>OX336373.1:12776683-13191683 GCA_946902895.1 Fragum fragum | reverse complement strand
TCTTTGAAATTGGACTAGTCTAGAGTTTCATAAAACAGGAAAGTGTTAACCCATTAACAGATGGCAAAAATTCAGACTGGTCTAAATTCAAAGAATTTGCAGACAACACTTTGAAATTGATAGAGAACTTCTAACAAAAGATTTTTGTCAAAATTGAAAAAGGCTGCAGACCACAATTCAAAGTATGCTAAAATAGAATGATTAAGTGTCAAATAGGATAGACAACATTGTGAGGGTATGAAAATTTCCTTATCGTAAGCAATTTCCAGCTTTACACTGATGTTTTTTTTCTCTAAAGTTTTTTGAGTGTTTTTTTCAGTGCAAAAATGTGCGTGAGTAAGTTGTAATGATTTAACATTATATGCAATACTGCAATAACCCTATTTTGTTAGTACTTATTGGGATTGTCTCATGGAGATGATTCTAACCCATTACCCGACTTCAAAATTTTACACTTGTCCAAACTCAAAGAAGTTGCAGACTATAATTTCAAGTTGAAAACCTTGAAGATAATGAAGAAATTTCTGGTAATAAGGCAATTTATTCATTTTCTTCGATGTTGTTTTTTCCCCCAAGCTTTTGTCATTAGGGGCAAAAAAGAGGGATTCTATGGGCATGGGTTAACCTTTTCCAATATCACAAACCTTTTGGATTGGTCCAAAATGAAAGAACAACATATTAACCAGTTTCCAGATGGCATAATTATAGACTGGTCCAAATTGAAAGAAGTTGCAGACGACAATTTAAAGTTTATGAAATTTTGGATTTTTTCAACTTTCTTGGCAGAAAACATTGTGGAAAAAGGAAGAAATTGCTTGTAACAAACAATTTCTTCATTTTCCACAATGTTTTCCGAAGCTTTTTTTCCTTGGGGGCGTCTAAAAGCGTCACTGAGTTGGAATGGGTTAAAGTGCAATTTGAAAATAATGACTAAATATGGTAGAAAACAGTATGGGAAAATTAAAAGCCATTTCTCCTCACATTTTTCTTATCATTATTTACAAGGGGCGTCACTAAAATGGGTTTTATTGAAATGGAATGGGTTTAAAGAGCTACTACAATATCAATTTTTTTTTAAAAAAAAAAGATTTAGTAGTGATGCTACCCCCTTTTTTCTATACCACTCTTAACTGTTTCCTGTTGTTCAACATTTTATACTAGTCCAAATTCATTAGTTTTGCAGACGAAAATTTAAAGTTGATTGATATTGAAAAACAATCAATCAGAAGGGTAGAAAATATTGTGGAAAAAGAAGAAATGGCTTGTTAAAAGAAATTTCTTCTTTTTCTACAGTGTTTCCTCAATTATAAAATCACAGGGACTTAAAATCTTTTTTTGTACAGGAAAGGGTTAAAAGTTAGGATAAAGACCTATCAAACACCAGAGAAAATCATGGGGTGTTCCTTGATGAGTCACCCCCAAAAATAACTGATCATTTGATAACAAGTGATTTTGAAATTCAAAAGTAACTTTCTTTCTCAACCTCTCAATTCCTTGTTTTTATATCCCTCTGATATTATATTTGAGAAAACATTATGGAAAGAGAAGAAATTGCTTGTAACAAGCAATTTCTTCATTTCCCACAATGTTTTCTAATCTGTAGGTTGATTACTTATCAAATGGTACACAGTTTTACTGTCGTCTACAGCTTCTGTCAAATTGAACCAGTCAAAAAAGTTTTAAAAACAGAAAAGATTAACCCATTACCAGATGGCAAAAGTTTGACTGGTCCAAATTAAAAAAAAGTTGCAGACGACAATCTAAACTTGAAATTTTAGAACTTTCAACTTTTTGGATAGAAAAGATTGCTTGAGGTGGGTGTCATAAAAAGTCAAAAAGTGCGAAAGAGTTATTAACCCTTTCCTGTTTTATAAAATTTTAGACTGGTCCAATTTGAAAGTGGTTGCAGATGACAATGAAAAATGCATGCAATTTGAAATCTGTCTGTTCTATGTGGTAGAAAATATAGTGGAAAAAGGAGGACTAGCTTGTTACAAGCAATTTCTCCTTTTTCCACAATGTTTTCTCAAGTATAAAATCACAGTGACGTAAAATTCTGGGTTTGTCCAGGAAAGGGTTAACCAATTCAAGAACCCCGATTTAGAGGGAACATTCAAGAGTAAACACGGGATATAACTTATACATTAACCCATTAGCACTTTATCTTTCACAGTAAAACAGCAAAATATAATCTGTATAAAAAATATTGTGGCAAGTCGAGAAATTAACAGACACAGTTGTCCCCGCTTAAGTGCATGTCAAACAACCTTCTGCTGTGACTTTGAACTTAGAAGTATCAAATAGAACTTAACACATTGCACTAGCAT
Organism: Fragum fragum; assembly: GCA_946902895.1. Lineage (NCBI taxonomy): Eukaryota > Metazoa > Mollusca > Bivalvia > Cardiida > Cardiidae > Fragum > Fragum fragum. Next base: position 13,189,356 of record OX336373.1, on the reverse strand, counting down.
TGATCAGGGGGGGAAAAACTGCGACAAATTATTTCAAAATCTGTCATTTAACCCATTCAAACACATTGAAAATTTAGACTGGTCCAAATTGAAAGAAGCTGCAGACGACAATTTCAAGTTGATGAAATTTTAATTTCTTAGGGTCTTTCTGTATAGAAAACATTGTGGATAATGAAGAAATTATTTCTAAAAGCAATTCTCTTGAGGGGCATGAAAAAGGGGGACAACCGATATGCTCTAACATGGATGGGGTTTGATGCCAATAATCAACCAATATCATGACTGCTAACCATCTTAACACCAATTTAGAGGCACTTAGACAACCGTATTGCTCCATCAACCTTAATGATTAATCTAGTGATTTTCAATGTTTTGATTATGTCATATATGAAAATAAGGAATACACACGAGAGTCATTTTCAAATTATCAGAGTTTTTTTTAACCCATTACCAGATCAAGCAATTTCTTCATTTTCCACAATTTTTCCAAAGCTTTTTGCTTGAGGGGCGTAAAAAGGAGGGCTTGTGTTGGAATGGGTAAATGTAGATGATATGCTCCGGATAAGAAATGGACACATACACTCACACAAACACTTGGACAGGGTAACTCTGCATGTACATTGCGGGGGCATAAACAACAAGTAATTTCTCCCTTTCCAACAATATTCTAATACCTTATGGTGCTTATTTTCAAAAAGAGAATGCATATCTCAATTTGGACAGGTCTACAATATTGTCTGTAAACCCAAAACCAGAGGAAAATAGGTCCAAATTGAAAGATGAAAATTCATTTGAGTATTTAAAGGAAGTACCAAAGAAGTAAAAATCATCTTGATAACAGAAGTCGCTTGTTATTAGCAGCTTCTCCTTTTCTCAGAAATATTTCATGAGTAAAAATGACTTTGTGTGGTAATTGGTTGAATAGGAATAGGAATATGAGTTCTCAAAATAATTATTCAAAGTTCACACATTCAATCTGTCTATCACCAAAATATTTGCTAGCAGTTTGTGATTTGAAGCTAAATGTACTTCACAAAATACTGATTAATCCTTTGTTCTGACAAATTAAGTTATTCAAAAAAGAATTTATTCTTGGGCAACAAAAAAAAAATTCAATAGTGGCAGGCCCCTAGATTGCTCCTTTTGAGTAGCAATGGAAACTTCAAAGTGGGTCTTACTCTTATCTGTGAAGACAAATACAATATAAAAGGTTTGATAAAACTTGTTGCAAGTATAGATCACACATATGACCTAGTTACCTACTTTTACACAAGGAGACGTTCTTATGACCTGAAAAATATCCTGATCAAGTTTCTTCAAACTGATACAAAATTTATGGCCTCTAGGGCATAAACAGTGAAATTGTCATAATACCCCTTTACTTATGATTTCCAACATATTTCCTTTAGGTTTCAACCTTAAAGCCTAACAAACATTTTTAATCAAGTTTATCAAAATTGAGCAGAAATATTGGTCAATTTTCCTTTGTTTTGAAATGGAATCTTCCCATTTTAAATGGGGGTTATGCTAATGACCTTACTATCATCTGACCAAGCATCGTGAAAATTAAGCTTTTTGACCTCCAGAGATTAAGCCTTTCCAGTTTTTCAAATTTTAGACTGGTCATATTTGAAAGAAATTGCAGACAACAAAGAAAATTGCAATTTGAAAACAAACTATACCATGTGGTAGAAAATAGTGTGAGTAAAGAAGAAACAAGTAATTTCTTCTTTTTTTCACTTTTTACAAAGTATGAAATCACATGGACGTAAAAACTAGGGACCATAAAGGAAAGGGTTAAACATTGAAACTGTTTTTTAAGACCCCAGCAAAAATTGTGGCCCAATAGTGTAAATAAAAGAATTGCCAATTAAGCCCTTTTTCTCTGTTTACTAGAGGAATCTTTCTGCTTTCAATAGGGCCCTGCCTTATGGATTTAACATTCATTGTAAGTTTCATCAAGATGAAGCTAATATTGTGGCCCCCTTCATGGTACTTACCTTTTCATTTAATCAACTAGACAGTTCTTGATATTTTTTTTTTCCGGTGTTGGATTACAGCTGCTCAATTTTTACTTTTAAAACAACGAATCTCAGTGTTTAAGTTGGTAAAAAAGAGGGGAGGAATGCAAAGTTATGCATGGCTATTTCGATAATTGAAAGATGATACATCTTATATACAAACTCAAAGATGTTACAAATTATATATTAACATTTTCTTTGTTAGAAATGTCAAACTCAAAATGTCCCTTTAATGAACAGGGAAAAAAATAAGTCAGCCTAATGTTAATCAAATGTGGTAAAGGTGAGAAGAAATTAGTCAGAGGAATTAATTAGTGGAAGAAAAAAGAAGTGGGAGACAAAACGGAGACAAACAGCCTTCCAAGAAGAATAAAAACTTCCTATCTGCAGTCATTCATACAGGTTGCAACAAAATGGGCTATATTGAACAAACATTAAACAGGGAAAATAATGAGAGGATTTGTTGTTTTTTCAGTTGCACCAGAAAGAGATTTCCACCAAGGAATTTTGATGATGCATAACAAGCACTCCATTCCAGTTATAATTTGAAATCCTTCCCTTACCCTATTACCAAACGACTAACCTTTAGAATGGAACAAATTCAAAGAATTTGCAGAGAACAAATTAAAGTTTGAAAAATTCTATAAATCTATTATTTTTTTTTGTGGAAAGCATTGTGAGAAATAAAAAGAATGCTTGTTAGAATTAATTTTCCACAATATTTTTAAAAGCAATTCTCTTGAGGGGCATGAAAAAGGGGGACAACCGACATGCTCTAACATGGATGGGGTTTGATGCCAATAATCAACCAATATCATGACTGCTAACCATCTTAACACCAATTTAGAGGCACTTAGACACAAATATTGCTCCATCAACCTAAATGATTAATCTAGTGATTTTCAATGTTTTGATTATGTCATATATGAAAGTAAGGAAAACACACGAGAGTCATTTTCAAATTATCAGAGTTTTTTTTAACCCATTACCAGATGACAAAATTTTAGACAGGTCAAAATTGAAAGAAGTTGCATACAACTTAATTTTTGTGAAATTTTAGATTTTTTCAACTTTCTGAGTAGAAAACAGTGTGTAAAATGTAAAAATTGCTTGTTGCTAGCAATTTCTTCATTTTACACAATGTTTCCCCAATCTTTTTTCATAAGGGCCACCAAAAGGCGTCACCGTGTGGGAATGTTAACCCATTACCAGATGGCAAAATATTAGACTGGTACAAACTGAAAGAAGGTGCAGAAAACAATTTCGGTTTGATGAATCTTTTTTGTCTTTTGTTTAGAAAACATTGTTGGAAATGAAGAAATTGCTTGTAACACGCAATTTCTTCATTTTTTCCCAATGTTTTCCTAGGCGTTAGAAAGTGTCATTGTGTGGTAATTGGTTTATGCAGAACTAAAGGAACACTAATTTTGAATTTCTGATTAAACTTGATTGAAATACAGCCACTAGTATTGGGTTTCAGATAAGTGCAGAAATTCATTTAAACAAGTTTCTGCTAAAATAAACAATTTTTAAAATTCTGTCAACTTCAACTTGTCATCTGCAATTTCTTTTGAATTAGACCTGTCTAAAATTTAGTCATCTGGTAATGGGTTAACCCTTGTTTCGTTGAAAACAGAATGCCAGGTACATGTATTTTCTACTTTGTGTGGTTATTTTGTAAATACAAGTTTAATTTAAATTTAGATAAATCAGGTGGGTGAGGCTGGGGTACATTGAACTCATCTTTCAAAACAGTGCACACTAAATTCAGGTGGTCTGGTGACCAGGTTTTACTGTACACAGAAAATGTCTTAAATTCTTATTTCAGGTTCATAATACAATGTAAAATGTTAATGAATTCTTCTGTCTAGTTCAAAGTTAAAATTAAAAGTAAATTTAACATTATCAAATTACAAAGCAGGGTTCTCCCCAGAAATTTCTGAAGGCGTAGTGGCAAATGCGCGGTGTGTTGTCTGCTAACATCTTGGTATGACTATACATAATAAAGGTCATCAAAAGTGCTTTTTAGCTTGATTATTGACATCTTGTTGTTTTATTGGGAGTTATTCTTGAGTAATATTCTTCAACTTTTTAATTATTATAAGTTGATTTATCTACTCCGAGGCTTATTTTGATACCAACCAATTGTGACATTACTCAGATTATTTCAACTTTCTATCCTATTTGTTAGAAAGGGCACTAAATTGTCCGTTAAAAAAAAGGATGTGAAAAGGAGAGATAATGAAAGAATATACCCAAAAGTCTAAAAGGAATGAGTAAAAAAAGTGTCAACTGCTTGTCTATTAGATAGGATTAGCTTTTCATGCTTGGCCATTTTATCAAGTCTGTCCAAAAATTATACCCTTGAGGACTCTTTAAAAAAAGCATGGAGTGTTGGATTGAAAAAAAAAATGCCATTCATCAGAAAAAAAATAGAAATTATTATCAGTAATTTCTAAAATGAATTTATAAGGTTCCTGTGTGAAATACCTGGTTTCATTTTCAAATGCATCTTAAAGAGCTCCATTAGATTCTCTGTGTAAAATTTGAAATGCTCATTATTTTGCCCATTCAGAAGCCTTTGACTGTCTAACACTATAACTTTTCTTCTAACAGCTGTTTGATTTCATTAAGTTAATAAAAAAAGTATAATATATCAGCAGTGTCCAATCTGAACCTTAATTCTCAAATTATAACATGAAACTTGATCAATTTTATAAAACAAGTGTCTTTACTCTTCTCTTCTTTTAGTGATTTCAGCACTTTGATTTTCAAAAGAGGATTTTGTTTTCCAAATGTTATAGAGCGAATTATCTTTTCCTGCTTCTAAATAATTATTGAAACATTACTTTTTATAAAAAGAAGTCCCTAATTGGTCTAAGGCATTCTTTTCTTGAAGTGCTTTCAGCACTTTGATTTTTATGGGGGTATTATTTCTTTTTGTGTAAAAACATGAGAGGAGGAGATATTATTAGATGATTACTAAAAGTATAATAATATTTTTCATCAAACTTTTAAAACAAATTTATCTAAAAATGGGTTGAACAAACCAGGGTACGAATGTTTGACATAATACCCTCCATGTTGGATAAAAAATATATGGACTTATTCCAGAAGATACATGTGTGTAATTATTAAACTGAGTTGAAAACAAGAGCTAAGTATAACTAGGATGGCTGCTATACAAATCTGTCTTTATAATTTTGGCAAATTCTCGTAAGGAAAAATGGTCGCGAAAACTGACCCAATTAATCTTTCCTTCAAAAAATTAAATTTCAAACCACTATGGCTTTAGTTTGACAGTTGTCACTTTAAATAAAGACATCTTTTACTTTTAACACTCTCAGCCGAAGTGACAATTTTCCGAGACCGGATCGCCATTTTGAATTCATTGTTTACATATTGGTACCCACCAGCCTTGGTGACTGATAGCGAGGTACCAGTGGGAAACGCGAGAAAAAAATCAATAATCACCAATTAATAAGAGTGTAAGTGTAACATCAATAGAGATGTTATGTAATACGTGGTATACAACACTATAGATAAAGAGCCTGTCGTGTCCAAGCTTCTGCAACCAATTTTAGTGGCTTGCTTGACCCTTTCTTCAGCTGGAAATTAAGCTGTATCGGTGACCAAATTAAAGCGTATCGGCGATCTGAAGGTGTATCGGCAAGCTCTCTTAGTTTATGAAGGCGTATCGGGGCCGATACGCCATAAAGGCCTGGGGAGAACCCTGCAAAGGCAGGGGATAATAAATCAACAAGGAAATCTAAAGTTCAAACCATTCAAAAAAGGTTTAGAACAAAAAAATTCAAACATATTTAAATTACCCTTTATCAATTCAATCCATTAGCAGACCGCAAATTTTTTGACCGATCTAAATTGCAAGTTACGATTGACATTTCAAAATATGTGTAATTTGAAAATAATGGCTATGTGTATGGTAGAAAAAATTGTGGGAAAAAGAGTATTTACATTATAATTCCATAGATGGGGAAATCTATTTTTGTCTACAATTTTAACGCAGACATACCCCGTTTTTGCTGATAATGTACCAAGATGTATATAATTCCATAGAATGGTGAAGTCTATTTTTGTCAACAGTTTTCACTATGCATGGCTAAGTGGATAGGGTGCCAGACTCGCCATCTGAGAGAATCCAGAATCCCTACTGTGACATTGGCAATTTGACCAGGGTGTGTGTCCTTGGGTAATATTTTATGGACCCGAGCAGGGCTCCTAAAATTTGGAAATTTTAAATAGGTCAGGGAAAATGCCCCCCACGCTCACGGCAAAACGAATACCCCCCCCCCCTCCGCTGGCAAAAACGAATACCTCCACCTTTCCTGTATGTAAAAGGGTTCATCATTCCATTCATTCAGTAGTTGCCTTCTTTTATAAATTTTCCGAAAATGATTATAATCTTCAACGATTGGGAGATAGACAAAAACAACTGACTGCCTAATCCTACTTTCACTTTGTTTTTGAAACTTCTGCTGTGTATAAATTGCAATTCCAGCAGTCCAAGAAATTCCAATATATTGTAAAATTAGATAGACAAATAAATTACATTATTAAAATTTCCAGGTTTTACAGACAAAATCTAAAATTTCATCAACTTGGAATTGTCGTCTTCTATTCCTTTTAATTTGGACCAGTCCAAAAGTTTGTTGTGTCGTAATCGGTTAACCAATTACAAGGATTTAATAACAAGTATAGCAGGTTTAGTGTTTGATCAATACCAGTTGGCAGGAACAATTCAGTCCTATTTTATGTGTTTATATTGATCATGAATGAGCTTAAACCTTGAAAGTGGCCAATCCTAGAACTTCCTATCAGCTGTTGATGTTTAACCCATTACCGAATGGCATAATTTCAGATCAGTCTGAATTCAAAGAAGTTGCAGATGACAATGTCAATTTAAGAGAATTATTAGTATTTTGGTCTTTCTGAGTAGAAATCATGGTTGAAAATGAAACAAGAGGACCATGTTGGTCCTAGATCGCTCACCTGAACTGTCTGCTGTTAAAATAATGCAATTAGAGACAAATAACTATAATCAGTTTCATGAAGATAGAGGCAAAACTGTGACTTCTATATTGTAAACAAAGAAATTGTCATTATGGCCCCTTTTCGTATGTTATCCTATAGAACCTTCCCATAATCTAAAAGGTTCATCTTAATGACCTAACAAGTATCCTGACCAAGTAACGTGACAATTGAGCCAAAATGGTGACCTCTAGAGCATTAACAAAGAAATTGTCATAAAGGCCCCTTTTCCTGTGTTTTCCAAAAGTACCTTCTTATAATCAATAGGGTTCATCCTTGTGACTAAACAATTATTCTGGTAAATTTTCATGAAAATTGAGCCAAAATTGTGGTCTCTAGAGTGTAAACGAAGAAATTGTCATTAAGGCCCCTTTTCCTGTGTTTTTCCAAAAGAACCTTCCCATAATCAATAGGCTTCATCCTCATGCCCTAATAATTATTCTGGCCTAGTTTCATGAAGATTGAGCCTAAATTGTGGCCTCTAGACTATAAACACAGAAATTGTCATTAAACCCCCATTCTCCTGTGTTTTCCGATAGAACCATTCCATAATCAATAGGGTTCATCTTTATGACCTAATAATTATTCTGGCAAAGTTTCATGAAGATTGAGCCAATATTGTCATTATGGCCCCTTTTCCTGTGTTTTCGGAAAGATCCTTCTAATAATCAATAGGGTTCCCCTCTATGAACTTATAATTATTCTGGCAAAGTTTCATGAAGATAGAGCCATATTTGTGGTTTCTAGAGTGTAAACAAAGAAATTGTCATTAAGGCCCCTTTTTCTGTGTTTTCTACTAGAACCCTCCCATAATCAGTATGGTTCATCCTCATGACCTAACAATTATTCTGACCATGTTTCATGAAGATTGGGTCAAAACTGTGGCCTCTAGAGTGTGAACACTTCAATTGTTGACACCGCATGCCGCACAACAGACATTCAACAATAAAAAAAGCTCACCATGAGTACGTTGTGCTCAGGTGAGCTAAAAATTCCTTTATTTTAAACCTTGTTTTCTTAAAGTCTTTTCTTGATGGGCATAAAACGCAAGATCGTGTGGGAATGGGATAATGACCTTTCAGAGCTTTAGAATGTACTAGTAACAAGAGGTCAATGATGGTCCTTATTCGCTCCCCTGAGTATGATAGCTCAAGGCCTTATATATACAAAATATCAAAGCCCTACACCTAATTATTTTCGAGAAGAAGTTATTTTAAAGACTTTCTCCTTTAATCCTAGGTATAGTGAAGATCCACTCATATCGAGCTAATTTCAGGAGTATGGTAATTACAAATGATTATATGTGTGACGAATATGCACAACTATAAAATGTTTTAACAAAGAAGTGTAATTTTTAGAGGCTTTTAAACCAGACAGGGGTGGGATCTCAGGATTTCTGAGTTGTATCCCTTGTCTATATAATATTTCTAAAAGGCCTGGTTTGACTTTTGGGTGATTTTAGCTAATATCTAGCACACATAGCTGCTCCCTGTAGGTTAAACTTACACATTTGTACACTTTCTCTTTGCTATTTAGGCCCAAATAAAAACAGTTTTGACCCCTAAAATTTTTATGTCAAGGACTCAATTAACTCTTGAACTCAAAGGACTACTTGTCTATTACAATTTAACCCTTGTTTTGCTGAATATTTTCCTTTTTTCATTATATTTGAAAACTGACAGAATTAGATTGATCTTGTTTGTGTTCAAAGATTTCTCTCAAATCAACAACAATATGCATGTACCCGTAATTTGTCCATATATTCGGACACAATTAAATAATTATTTTTTTTCATGTCCGAATACATAGATAATTTCTCAAGCCAGTGTCCGAATTCATAGATAAATCGTCGTGCGGCCGGGAACAACCATTGCCGATTTTCGTGAGTCACTAACTGTTTTGCTCAGACACTGAATTCATTTCAACATTAAATCAACTTGATATGTGTTACGAATTACGTTCGTAAATTTATTCATTATTATTATTATTATTTTTTTTCAGATTGTTTCAAGATACGGGCGAAGACGACGTGAATTTAATGATCGTTCACTGATTAAAAACCTTAATAAACGATTTACTTTTCTAAACTGTTGTTTTTCTTCGTTTTAACGATTGATAGAATCCCACATATCACCGTAAGAATACGACAAGATCGTAACTGCAGCATGTTCAGGCAAAATTGTTACGACGTTTCGGTAGTCAAAGTCCGATTTTGAGAGTATGGTAATTTTTTTTTCTGTCATTTATATACAATCATCGTCGGTTGAATTGAAAAAAAAGGGATATTGATATAAAGAGCTAAACAAAATCATCGCATTTCAATTGTTCATGTATTAAAGTCACCAAGAGATAAGAAGTAATTTGTCAGAATAAAATCACGGCATCGGTCAATTACGACAATTTTTCTCTGATCTGCTTCACATAAATCATCGCATAATATTCCCCGCAAATTTAAAGTAAATGCGGTGGCCTACCTGTGAGAAAAATCCTTTTCTTTTTTTTAAAATTATATCCGTAATGTTTTAACAGTATTCAGACAGTCGATTAAACCATGTAAACTTTCGGCATAATGACAAGGGTAAAAATTCGGTCACCAAGAATTCTCACGGGGTACGCGTCTGGCACGTGCCAACTCCGGAAACTCTCCCAAATATAGCTGAACATCTGGCGGCGGCGCTTTGATCACCTTTCCTCCCTCGTAGTAAAATAAACTGTACCCGAAAACCTTTACTTTATATTTGTCGAACGAGACTTGTTACGTGTGTTTTATTGAACAGTATGAGGTTAAATTTTTGGATTATTAAAAGAAGCGGGGATAAAAAAAGGTAATTTATTTTAATCTACAAATATTATATATCGGATGAGAAGTTAATAATTTTGTGACAAATTAACAAGTAAAATTCTCGCATTTTCCGTGTTTAGGGAAAACGTCGTAGCTACGACTGATTCTTCTCAAAGCATATCATTGCATTTTTTGTTCTTGATTTGATACGGCCGATGACAATACCCTCGATAAGCTCCGGATACGAGGAAAGTGTAGTAAAATCGAAAGTAGGTTCAGGTCAATTTGACTAATTTCATAGGGTCGCACATGTTAATCGTAGTCATCCTTTTAGAGCAGGTCCTGTCGGGCATAGAAAATTAGGAAATCAGAGAGAAAAACCAAGCGTGATATTATAATTGAATCACCTTCACGGTTCGTAGCTTAAGCATATCGAGGTGCGTGCCTAATCTCGGTCACTGTTATAAACAATATACACTTGTTGACACTTAACCCAGACAGTTTGGAGATACTGATCGCCAAGATTCCAAATTACCGATAATGGATTTGGTATTTGTAAACCTGATATTTTATGTTCGTAAATTCGGTGTCCGAATTTATAGATAAATTCCAGACACCATTTGTCCGAAATTAGAGGCACAAAATTAATTATTTCATGAAATAATTAATGGTGTCCGAATTCTTGGAGTGTCCGAATATATGGACAAATTACGGTAATGTAGGTTAAAATCAGACTGCACACCTGTGCAAGCTGATCTTAGTCTATACACCTGCCAAAGCCATTGTCAAAGCAGGCATATTCCAAGATCAGCATGAATAGGGTTAAAACCAAACAAAAGACAAAAGAATTTTAGAATGATCCAAATTGAGGCATTTCAGATGACATTTCAAACTGCACTAAAATTGGACAATAAGGGCCAAATAGACTAGAAAACATTGTGAGAAAAAGAGAAATTGCTTGTTACAAGCCATTCTCATTTTCCCTCTCCCCTTTTACCTTTCTTCTAGGGCATCAAAAAGTGGGTTTTTGGTAATGGGTTGAGGAAAAACTGCTTATATTTTGTCAATTGCCTGCTACATACTTGAAACAAAGGATTTTCAGAACAAGAGGCTATATACACATGGTCATATACCACTAGTTTAAATTACCTAACCCTATAAAAATGGCTAGTAAATCAATTTTCACATAATCCTGGCATTTTTTCCCCTTTTTCTTGGCATTTCCTTAACCCATTCCCACACAGTGCCACTTTTGGACGCCCCTCGAGAAGAACAATTGAAAAAAACAATGTTTTTATCCAGGTAGTTGAAAAAATCTAAACTTTCATATACTTTAAATTGTTGTCTGCAACTCCTTTCAGTTTAGACAAGTATAAATTTTTGTCGTCTGGGAATGGGTTAACATATTTCCCCTTTTAGACATAAGTTTAAATTCAAATCTAATTTGTTTGTTTGTTTGTATGGGGTTTTACGCCGCTTTCCACAATCTTTCAGTTATATCGCGGCGGCTGGAGCACCTAACAATGGATTCCTGGTATTTCTCACACCAGTACCGCCATCACATCCTCTCCTAGCCTCCAGCTGCTATCCCACATAGGTCTACGATTATTGACCCATTGGTGGGAGACAAATAGTCGGAAAGGATAAGTGCCGCCGTCGGGGATCGAAACCTGGGACCTTTAGATTGACATTCCATTCAAATCTAAACGCTCTTTATAAAATTTTGGGGTCAGATTTTTATCCACAAAGTGGACAGACAGAGATTGAATTTTCGAACCCAAAACAGTCACTGTGGTCCAGTGTAATACATTTACTACATTTAAAAAGGTCATCACAGCATGCAATTATCCATCTCACACAAATGGGTGAATGATAAGCAGGACTACAGAAAGAGAATGTAATTCATATTTTAGATCTAAATATTTGTCCAATACTGCCATAAATCCTACGTTGTAGGTACTCATTTGAATCGTCTCAACATAGGATTCTGATGAAAAACAAGGGTTTAAGAATGTTGTTTTCCCATCTTATCTAGACCTCTGGTTAAGTAGTGTGCCGGTTGATGGCAGGGAGAAATTACTATAGCAAACCATGATTTGCTTTGTTGGCCCCTCTATTTTTTATTTCATGTACAGCAAAGGATTTAAACAAATAGCCAAACAATCCTGTTTTTCTAACCCCTCAAGGAAAGAGCTTAGGAAAACGTAGTGGAAAGGAAGACATTGCAATGTAACAAGCAATTTAAACAATGTTCTATACCCAAAAAGTCAAAGACAAAGATGTTTTTCTTATTTCATAAATTACAGGTTATCATCAGTAACTTCTTTCAATTTTGACGAGTTTAAAATTTTGTTATCCCTTATGTGCTCAATCCCTGGTTTTTACGTCCCTGTGATTTTATACTTGATTGTAACAAGCAATTTCTTCTTTTTCCACAATACTTTCTATTCTACTGCATGGTTATTTTCAACATTAAACCCCCTTAAAATTTTCATCTGCAAAACCTTTGAATTTAGACAGGTCTATAATTTTCCAAAACAGGAAAGGATTAATGTACAATTTTGTATTTCCTTCCACATAATGTCACTCAGGAACCTCCTACATACAAAGTTACTATGATGTATCTGACAAATTTTAAACCAATCCATTTTGAAAACCTGTGTATGCAAAAGATTTTAACAATCAACATGGACATGTCTACATTACATGTATTTTTGTGTTACTTAATTAACCAGTTCCCACACAAGCCCTACTTTTTATGCCCATCAAGAAAATTCTTTTTGATAACATTGTGAAAAATGGAAGCAACTTCTTCATTTGCCACAATGCTTCTACCCAAAAGGTTAAAAATATCTCAATTTTCATAAACTTTAAATTTTTGATTGCAACTCCTTTCAATTTGGACCAGTGTAAATAAGTGCTACATGTCATGTGCAAGTTTTAGATAAATTTAGAGCGAATGCTATCAAACTGTTTTGATAAGTTGATTTTTGACAATTCATTTTTCTTAGTTATTGGATTTTGGAAGGGTTGAATGGGAAATGATAGCGATGGCTAAACAACTTTAACAAGTTAATTGCGAGGGTTGGGATGGCTATTTAGTGCAGGCCATTCCATGCATGTCAGCTCATTGTTAGCTCAAACTCTGGTATTTAAACGATTCTGGTACAGAAAATATCAAATGGTCTTATTGCAGTCCAAAAGTCATCATTTGTGGAGACATGTAATAGATTTTGTTACGACATTTTGCAAACAGCTAATTATGTATCTAAAACAAAACTATGATAAATAAACGGCTCCAATTTGTCTCGTGCGACTTTCATGTAAAACCAAACTTACAAGAAAAAATAATTTCAAAATCAAGTTCTATAGTATAAATTCTTGTAAGTTTCTCCCCAAATACATGTAAATATCTTGTGCAACTTTGGACTTAATTCAAAACTGGTGAGGCCATCAGGATCCCCATTATACAAACTTTTCCAACTGCTGGTTTCCCAACTCTCATATAGATGAAAACAGACCAGAAAGAAGCAATGGCTCCAGTCGCATGAAAGGAAAACTTGCAATTTGTTTGGTTTTTAGGAAAAAATAAGCATGTAGTTTCTTGTTTTATACGCTAATAATTTTAAATGCACACACACACATAATGGCATTTTGTTTCAACATTCATCTATTTATTTGTATGTTCATACACGTCTTGGTGTAAGATTTGTACGTGAACAGACCTAATTGTGTGTGAATTACGTACTGCATCATGTGAATTGGCACCCTGCATAAGGCATAATACTTATGTCCAAAAAGAGTTAAAGTTCCTCTTAAATAATTGGCAGAGTAAAAAGTGTCTGTGTTTAGAGGCTGATAAAATTGCCACACAAAAGCATGTGCAGAGTTTCAGATCAATAGCATAATTACTAGAAAGTGAGATATGACACTTGCACATAAGGTTTAACCAAACCATTACGCTGACACCCAGGAGACTGGTATAGCCCCCCCCCTTTTCTTCGAATAGTCAAGCTACTAATGTCAATATTTCTAAATATGACTGCTATTGTACATTTATCCAATTCAGTCATAAAGTAACGTCATGTAGGCAGGTTTTCCTTGATAACACATCCAACTCATACCACATTTAAAAGTGTTAGCTGTATGACGAGTAGAAAACATAAGATTAATATCTTTTATGTCTGTATCTAATTCTGAAGACTTTCATAATATTATTAACCCATTACCAGATTTGTCCAAATTGAAAAGAGTTGCAGACAGCAATTTAGAAATTTATGAAATTTTAGATTTTTTCGGCTTTTTGGGCAGAAAACATTGTGGGGAAGCAATTTCTTAATTTTCCAAAAAAGTCTTGAGGGGTTTCAAAAGGGAATGGGTTAATCAAGTAAGTTTATGGTCGAGGTTCTAGAGTATTGACACAAGGCTGAAGGGCCAATACAGCAGATCAAGAACATGTAACCGAGTCAATGCAAAATCCCTGAATTAACCTATTACCAGATGCCATGGACACAGATGGTCCAAATTGAAAGAAGTTGCAGATGACAATATTTAGTTTATCAAATTTTAAAAACCTGTGTCTTTCAGGTAGAAAACATTGTGGATAATGAAGAAATTGCTTTTAACAAGAAATTTCTTCATTCCCCTCAATGTTTTCCAAAGCTGATTTCTTCAGGGCGTGAAAAGGAGGGATTGTGTAGGAATGAGTTTATCAATTCTTGACCTGAACACGACCCTGTGTCTTCTTATTTTCCTTCAAATATCTAATTACGTTTGTACACAAACTACATAACTGCAAAAATTAGCTGAAAACCATTGTAGCCAAGAGAAATCAATGTCATATTGCACTTAATCATGTCATTTTACAAACCGCATTTTATATTTTACAGGATTCTTCTCAAGTCACAACTTCTCATATGACTTAATTTTTTGACAGACTAGATTCATAGATTTCTGCATTCATTAAAGTTCAAGGAAATTTATGAGACCAACGGCAATTTCATAAATAACTGTTGCTTACAAGGGACAAATGTGGTGTAGACTAAGATCAGACTTCACATAAACATGTGCAGGCTGATCTTTGTCTATGCCTCTTGCCAAAACAGGAATATTTCAGGTTCAACTTTACAAGGCTTAAAAGTTTGAGCCAAATATTTAAAGAAAAAGGTTGATAGAATTTAAATGCAAAATAAAACATCATAATCTAAAGGAGACTACAGTAATTTGCTGTGTCTTTAATTGTCTATATGTTGCTGGGACTTTTACCCATTTCTAGACAATGAACAGGGTTCTCCCCAGAAATTTTTTAAGGCGTAGTGGCAAATGCGCTGCATGTTGTCAGTTAACATATGATATGACTATACATAATAAAGGTCATTAAAAGTGCTTTTTAGCTTGTTTATTGATATCTTGATTTTTATTGAGTTTTATTCTTTAATAATATGCTTCAACCTTTTAATTCTTATAGCTTTATTTCTCTACTCTGAGGCTGGTTTTGATACCAATCAATTGTGACATTACTCAGCTTATTTTGCCTCTCTATCCTATTTGTTAGAAATGGCACTAAATTGTCCCATTAAAAAGGGATGTGAAAAGGAAAGAAAATGAAAGAATATATCCAAAAGCCATAAAAATACAGCGAGTCTAATAAAATCAAGGTATCAATTGGTCAAATGAAGGAATAAATCACAAAGTCTCAAAGGAATGAGTAAAAAAGGTGTCAGCTGCTTGTCTGTTAGAAAGGAATATCTTTTCATGCTTGGCCATTTTAACAAGTCTGTCCAAAAATCCTATCCTTGAGGACTCTTTAAAAAAAAGCATGGAGTGTTGGATTGAAAAAATGCCCTTCTTCAGAAAAATATAGATATTATTTTCAGTATTTTCAGAAATGTATTTATAAGATTTCCTGTGTGAAATACCTTGTTTCATCTTCAAATTTTGCATCTTAAAGAGCTCAATCAGATTCTCTGTGTAAAATTTGAAAGGTTCATTAGTTGCCCATTCAGAATCCTTTGACTGTCTGACACTATAACTATTCTTCTAACAGTACTTTCAGCTCTTTGATTTCAATAAGTTAATCAAAAATGTAGTATATATCAGCAGTGTCAAATCTTAGCTTAATTCTTAAATTATAAAATGAAACTTGATCAAATTCATAAACCAAGTGTCCTTACTCTGCTCTTCTTGAAGTGATTTCAGCACTTTGATTTTCAAAAGTTTTTTGTTTTCAGAATCTTATAGAGTGAATAATCTTTTCCTGATTCTAAATAGTTATGTAACCATTACTTTTGGTAAAAAGAAAACCTAATTGGTCTAAGGCATTCTTTTCTTGAAGAGCTTTCAGCACTTTGATTTTTATGGGGTATTATTTCTTTTTAAGCAAAAATCATGAGAGGGTGAGATATCATTACATGATTACTAAAATTATAATTATACTTTTAATCAAAATTTAAAAACAATTTTTTTTTTTTTTTTTTTTTACAAAGGGGTTGAACAAACAAGGGTACGAATGTGTGAGATAATACCCTCCATGTTGGATAAAAAATAAACGGACTTAATCAGAAAGATACATGTATGTAATTATTAAAGTGGGTTTGAAACAAGCGCTAAGTATAACTAGAGTGGCTTCTATACCAATCTGTCTTCATTATTTCGGCAAATTCTCGTAAAGAAAAAGATCGCGAAAATGGCATGTTTCAGCGATCAGTGTATAAAATAAACTGACAAAATTAATCTTTCCTTCCAAAAATTATATTTCAAACCACTGTGGCTTTAGTTTGATAGCTGTCACATCAAATAACCACATATTTAACCTCGGCAATCTCAGCCGAAGTGACAATTTTCCGAGACTGGGTCGCCATTTTGAATTCATTGTTTACATATTGGTACCCATCATCCATTCCTTGGTGACTGATGGCGCGGTACCAGTGGTAAACGCGAGAAAAAATCAATAATCACCAATTAGTAAGAGTGAAAGGGTCTTATCAATAGAGGTGTTACGTAATATACATTAAACAACACTATAGATAAAGAGCCTGTCGTGTCCACGCTTCTGCAACCAATTTTAGTGGCTTGCTTGACTCTTTCTTCAGCTAGAAATTAAGCTGTATCGGTGACCAAATTTACGCGTATCGGCGATCTGAAGGCGTATCGGCAAACTGTCTTAACTTATGAAGGCGTATCGGGGCCGATACGCCATAAAGGCCTGGGGAGAACCCTGATGAATAAGACTGGTTGAATTTGTAGGACAGTGGCGACAACAATTTTCAGTTCAAGAATTTTTCTTATCCACCACTTGAATTTCCTTCATTGCAGGGACAACATAGGGATTATGTGTTTAATAATTAATCCAGGACTACTAGATCTAAATTCCCAACATTCTGGTTTCAGAGAAAAAAATTTGGGAGTTTTTTATACCTTTTTGTTGTCACGGAAACCAGATTTAAGAATATAAACAACTTAGGTAGATGTTCATCGAAAAAATATCCAAACTGGTTTAGGGGAAAAAGATTTTTGATGATATTGTTAAATATGAATGCAATTAAGTACTCACAACCACCACTTAGAAATCAAATTAGCTAACATGAGATAACAATGTGGGAAATTCTCCTTTTCTCTCATTGTTTCTGCCCTGTGATAAGATATAATGTACAGGGCTCTCACTAGGATTTTGAAAGTAGGATTCCAGGAATCCAATTTAGAAAAAAGTTGGATTCCAAGCAAAAAAGTTGGATTCAAGCCTGATTGGGCAGGATTTTCATACTAAATGCAATTTCCACCAAATCCTTTTTTTTTTTCAGCACCTTCTTTGTTGGAAATAGTCTGGCAAAGTGATGTTGTTTACATGTCTAAACATGTTCATTTGATCTTCAGCAAATTCTCTTCACTCATTACCAGACGGCAAAATTTTAGACTGGTCCAAATTGAAAGGAGTTGCAGATGACAGAGTTAAGTTTACAACATTTTGGGTTTTTTCAACATTTTTTTTTAGGGGGGGGGGGGTAATTTGAACAAAATAATGGCATATATTGACATTCAAATTGACAATTTTTTAAACCAAAAAATGACATTAAATTTATGATTCATGCCCAGCTTTAGAAGACTAAGAGCCCAAAAAGTTTATGTAATAAATTTCATTTTCAATTGCATTGTTGTACCCACGAAAACCCATGACAATTTAATTTTGTAATATAAGTTGACTTCTTTATTATGTTTTAGTTACCTTTCACTAAACTGATCAATAATAATTTGATTTCAATGAGATAAGAGTGCTAGTAAAATAATTTTACCCAAGTTTCACAGGTTCCTAACACCTGGCATTTACGGTCGTTGATGAATGACTGGTCACCGCGAAGTGATAATTGTCAATCAAGCTGGGAGTTATCAATGATTCTGGTGTATGTTAGGAAAATCAATTAACATTTTCCAATAATCTGCCTACTATTTTAAAGACCCTTGAACCATGACAGATGATTTTACAGAGTCACTTTGACATAAAGTCTGCTAACGTCGGAAGCATGTCATTAAAAAATTGTCTTCTGTCGGAATCCTTTGATGGGATTTTTTGTCGTCCCTTGAGGAAAGTTGTCGTCTCAGACGACAGTACTGGTGTTTCCAAGAGCCCTGATGTATCTTTTGTCTGAATTCTTATGTTTGTGTTTTCTCTGAGCTAAACTCACTTTGAACTGTTGTTTGCAACATAAATTTGGTCTAGACTAAATTTATGTGCCCTGGTATCAAAGAGGGGAGAGGGGAGGGATTTCAGATAAAACTGAACCATTACAAGAAAATAAACTTACCCGTCTCTTCCCTTACTAACTATCTTCACCTCAAAATAATAAATCCCACATGAAGAAGGTATTGGATGGGTGGCTCTGACACTTGCAGCATCTTTGTGAGTTTTTCCAACACCTGGATGATAACAATCATTTGATAAAAATGAGTTCTAAAACCAAAAATTTTAAACACACAAAGTTTATGATAAATAAGCTTAACAATTTGCCAGGTACTACTGGAGTTTTCCTAAAAGTTAAACAATTTGATTTTATCACTTTTAACAGTGAATGTTGCCATCTCAATCCATAGATTATTACGTTTAATTTTTAACAAAGTGGCTTAAAATTGCAATCAAAGACTAAATTTACTACAAGAAAAAGGCGTTAAGGTAACGAAACCCTGTAATTTTCAGCTCTTCTACAGGTTCTTTTTTTTAATGATTTAAAGGATTTTTTCTTCAGATCTGTCTTTTTGTAATTATCAGTTAAACTAATAGTTAACTTAAGAATTGACCAATTGTGGCTGCCAATTAAATCAGTTGACCAATCCAATCATTAAGACTGAAAGTGAACTTTGAGCTTTGACATTTTTACGAAGCATTTCAGTTAGTTTTGCGACTTAAATGTTGTAAGTGCAGCATTTTCAAGCTGTAGTTACAGTGTATAGGTTGCTAACCAACCAATTTCAGGGAAAAAGACAATTAATTTCAACCTAGGGGCCCAGCCTGCCAAAATTCAATATTTAATATTAGAGGTATTGGCATTTTCTCAAAAGGTTTAGGGGCCCAGCCCAAAATCGATGGCCATGGGCGACTGGGTACCTGCTAGTCTCTTTCCCTGCAATTTACTTTTATGTTACATGTTACTGGACATGAGTTCTGCAGGGGGAAACATACTATAATTGAAAGGGAAGATCCAGCCAGACTAAATGAGTAGGGCAAACACAGTAAGTGGGTGGGGTCATCAATTGGTCAATTAATGAACTAAATTCAAGGTAATCTCCTTTAGAGTAGATGGGCATTATGCACAACAGAAGCAAACTGCATACAACCACAGATTATTTTACTAATCCCTTAACCCTTGTCATGCTGTATACATAACTTTACCAAAATGCCGTAAAAACCAAAGGGC
This sequence comes from Fragum fragum, assembly GCA_946902895.1. Classification (NCBI taxonomy): domain Eukaryota; kingdom Metazoa; phylum Mollusca; class Bivalvia; order Cardiida; family Cardiidae; genus Fragum; species Fragum fragum. The sequence continues at coordinate 13,169,599 of OX336373.1, read as the reverse complement.
TGAAAGCACTGAGAGAAGTTGTTGTTCAAAAATCAATGTTTCTTTTAGAAATCAATTTCATAAACAACTCTGGCAGATAATTTACAAGCAGGAGGTGTAGACCAAGATCAGACTGCACTTATGTGCAGTCTGATCTTCGTCTACATCACCTGCTAAAACCGGAATATTCCGGGTTCAGCATGACAAGGGCTAATCTATTACCACATGACAAAAGTTTAGACTGGCCCAAATTCAAGGTAGTTGCAGACAAAAATTTCTAAGTAACAAAATTTTGAACTTTGGGTTTGGAAACATTTTGTTGATAATATAGAAATCATGTGTAACAAGCAATTTCATCATTACCCAAAATTTTTTCCAAAGCATTTTTCTTGAGACTAAGTACAAAGTGAAAGAGGCTTCAAACAATAAACTTTAGTTATGTTTCATTGTACATTGTGACACCCAACAACACAGGAAAATCAATATCAGCTCCAGATAAGAGAGTATTTTCCACCTGTTATTTCTCAGCAAACCCTTTTCCTAATTTTTCTCACTTTGGAAAAACTTGTAACATTAATGTCAAGATACATCATCAACAAAGGGCTAATTGAGTTTGTGCCGATTTGTTCATTTTATACAGACGTAAAAATTTCTGTCACAATCTGGAACTATGTTTATAAAAATCAGCTGATCTCTGTTACCAAACAAAGAGAACCAAACAAATGGAGCATGACACAGATAATTAATATGCTAATGACCTTTTTCTTTTTTAAGCAAGGCCTAATTTTGAATTAATTATTCATTTTAAATTCATTTCTACATTTACCCATAATAATCCCTGTATCATTTTGACATGAACGAAGAAAGGGACGTACAACGCAGTAAGGTCATCGCTTGGTGAATCTCGTTGGCAAAATCAAAACAAATACCTTTGTAGTGAACTCGAAGGTTCTCCTGCGATAATCCTAGATAATTGAATTTATCTTTGGCACTCCAGGATCGTGGTAGAGGAGTTTCTTCCTCGTTTACCGCGGGATAAAGCCGTTTTAGTCGTTCTTCTGGGTCAGCAGAACTTGAGTTACTTGGCTCGCTAGTCGCTGAATCACTAGTCGTCGCCATTTTTCCTCTTTCTCAAAGCAAAATTCCCGGATGTACAAGAAGTGAGTTGTTTTTCTAACATGAAAGAATGATATTGGTTGGCCTATCCAATTTCTTTACACCAATCAGCAAGCGTAAAACATCATTCGTGGATAGATTGTACTTACTCAAAAAGGGTAATTTCGCATTATTAGTCAACAACAAATGATGAAAATAATTCCAAATTTACTTAGCCCTCTAATACAGATTTCTATCATCGGACTGCGATGCTATTTTTGGGCTTGTCGTATCCGATTAAATATATAACGTCCAAAATCAAGACTATTAGCTACCAGCGTCAAAAGCATAATACGAAAGAGCGATAATAAAACATTTATACAAATTACGCTTTTTTGACGCCCTTAAAAATATATTTACGGAAAAAATATGAGAAAAGGAGAACTTGCTTGTGACAAGCCTTTTCTCTTTTTCTTGCAACGTTTTCTACCTTATTTGGCTTTTTTTTTATATATATAATTTCAGCACACTGAATTGTGGTCTACAATTTTGTTCAATTTCCGGACTGGTCCGAGTAAAAATTTTCATGTGGTAATGGGTAATACAAATCAGTGAATCAAGCAGTAGTCATTTAGAAATAAATAAAGAAAAACATATCGGAGACTGTTATAATGGCGTGAAAGAGATACCCTTAGGTCTATAATGACGTGACATTGCAGGCCACACCAACTGAGCTCCAACAGGAATAAAATGTAAACAATAAAAATTGTCGTTCTGCGACTTGAATGGGCTGTAGATACATCATTTGAGTCGCCAAACCTAAACTAAAATGCTTCGTCGTGATAAATATTGGCTAATTTTCGAATTAATCCCAACGGCACATGGACCAACAAATAGTGACATCTCTGGTGAAAATTGAAATTTGGAATATGTGTTCGCTACAAAATAAAACAAACAAAAAGGAAAAAAACATACTGTATACTGTCAACCGATTCACAGACAATGTCGATTTTCAGTTGATGCCCCTTCCCTGTTGGGAAAATATTGTGTAAAATGAAGACCGTTGTTGGTAACAAGCAATTATTCACAATGTTTATCAACAACAACAACAATAAAAAAAGGTTTTCCAAATTCCATCGACTAAGCTATGATTTTGTCGTCTGGTTATAAATGGGTTTGATGAAATTGGCCTACTTCTGAACGCATGTGTGTACCGCTGTGTAAGGCCCTTCTAAACTCTTGAAAAGGTTTTCATAAAAAAAATGACATAGGAATAATATCTGCTTTTCCAGTAGTTACAAATATCATTTTCACGATAAATCTCTTTCTAAGTGTTAAATTTACTGTGATAAATTCGCTGTGCCCTAATTTGAAGCAGCGGTTTACAGGTGACAACCGAGAACGATGAGCGCCGTGATTATGAAATCAACAGAGTTGTGGTAAGCACAATAGTAATTTTTGCGACATATGGTTATTTTCTGACTGAAAACGACGTTGGAATGATATAGAAAGAAATTTTCTTCTATTCATTGTAATTTCATCTCTAAAATAGCTGCATTTTGAATTTTTGTTAGAATTAAGAAGTGAACTTAAGAAAAAAATAATTTATTCCGAAAAGTGGTCTGCCATTGTTTACATCGCCATGACAACTTTTTGACAGTTAAATTTTAGTTCGGGTATTTTCCTCTTTGATAGCATCATAATGAGTGATGGCAGGCTTGCAGTTGCAAGACTTCCTCCTCTAGGGTAAGCCATTAGTATTTTCACACAAATAGTGAACCAAAATCCACGTTTTGATGACTGAAAACGCTGAAATAATGTTAATTGTAAATATCCTGACAAAATAATCAGTATACGGATAAAGAAATTTCGGACAAAAAATAAATCAAGTAAATTTCGGTTTTCTAGATGCAAAAGAAAAAAGAAGAAAAATGATTATTGTTTTGAAATGCTATTTTTTTCTAGTTGTAGAAAAAAATGTCATCAGTGTAATAAATATGTTTATTCTTGGAAAGATTCAAGATTCTATTTCCCATTAATTAACCATGGTGAATGTAGGTTCGCAATCTTAAGCAGATAAAAGAAATTCAAGCAAATGAAAGAAGCAGTTGGTATAATAAAAAAATATGTCTAAAATTTATTCTATTTTGTAAATCGTTCGAATAATTAACTAAACCCATGTTGCAAATGATCAAAAGCAAAATTAGAATGAACTATGACATGAGATTGTTGACATGTACCTTAGTTCACAGATTGATACATTTTACCTTGATCCACTTATTCAAATGAAGTTAAATCTAGGTCAGAAATTTTTTAAAAGAAAACAATTTCAATTTTTTCATGAACAGAACTAGACATTATTGAAATTGAATATTTTTGCACCTCCTCCAGTGTTTAATAAATTCAGTTCTAATTAAAACTTCTGACCTGTTGAGATGTGTCATGCATGTGTAAATAACAGTGTGTAAAAAACAGTACCTTTGAATTTTGAGATGTCCCGGAAGTAAACAAATAATGGCCTTGAATCGACATTCATGGCAACTTTAAGTACATTGACGATAAAAATAAAGCAGGTTGTAACACAGACATATAATCAGGGCTCCCCCTGGGAAAATTATTCTTGTGCCGATGAATTCGCCAATGGCCAAAATTCTGTGATTTATGATTTGGATCAATGAAGCTTTCTAAAACATTGTGCGAAAAGTAACATTTTTTCACAATGATTTTTTCCATAAATGTTTATTAACAGTTTGAAGTGTTATCAGCACTTCTTTCAATTTGGACCTATCATGAATTACGTAGGGGTGGATCAAACTCGAGAGTGATGTTTTCCTTCAACTTCAATTTATTAAAAGGTGCAAAATGAGAGAGTTGTCATTCAAAAATAAAATGCCTAGTAGACCTCTATGTTGGCGACCGGTCAGATTTTTGGTAACCTACAGTACTTTGATTACTAATGTCCGATATTTCTTAATTTTAGGAAATTCTCTTGACTTTGTTACTTAAATCATCAATAGATAAGCAAAATGCTGTCTTTGATTTTTATTCAGCACTCTAATGAATTGCAAAAAATGATCGAGGAATAAAGATCATAAGTTTTTCATGTAAATTGTGACTCTCCACCATCTTGATTTACATGATGGTTCCTGGTGGGGTGGGGTGGGATGTTAGAATCAATAAGGTCAGTAATGCATAACTAATGTCTTGATTGGCATGAATAGGCATTGGATATTGATGGTCGTGTGTCTCCCAAACTAATCAGCGGATGTTTGAATGATAAAGTCACACGTCAATAATCGTTTCAATGGACTCAACATCCTTTTGCCTTATTTTGAAAGTTGTCGCCAGTAAAATGGCCACTTCACAGATTTTGGAGCCAGAATATTTATTTTGTTGCATTTGGCGTCATTGGCTATCGGCAGTGGGAGCCCTGATAATATTAGATACACATTAACACTTGAATGTTGCTCCAGAATAAGAAATAGCATGGAAATTCTGTATCACTCAAATAGAAAGATTACTAACCCATTCCCACACAATGACCCTTTTTCCCCCCACAAAAAAAAACAATTGGGAAAACATTTTGTAAATTGAAGCAATGGCTTGCAACAAGCAATTTCTTTGTTTTCACAATGTTTTTCACCAAAAAAAAATGAAAAGTGCCAAAATTTCTTGATTTTTAGCTCACCTGAGCACAAAGTGCGAGGTGAGCTATTGTGATCGGTCGTTGTCCGTCGTCCGTCCGTCCGTCTGTCCGTCTGTCCGTCTGTCCGTCCGTCCACAATTTCTTTAAAAATCTTCTCCTCCTAAACCAGTAGGCCAATCATGCTGAAACTTTGCAGGGATGTTCCTTGAGTGAAGTTCTACAAAAGTTGTTAAAAGAATTTAATTCCGTCAAAAACTCTGGTTGCCGCGGCATGTGAAAATGGGAATCTTGAATAAATCTGTAAAAATCTTTAAAAATCTTCTCCTCCTAAACCAGTAGGCCAATCAAGCTGAAACATTGCAGAGATGTTCTTTGGGTGAAGTTCTACAAAAGTTGTTAAAAGAATTAAATTCCGTCAAAAACTTTGGTTGCCGCGTCATGTGAAAATGGGAATCTTGAATAAATCTGTAAAAATCTTTAAAAATCTTCTCCTCCTAAGCCAGTTGGCCAATCAAGCTGAAACTTTGCAGGGATGTTCCTTGGGTGAAGTTCTACAAAAATTGTTAAAAGAATTTAATTCCGTCAAAAACTCTGGTTGCCGCGGCATGTGAAAATGGGAATCTTAAGTAAATCTGTAAAAATCTTTAAAAATCTTCTCCTCCTAAACCAGTAGGCCAATCAAGCTGAACTTTTGCAGAGATGTTCCTTGGGTGAAGTTCTACAAAAGTTGTTAAAAGAATTTAATTCCGTCAAAAACTTTGGTTGCCGCGGCATGTGAAAATGGGAATCTTAAGTAATTCTGTAAAAATCTTTAAAAATTTTCTCCTCCTAAACAAGTAGGTCAATCAAGCTGAAACTTAGCAGGGATGTTCCTCGGGTGAAGTTCTACAAAAGTTGTTAAAAGAATTTAATTCCGTCAAAAACTCTGGTTGCCGCGGCATGTGAAAATGGGAATCTTTAGTAGATCTGTAAAAATCTTTAAAAATTTTCTCCTCCTCAACCATTGGGCCAATCAATCTAAAGCTTTGCAGGGATGTATTTTAGGTGAAGCTCTTCAAAAGTTGTTAAAAGAATTTAATTCCATGAACTCTTGTAACTGCGGCATATGAAAATGGAAATTTTAGAAAATCTTTGTTGTCTTTTTTTTTAACAGACTACAAGGCCAAAGGCATTTATATTTTATATAGAGCTCAATCATATTGTTCTCATCCAAGTTTTTTTAAATATTTAAACATGGCCCTTCCCAAGGCATCCAAGGATATGAAAAACGCCAAATAAGAGCATGTTCAAATATTTTCCACTCCTCATGTATAAGTTGTAATGCATTCATATTTTGATTTATAGTACATCCAGATTGTTCTCTACCAAGGTTGCTAAAATTACACCCATTGAAGTTGCAGACAGTAATAAGAGTTTGATTGAAATCTAAATACAAAGAATTTCAGGTAGAAAACACTGTGAGAAATGGATAAATTGCTTGTCACTCCCTTTCTCACTATGTATTTTTCAAACCTGTTTTCCCTGAAGGTGACAAAATTTTATTCTGGGATAGTTTGGTAATGGATTAAACTATAAAGCCAAAGGCATTCATTATTATTGTAAAGCATTACTGGATTGTTTTGTACAAAGCCCAAAATCTTATATATCTTTTATTAATTTTGCTCAAGTTGTGTCTTTTTTATACTAAAAAGTACTGTAATTTGGAGATGCCTCAGGTGAGCGATTTAGGACCATCATGGTCCTCTTGTTAAATTGTTGTCTGCAACATCTTTTAATTTGACCAGTCTAAGATTTTGTCTTCTGGTAATTAGTGAAACTACTACTGTATAGAAAGGGAGGGGGGGGGGTAATTTTGAGCTCGGATTTGAATATCTAGATCTTTTTTCCAAAACTGTATGTTTTGGATTACTAATTGAGTTGTCTTAGTAAGATATCCATTGATATTTTTTTTCTGTGAAATAACAATTTTACAGTGATTGAAGCCCTCTCATACCAATCTTTCCTGTAAAAGGAGGAAAATGAACTTTATTTCAGTATTTGAACAGAAAAAATGTATGGTTACACCATGAGTATAATTATTGAATATTTTCAGAATGAAGCCTCTGCCAAACATATCACCTCGACAGAACGAAAAACTTGATGGATTTAGTGGACCAACATACACTGTGAATGGCAAAGTGCATGCATTACCTCCTCCTAAAGCTCTGAGGGTAAGGATTATAATTGTAAACCAATTCTTTTTTGAGTCTCTAATCAGTATTGACGGTCCCAACAGGATGTTTTACTTTTTACACTTCATTCCTACTTGAACTGAAAGAGGTCACATGTACAATCGTAAACTGATAATGTTTATCACTCAATTTGATGTGATGTGTCTGTAAAGCCTAACAATTAGGTTGTCCAGAATTTTATTACTATGTAGCTGTGAAATCATAGCCCTCTTTCTGGTAATCTGCTGGCGAGGCCTCGCCAGCAGATTACCAGAAAGAGGGCTACGATATGGCAGATTATTACTATTAGCCTTAGTTCTTTTATTGTCCCACACACTTGTCACAATTGCTTGTGGGTTCTCCAGGTAGGATTGCTCTGAGTTGTTGATACTTGTTTCCTAGTTGGTGTAAATTAGATAGATTTAGCCCTTTCCTGTTTTTTTAATTTTAGATTGGTCCAAATTTAAAGAGGTTGCAGACGACAATTGGTTGCAATTTGCAATGAAACCATTCTATGTGGTAGAAAATATTGCAGGATAAGGAGAAATTGTTACAAGCAATTTCTCTTTTTTCCGCAGGGTTTTCTCAAGTATAAAAACAAAGTGATGTAAAATTCAGGGTTTGTACAGGAAAGAGTTAAACATAAGGAGATGTGACTAGTTCCATGAGTAACATGGATTCCACTTAATTGCAATCCTAGTTGTAGCAATTTACTACAGAAGTGATATAAGTGATATGTTTAAATAGTAGATTTATGTAAATAATTGTTCTTTGAATTGAAAGTTTCTGTTACTTTCAGCAAAATCAAAGATAAATTATTATTGTAATCCATTGTATTACGTTAAAAACCTTTTTTAAATGGCATAAAGGCACTAGGGGCAATAACTTAGACTACATTGATATTGTCTTCAGACAATTATATCCAAAAATGTGTCCTTTATATTCATTTAGCCATATGTTGACACAAAATCAGGGGAGCTTGACCCATGGCCAGCCCATGCCAGTGGTCACTCAGTGCCGACCACCTCTCTCGTCATGACCAAGGACAAAAGTTTGATGCTGGTCAGCGATGAACAGATGGGAAAACCCAACATGATACCCAAACCGAGGTTCTTGGAACAGTTGGAGAACTATCTAAAGAAGGAATTGAGAGCACTGGATGCTGTTGAAGTTGAACCAAATGAACTGAGACTACAGGTGAGCAATTGACCAATCGCTAGCCCCGCCTACTTACTGAGTTGGCCACGCCCATTGACCCCGACAGGAAGTCCTGCTTTGTATTTAACGGCCTAATTCTGCAAAATTTATGGCTAGTAGCATGTAACAAAAAAGTAGAATACATATAGTTGGTTGGTGATTTAAACGTCGTAACTACAGCGTATTCAAGCTGTAATTACGACGTTTAAGTCGTCAATCCAACTAAAAAGCTTAAGAAAAATGGTGGGCAATGTCAGTCTCATTTTGGTCTAAAAGAACGATTTCAATGGTCGACTGGTTATTTGAATGACAGGCAGGATTGGTCAATTTACGGATCACTGGCAATACCCACAGACCTCCTACAAGAAGCTGTAGTTACCAGATTTAGGTCACCAAACCAACATAAATGCTTCCCATAAATATTATGCAATGTCAGAGTTCATACTTCAGTTCTTGATCTAAATGTATGATTAGAGTGGTCTTTCTATTTTCTTAATTGTGATCCATGAATTGAGTGCGAGAAATAGAGAATTTCTTGTTACAGGCATTTCGTCCCTTTCCCACGATGTAGAATAGGTTAGTATGCATGTCACAGACACAGATGCCTCCGCATATGAACCTTAGTTGTGACCATGAACTTGGGAGTATTCAACAGAACCTTACGCATGACACTAGTACTCTTGAAGTACATTTATTCAATTACTCTTCAATTAGTTTGAAATCTATCAATTAGTATAGAAGACAAGAAATGGACACACACTAATACACATACAACAAACATATTCACCTTATTACCCACCAACCCACATACACACGCACATGTGGACAGAGGTAACTCTGTGTTCCTATCGCCATTACATGGCAGGGGAATAAGAAATTACTTTTATTGTCTTTTTCCAGGCACACAGAGAGGTGTTTGAGTATCTGATTGAGGACTTTAAGACCTACAAACCTTTGTTATCTAGCATTAAAAATGAGTATGAGATGATGTTTGCCTATCAACGTCAGCAGATCAGAGAGTTAGAGCCACTGAAAGTAAGGAACCGTATTCCAATTTGGAGTTTAGACCATTACAAGACAGCACCATTTTAAACTCCTCCTAAACCAAAGAATTTGCAGACGACAGTTTTAGGTTTGAAAATTCTTCGGATTTTGGGAGAGAAAACATTGTTGATAATGAAGAAATTGCTTGCTTCAAGCAATTTCTTCATTTTACACAATGATTTATGAAGCATTTCTCCTTAGAGGCTTAAAAAAGTGGGCTTGCAAGCTCAAGAAAAGAAAGAAACTCGGAAAAAATTGCGGAAAAGATGGAATTGCTTGTTACAAGCTCTTTCTTTGATTTCCTCAAAGTTTACTACATCCATAGGATGAAAATTTTTAGTCTGCAACTTCTTTCGATTTGGACTAGTCTAAAATTTTATTCAGTGGAAAAGGGTTAACCCATTTCCACACAACAAAATTTTAGACTAGTCCAAACTGAAAGGAGTTGCAGACAACAATTTAAAGTTAATGAATTTTTAGATTTTTTTTACTTTTGGGTAGAAAACATTGTGAAAAATGAAGAGATTGCTTGTGACAAGTAATTTCTTCATTTTACACAATGTTTTCCCAATGTTTTTTTCTTGAGGGGCGTCCAAAAGTGTCTCTGTGTGGGAATGGGTTAGATAAACACCCAGTTGTACCATAAAATCAGATTTGTATTGAGTGTTATTGTTGCAAGTGGAGTTTGGTTTTCTAATGCAACTGATATGTTTGTATAAGGGAGCTAACTCTGCTTATATTTTTACCTGCATTGTCTCATTTTCCTAATGATCAAATGTTATTGTAAAATAAATGTTGAATGGGTAAATCTTTCCACAACTCACAGTATACAGAGTAATTTCTATCAAACCTAAATTTTGTTCAAGAACAATCACTTAAGTTTCACAAAACATTCTGCTTTGATTAAAAAAAAACAAAAAAAAAACATTCACTCAAGTACATTCTACTAGCAAGCTGATTTGGATGAAATTGTGTGTTAGAAATCAAGAACATAGGTAGTTTTGTTGTCATTCTGATCAGGGGTCGACACTAACACCTGTCCTGGGGTCTTAGGTCTGTGAATTACAGGGTGAACTTACAGGAATCCTAAACAACTTTGGTCCTGTAGTTTTTCCTTATCAAATATAACCCTTATGAGAGTCCTCTTTCTGCACTTACCCAGTCAATTACTGGTTTTTATGGCACATAGAAATTCTATTAGGGAAAACATTGATGGAAAAGAACAAATTGCTAGTGACAAGCAATTTCTTCTTTTCCCAAACTGTTTTCCAACCAATATTTTTCTTTCAATCATATGCACTACACACTATTTATTTCATAATATATGTTCTTTTGTATTGCAAAAAATGAGCATTTATTTTGTCTACCTTCAAAGAGGAGAACTTGTTAGATCTGGGACCAACTGGTTCTACAGGCCTGTGTCAAACCCTGCTAAGTTGTTTTAATTTTCTACTAAAAGTTGTAACATTCTTTTTTTTCTTCTACATTTCTTCAGATAATTACATTGTGGTGATAAATTTCAAGACAGGTTAAAACATGCAGAATTATATGTAGCAAGAATTATCCTAAATGATACAGGTCACCAAGTTTGTTCTTCTACAGAATGAACTTTAAGCTTATGGGTTGGCCTCTTTGGTAGCTCAGCTGTTTTTTGGAGAAAGCCTGAGGTATTGCTCTGCATGTGCGTTAGCGTCGTCATCTGAAAACTTTGATATCTCTGCTATTACTAAACACACTGACTTGAAACTTTGAATATATATTCACTATCAAAAGAGCAATCAATACCAACAAGAAGGGTAAATATAAATGTGTTTTTGCATGAATTATGCCCCTTTTTCGACTTAGAAATGTTACCCATTATCAAGTACTTGATCAGGCATATGTTGGCATCTGTGTCTTTGTTTAAATGCTCTAAGTAAAAAACCTTTTATATGAAACAAACTTCCTCAGTCTTTAAAAACTCTTTAACACTTATTCAATACAGTTTATTTTTTACAACAGAAAAAACATCTAAATGCCTCCTTTTTATACCCCTCAAGGAAATAGCTTTGGCAAACATTGTGGAAAATGAAGAAATTGCTTGTTACAAGAAATTTCTTCATTATCCACAGTGTTTTCTGCCTGAAAAGTTAAAGCTTACTAAATTTTCATCAATGTGAAATTGCTGTCTTCAATTTCCTTCAATTTGGAAAAGTCTAAGATTTTGTCGCTTGGTAATGGGTTAAAGCTTTTGTCAAATTATCAAAATGAACTGTAGTAATCATCCTTTCCTTGTTTTGATGATTTGTAAACTCTTAAAATTCTAATGGTATTGCCTGTTTTATCTCGTTTCCAGCAAATGTTGGTAACCGTATCGGAACAGTGTGACCAAAAGATTATGTCCATCAGAGATGAAGAAAAACAAGGTTGGTACCATAGTTCTTCTGCTATCAGCTATCTTTCTTAACTCTTTCTCGTACAATCCCTGATTTTTATGCCTATGTGATATGATACTTGAGAATGCAAATGCGTAAAAAAGAAATCGGTATTTTCTATGATATAGTATGGTTACCTTTTGAAATGTACTTACTTTACAAAGCTGTCTGTTACACCTTTGAATTTGGACAATTCCAAAACTTCAAAAAACAGTAAAGGGTTAAAGTAACCTATTACTGAAATTGAATTTGATTTCATTTTACAAAATCATTTTTATTATAAACCTTGCTGTGAAATCTTGGGATTTCTCAGTGTAATAAATTTTGATATTGTCACTGGAGTGACAATAACATTTTTCAGTTTCACTCTGTAATAAATCTTTAATAATACAGTAAAACCCCTCCTTACGACCACCCCTGAAATACAGGCACCCCGCTATTACGACCGATTTTTTACAGAACTGAATTTTTTGTTCTTTATTTCAATGGTCGCGAACCCCTCTAAAACGGGCACCCCGCTATTCCGAATTACAACCAGTAAATTCAGTACCAACTATAGCTGATACACTATTTTGTATATTCACCAGCACTTTTTTAATAGACCTTCTCTCTATCAAAAAGATTTGTTTCGATATTTTAAGAAAAAGATAAAATAATAATAAGGAATATAATAAATAGAATAATCAACTGGTTATTCCAGATATGAAAAAAAATACTTCACTCGGATGCGTTGTTAGGCGTTAAAAAAAATCGTGCTGTGCACTTGTTCTTTCAACGCCTAACAATGCATCCTCCTGAAATATTTTTCATATCTAAAATAACCAGTTAATTGTCCTCTATTTATTGGTCTGACAGCTGCAGCTTATTCAAGCTGTAGTTAACCCATTATCAAACAACAAAATTTAGACTGGTTCTAGTTGCAGAGGATATTTCAAAATGCCCCAAAATTGGAAAATAAGTGCCAAATATGGTATTAAACATAATACATTGTGAGAAAGTGAGAAAGAGGGAAAGTGCTTGTATCTGAGGCATCCTTCATTTTTAAGAAACATCATGCATATGCAGCTTATATCAAAAATTTTTCCTTTTCACACACAGAAATGACAGACATGAAGAATGAAAACAAAGGTCTGTACAGAAAAATAGAAGATTTGAAAAACGAACAAAAGGACTTACAAACACAAGTGAACAAACTTCAAGATGAATTAGCCTCCGTCTACAAACAATATAGGGACGAGCGAGATGCTCGTAAACTGTTACAGTCCGACATTAATGATCTACGATACCAACAAGAAGATTATCAGATGTCGCAGAAACAGGAGACGGAAGAAGAGGAAGATCCTGTGATGCTAAAAATTGCCCTCAAGTAAGTAGTTCTGCTAAATTATTATCTGAAAAATATTTTAAGGCACAATGGAGAAAAATCTAGGCAGGCGTTCAAATTATGCGATTAATTAGGCACATATTATTGTTTGTTATCATCTTTTATCTTGAAATATTGTTATAACCTACATTATCCCTCTTTTTGATTCCTCATGAGAAAAAAAGATTTGGAAAACATGCAATGAATAATTTGTTTGTTACAAGCATTTTTTTTTCATAATCCACTATGTGTTCTACCCTTTATTAAGGTAAGGACTCTGAAAAATTATTTTCTGCAACAACTTTGAACTTGGACAAGTCTAAAATTCTGTTGCTTTGTAATTGTTTGAATGGCATTTCTCTTTTTCTGATTCTGTTGGGTGTGCCCTTTCTGACAGGTATTCTATCCAATTTGTCATAGACCACTCTGTTTGAATTCAAAACAATCTAAAATTTTGTCGTCTTGGAATAGATAAATAAAAATATCTTAACATTTGTTATGATGGACTAAATTCAATTTACCAATGGTTTTTTGAATTCCAAGTGTATTTGTCACCTTTTACATATCTTTTCTTCCAAATATCTTAATTTACTAGCATACCGGAAGATTAGATTCAGAATTTTTGCCTAGAAATGAAATTGCTACTGTTTCAATTTATTACAGTTATTCTTAACAGCTGTTAATTTAAAAATATTCCACAATAGGATTCCTCTAAGTTTTGCCCTTTTCATTGCAGGAAAGCCAGAGAGGATGAGAAGTTGGCCACACAAAGACTTCATGAAATGGTTGCTAATTATGGTGATGTTATTCCTCGTAGAGATTTTGAAGGTCTTGAGAAGAAACATAATGTAAGCAAATACAAAAGTACTCTCCACACAATCCTCCTTTTGGATGCCCAAGAAAAAAACATTATGAAAAATACAGATATTGCTTGTTACAAATTCCAAATTCTAACAAGAGGACCATGATGGTCCTAAATCGCTCCCCTGAGTATGATGGTTCATGGCTTTATGATATAAACAAAATGGCAAAGCCCTCTGTCTAATTATTTTGGAGAAGATGTTTACAGATTTCTCTTTTAATCCTAGGTATATTGATGATCCCACCATATAGCACTAATTTCCTGAATATGGTAATGCTTTGAAGTATAGACATCAATACATACCAAGTATAAAAGCTGTAAGCCTAATGGTTTAGGAGAAGAAGGTTTTCAAAGATATCATTATTTATTCCTAACTAAAATTAGGGATCGCCCAGAAAAGGGCTAATTTTTTAAGTAATTTGGTAGAGGGTCAATGGCTGATGATATGTACCAAATATCAAAGCTCTATTCTTTATGGTTTGGGCGAAGAAGATTTTCAAAGATTTCCTTCTTTATTCCTTTGTAAAATCAGGAATCGCACAGAAAAGGGCTAATTTTCAGAGTATGATATTGCTTTGAAGTATTTTGGTAGACGGTCAATATATTATGATATGTGCAAAATATCAAAGCTCTAACCTTATGGTTTGGGAGAAGAAGATTTTTTAAGTTTTCCTTCTTTAATTCTATGTAAAATCAGGGATCGCCCAGAAAAGGGCTAATTTTCAGAATACAGTAATTCTTTGAAGTATTTTGGAAGAGGGTCAATAAATGATGATTTGTACCAAATATCAAAGTTCTAGGACTTATGGTTTGGGAGAAGAAGATTTTTAAAGATTACCTTCTTTATTTCTATGTAAAATCAGGGATCACAAAGAAAAGGGCTAATTTTCAGAATAGGGTAATTCTTTGAAGTATTTTGGTAGGGGGTCAATAGATGATGATGTATACCAAATATCAAAGCTCTAGGCCTTATGGTTTGGGAGAAGAAGATTTTTAAAGATTTCCTACTTTATTTCTATGTAAAATCAGGGATCATTAAGAAAAGGGCTAATTTTCAGAATACGTTAATTCTTTGAAGTATTTTGGTAGAGGGTCAATAGATGATGTTGTTTACCAAATATCAAAGCTCTGGGCCTTATGGTTTGGGAGAAGAAGATTTTTAAAGATTATCTTCTTTATTTCTATGTAAAATCAGGGATCACAAAGAAAAAGGCTTATTTTTAGAATACAGTAATTCTTTGAAGTATTTTGGTAGAGGGTCAATAGATGATGATATATACCAAATATCAAAGCTCTAGGCCTTATGGTTTGGGAGAAGAAGATTTTTAAAGATTTCCTTCTTTAATTCTATGTAAAATCAGGGATCATTAAGAAAAGGGCTCATTTTCAGAATACGTCAATTCTTTGAAGTATTTTGGTAGAGGGTCAATAGATGATGATATATACCAAATATCAAAGCTCTAGGCCTTACCGTTTGGGAGGAGAAGATTTTTTAAGTTTTTTCATTCCGTTGCCATGGCAACCAGAGTTCTTCTTGGATTTCAATTCTTTGAAGTATTTTGAAAGAGCATGACCTAAGGATCATTTCTGTTAAGTTTTGTTGAAATTCCAGGGTTAGTTTAGGAGGAGAAGATTTTTTTGTAATTGTGAATGGACGGACGGACAGACAGATGGACGGACGGACGATGACCGATCACAATAGCTCCTCCAGAGCACTTCGTGCTCAGGGGAGCTAAAAAGTAATTCCTTCATTATGCTCCATATAATTGTCATAGAAGACAAAGATTTTGAATTAAAACAAACATTGGTTTGCATAATCATGAAACTAAAAACAAATTGTTTGATGGTGACCTAAATGTTGTAACTATAGCTTGATATTTTGTTTGACCGGTGATCTGCCCATTGGTGAAGCAGCATGATTATTGATCTGGAGATCCTGGGTTTGTGCCCTACCATCACTTGAGTGTGTGCACAAGACACTTGATATCCAGCCTAAGCCTGGCTACCTTTGTAATGGTTTTTAATCCATCACCAGAAGACAAAACTTTGGACTACTCCAAATTCAAAGAAGATGCAGATGATAATTTTAAGTTGATGAAATTTTAAAATGTTTGTCTTTCAGGGAAGAAAAAAAATGTGTGAAACAAAGAAATTACTTATTACAAGCAATTTATTTGTTTTTCCACAATGATTTCCTAAGTTTTTCCATTAGAGGGTTGTAAAAAAAGTAAGATTGTGTGGGAATGGGTTAAACCACTGCGTATCTAAGAGCTTGAAAGAAATTTCAGTCAAACAATCAAGAGCAACTAAATAAGCTTAAAGCTTTGTTTAAATGTAACTTGAATAAATTGGTATAAATGAGAATTGAAATCATATATGCACCCACACAGATAACATTTCTTCTTGCAAAAAATTCTTTTGATCCTCAATTGACAGATGGTTGGCCACATCCATGGATTCTGCTTGTCACACCCACTGAGCTCTGACTTCCATTTAGATATTAAAAGGAGTTTGTTTGCAAAATCTATGACCAGGAACATGTTAAGAGAAATAAAATAGCTTGAATTAGCTAAGTTACAAAGTTAAACCCATCACCAGACAACAAAATTTTAGGCTGTTTCGAATAGAAGGAAGTTGCAGATGACAATCTTTGTCTTTTTGAGTAGAAAACATTGTGAATGATGAAGAAATTGCTTGCAAGAAGTAATTTCTGTATTACTATAGCATTTTCAAAAGCTTTATCTTGAGGGGCGTCAAAAAGCGGGATTTTGTGGGAATGGATAAATTTGCAAAACCAACAAAAATATTTCACAAAGATGTCAGTTAGAATATTATTTTATAATAATTCTACTCTAAAAAGGCAAACATGTTTATGTATTTCTCTTTTCAGGAATTATTAGAAAGTGTCCAAGTTATGCAGAATGACTTTGATAAACTAAAACAAGAACATGAGTAAGTAGAAATTAGTTACACTGCAACTCTGATATAACACTCTCCATTATAACGCTGACTCCATTATAATGTAGTTGAAGTGTATATTGAATATCAATATTTCCCATTAAGATTTACTTTGTCATTTTAACCACATACATATACGGAGCAACAATTTTTTAGACTTATCAAAATTTAAAGGAGTTGCTGGTGACAATTTCAAGATGATGAACTTTTTGAAATTTTTGTCTTTCTGGGTAGAAAATATTGTGTATTACTGAACAAATACTTGATGCGGATTCATACATAAGTGTGATTTGAATTTTTGTTTTATACCTCCATGAAAAATGAAAAAAATATTCTCTGCATTTTTTGTAATCTAATGACATCCTGCAAAAAAGCAAATGTTTTACAAATTTTAATACATTTTTTATTGAATTATTTTTTACACAAGCATACAAAATAGCTGCATGCTCAAATTTTTTTATACATGTTAGTATGAATGATTTATTTTGGCCAATCAGAATATTTATTTCTGATAGAAAAAATTAAAAATTAAATGATAAAACAACATTTTTGAATTACAGTGCTTTACTAGAAGTTCACAAAACAGTTGTTAAACAGAGAGACGAGTTCTACACAGAATGTGAAACTCTACGTAGAAGTTCTACACCAAGGTAAGTGTAGATATATAAGGGGCAATTGAAAAGTCAGTGGGTAAGAGCAGAAATAGATCTCTTATAAATAGACAAATTGAGGTCTATGTAGATAAAGTTTTATAATCACTTTGCAATAACAGAAGTTCTTTTGTTTATTTATCTCTATTGTTTGACAGAATTTGATTTTTCAAACCTACCATCTATGAGTAATTCTAAACAAATGGACAATGCTTTGACACCGCTGGACAAAGTGTTAGCTTCCAAGGTGACTATGTTGAGAAATAAATGAAAATATTTAGGTTAACCATTTCCTGTTTTGCATAATTTTAGACCTTTCCAAATTCAAAGGTTTTGCAGACGAAAATTTGATGTGGATTTAATTTGAAAAGAAGCTTTCAGTAGGGTAGAAAATATTGTAGAAAAAGAAGAAATTGTTTGTTACAAGCAATTTCTTCTTTTTCTACAATTTTTTCTCAATTAGAAAATCACAGGAATGTAAAAACCAGGGATTGAAAAGGAAATGGTTAAACCATTTATCACTGCCTTAGGCCACATACTTTTCTATCACCCACATATTTGAAATTTGTCTTATGTAAAAGAATTTAGATTTTTTTATAGTAAGCATTAATGATGCTTCCGACATGTACAAAATCTATCTATGCTTTTGGTAACATCTAAAATTGTCAGATTGCTCTATTAATCAAAAAACAAATGAACATTTAAAACTTTTATTTGACCAATAGAGAGTGATGACTGTAGACATTCATGTTAAGTTTTTTGTTGGTTTGGAGACTTTAACCTTTCACTAAATCTTATTCAAGCTGTAGTTATGATGTTTGGGTTGCCAACCAACAGTTTGCTTTTGTTTTATGTTCCTGACCAAATATTTTTTTAAGATAATGCAATTTGATATCTTAGCAAGACTACCATGTTGAAAATCAAAGGTAGTGGCTAGTAATCCATCAAATATTTGGTTTATTATTTCTGATTTTTTCAACTGCACTATCAAAGTTGTCCAAGTACAGAAAAATCTCATTCATTCATAATCAACATCAAATCAAGAGGCCCTTTTGTACTAAGTCTAGATTAAACACATTCAAGCTGACAAAACTTTAGCTCAGAATCATAGAAATTGAAGATAACATAATATGTGATCAATCTGATCTCGAAGGTTTGGAAATGAAAATTGCTTTTCTTCTTTTTTCAATGATTTTTTTCCAAGGGTTTTTCTTAAGAGGCTTAAAACATGGGGATTGTGTTAGTCATGCAAAAGGAATAAATTCGAACTTCCATTTCTGTTCCCTGAGAATTGATTTTCTTTTTTCTTAGAAAAAAATCTTTTTATTCATTTGCTTAGACCTGATTGGGACAAATGTGCAGACAATGTCAAAGGAGGCATGAATCGCTGGAAAGAACTAACAGAAGGCAAGACAAGCAATGACATTGTTGATGTTCTACTTCAAGAAATGGCGTCAGGTGAAGTAGTCGATACTGGAGGTGCTGAGTACTTTGATGGACAGGTTGGTAATTTCACATGCAGGAAATGCTAATTACAAACTCCCTTTATACTACGTATGACATACAAGGATGGTTATCCCAAGGACAACTTGTATCAAGTTTGCAAATATTTGTCCTAGAAAGGTGATCTTGGACCCTGTACATTCTGAACATATCTTTCAAAGATCACTTCTACTTATGAAGGGTAAATGCTGTTCTAATTATGAAATAATTTCACTTGATACTATGTTGAAGTTTTCAGTAGGAGCTGCAGATGTGCAAGACACTCATTTTGTAAAAATCCATGAATAATTTTTGAGTCATTGCCTTTGAATTGACTTAAAATGGTTGCCCAATCAAATCCTTCTACAGTTTTCACTTTAAACTTTGCATGAGTGTTCATTTGGAGTTTTAAGATGAGTAAGATGCAGCTTTCATCGAAAAATCTGAGAAGAATTAATTGCCCAGCAGAAATATGGTGATAGAGAACTTCTTTGGAAAAGAAGAAATAGCTTTGCAACAAACAATGTACCCTTTCCTCACAATGTTCCACCTTATTTGATACATATTTTCAGATTTCAGAGCACTTTGAAACATTCTCTGCAACTTCAGTTAAGACCAGTCTAACTTTTTGGTATCTGTAATTGGTTGAATTACATATTTTGATAATGTAAATATTCACATCATTGTCAGTGATATGGGCTTTAATAAGGCATATTATGTTTTACAGGGTACCGGGCCATCAGTACCTAAATACCTCCAGCATGAAGGACCAGTCCGTAATCGTCGCCTCGGTAAAAGAGATGCCTCGTTACTCATCAAGGATATTTGGAGAGAAAAGGGTGCTCATGATGCTGCTGTAAGTTGGTTGTAATTCTCTCAAATAACAACTAGAATGATTTAATCCATTCCTACACATCGACATTCACTGATGCACTTAGGAAACACAATCATGGAAAATGGTATGCAAAAAGGAGAAATTCTTTTCTCACAATATTTTCTAACCTATATGGAACTTGCCTTCCAATTTTAGGTCAATTCGAAATGTCATCTGGAACTTTCAACCAGCCTAAACTTTGTTGACGGAGATTGTTGATTGAAGAAAATACAGGGTGTTGGTTGATAATCTAAAAATCGTAACTACAGCTTGAGCAGTTTGTAGTTATGGCACTTTAGTGACCACACCAGCCAACTCTTTGGCTTGACATAGATGTCGCAGTTCCTGTTACATTTCTTGATTCATCTAATTTGCTGAATATTTGTAAGTGGAACCTATCATAGTTTATATTGTCAAGGTTGGGATTCATTAATGCATCCAGCAGCCATTTCATAAATGCTTCCATGTTATTTGACCTTCATGCCAACAGAAAGATTTTATAGTAAGGAAAAAACATGAAAACATGAAATCTAACAGATTTATTGGACTAGCTGAAAAGAAATTCCATATTGCAAAGTTTCAGACAAAAGGAGTCATAGACAGACAGGTCAAAAGCTATATGCCCTAATTCTATTTATGCAGGAGTATAAAAAGGATGCTTCATTTTTCAAAAACCTTTCTTGTAGGGACTGTGTCCTTTTTTCATAAAATGGATTAGATTGCTGATTTTGAAGGAATTAACTCATTGCTATGCAATCTCACTATTTCAACACAATCCCGCTTTTTTATGCCCCTCAAGAAACAAAATAAGTAAAATACAATATCTTCATTTACCACAATGATTTTTACCAAGAAACTTGAAAATATCTAAAATTTCATAAACTTTAAATTGTTGTATGTAATTCCTTTCAATTTTGACCAGTCAAAAATTTTTTCAATGGGGAATGGGTTATGCCCCTCAAGAAAAAAGCTTGAAAAACATTAAATTAAGAAATAGGTTGTATTATCCACAATGTTTTCTACCTCAATAGACGAAGATTTTTAAAATTTTAGCATCTAAAAATTATCATAAAATTCTGACATCATGTAATGGGTTAAGTAAATTTCTGCTTCCAGAGAACAGATGGTATTCGAGAGAAGATGGGTGAATTCCTATACATATATTTACAACGCCGATTTGGTCTAGAGCAGATGATTACAGAATGGGGCTATAATTTACACGATGCCTGTCAGAGGTATACTCATGATGAACATATTGGACTATTCCAGGGTGTGCTTACAGAAGAGGTATAATTCATTAATCTATCTTCATTCTTTGTGTGAGAATAATTTAACCCATTCCCACATGAAATATTTTAGACTGATCCAAATTGAAAGGATTTGCAGATGACAATTTAAAGCTCATGAAATTTTAGACTTTTTTTCAACTCTCTTGGTAAAAAAACATTGTGTAAAATGAAGAAATTGCTCGGAGCAATTTCTTCATTTTCCCCATTTTTTGAGGGGCATGAAAAAGCATCATTGTGTGGGAATGGGTTAAGATTGGCACTTGTATAAGCATGACTTTAAATGAATGATATTATATATTGACATTAATCTTTAAGGGTAGAAACAATTTACTTTGCAGAAGAGCATTAACACTCTGTAACTTATGCTTTAAGTGATCGCTCTGTTTTATCCAACAAAAAGTAGTATTGTAACCAGGGGAGAAAAATGTAGCGGCCAAACCAGGATTCAAACCCTAGACCTCTCGCTTACAGGTTTAGTGATTTACTAGTTTAGCTACCAGGCCATGTCCGACCCTAGTGTCAGTGAATAGATGATCCCACTACAGTATTGTTTTGGCATAATCTGGCTGTCCTTCCTAGCTTTTCCTGATAAAAACTCTCTTGTCCGGAGCTCAACTCCTACAACATGCTTTGATTTCAAACTTATCTGGCACAGTTGCACAAGTGCAATTTGTACAAAAAAATTTGATAGCTCAAGTTCAAGGTCACATTATCAAGGTCAAGTATTTAAATTGACCTTGACTTGAGGAGAACTCCTATATTCATGAATTGATTCAGTTCTCTTATTTATTCATCATTGTTAGATTGGTCATAAATGGAAACAAAAATTTGACTGCTTCAAGTTGACATTCAAGGTCAACTGTTAAATTGGTATTAATTAAGCTTGTCAGAACCATTCTTTCCTTGTTCATGCATGGATTCTAAAGTCACACAGCTGATTGGTTTTCAAAGTTCAGTCTATGAACAATTCACAACAAATTTGGGAAAGACTAAAGGGTTTTCTTTGTAACAATGCCCCTTTTTGCGAGGCATCTCAGTTCAACAAAGTAACCTTCTCACTTTCACGTTAGACTTTAAGTATGAAAGCCATCAATTTGAAATTTTGTATATATACGTGATGAAGATATGGACAAATTCAGTGTTGAAAAACTTTTTAAATGAAACTTTCTTTAAAGGCAATTAATGTTAGGATGACAAATACTTCAGAATGTAAGTAATGATTTATACCTTGGTTAACCCATTACCACATCACAAAATTTCAGGCTTGTCCAGATTGCAAAAAGTCGAAGACGACAATTTCATGTTGATGGAATTTAGAAAACCTTTGCCTTTTAGAGTAGAAAACATTGTGGACATTGAAGAAATTACTTGTTACAAGTAATTTCTTCAATTTTCACAATGTTTTCCTATTTTTTTGTAAGAGGCGTCAAAAAGCGGGATTGTTGGACAATGGGTTAATTTTTACCAAACTTTTTTTTCTAGGTTGACGAAGAAGTGTACCACTCACAATTACAATTAATACAGAAACTTATGAACCACTTAACTAACATCGATATGGACAAAGGAAATCTAGGAAAACTTTCAAAGGCAGACTTTAGGTGAGGAAAGACCTTTTTAGGTCACCTGACCGAATAGTCATGGTGACCTATTGCAATCATCGTTTGTCCGTCGTCGTGCTTCGTCCGTCGTCCGTTAACTTTTAAACATTTTCATCTTCATCTCAAGAACTACTGGGCGGATTTCAACCAAACTTGGTAGAAAGCATCATTGGGGGATGCCAATTCAAGTTTGTGAAAATAGGGGTTCTGGGGGTCATAGGGGCCCCAATAGGGGGCAAAAAGGGGTAATTTTTGGTTCTTCTTTAAAAATCTTCTTCTAACAAACCGTTAATGCCAGAGCTTAAATATTTTGTGTACATGACAACTAGGACAGGTATATTATAAATTGTGAAATTCATGCCCCTGGGGTCATGTATGGGGCCACACCCAAGGTCAAAGTTCATCATGTTAAAAAATTCACATTTTCATCTTCTTCTGATGAAGTACAAAGCAAATTTCAATCAAAATTGGTGAAAAGCATCATTTGGTAATGGTTATTCGGATTTGTGAAAATTAAAAGGCTGGGGGGTCAGGGGGCCCTAAAATGGGGACCAAAAGGGGGTAATTTTTGGTAACTTTTAAATATTTCATCTTCTTCTCAAGAACTACTGGGGGGATTTCAACCAAACTTGGCAGAAAGCATCATTGGGGGATGCCAATTCAAGTTTGTGAAAATAGGGGTTCTGGGGGTCAAAGGGGCCCAAATAGGGGGCAAAAAGGGGTATTTTTTGGTACTTCTTTAAAAATCTTCTTCTAATAAACTGTTAATGCCAGAGCTTAAATATTCTGTGTGCATGACAACTAGGACAGGTATATTATAAATTGTGAAATTCATGTCCCTGGGGTCATGTATGGGGCCACACCTAGAGGTCAAAGTTCATCATGTTAAAAAATTCACATTTTCATCTTCTTCTGTGTCCGTCATGCATCTGTGCATGCGTAAACTTTTCTTTAAACAACTATATCTTGAAAAATACTGGGCCAATTTTTAACCAAACTTAACAGGGGTGTTCCTTGCACAATCCTCTTCCAAACTGCTAAAAATAATTTTGTTCCATGAACTCTGGTTGCTATGGAAACAAAATTAATTTCTAACAGAAATTTTGATTGCAAAATTCTTTAAAACTACTTGGTAGATTGGTAGATTCTAATCAAATTTCACATGAATGTTCCTTTGGTGGACCCTTTTATAATTCTTTCAAACAAAATCCCTTGTCTTGATGCTCTTTTACTCAGGTGACCGTTAAGGCCCACTGGGCCTCTTGTTATTTCATTATCTCTTTTTTTTTTAGTCCAGGCACTGCCCATTAACTCCGACATTAAGTTCCACTGAAGTTTAACGGTGTTATTTTACAAAATTCAAGGCCAGTAGCATGTAACCAAAAAGTAAAATGGTTGGTTGGCGACCTAAACATTGTAACTACAGCTTATTCAAGCTGTAGTTATGACGTTCAGGTCACCAAACCAGCAAAAAAATTAACAAAAAAGGCAGCCAATTATGGAGTTGAAAGCTCAGGTCCGGGCTGAATAAATGATTTGATTGGTGGTTTAGTTTCCTTGATTGACAGCTGTGATTGGTCAATTGACAGATTGCTGGCCACTCCCACTGACCTCCAAAATGACCGTCTGACTGAAATATTGAACAACATTTTATAAAATAAATGGCCAGTGACATACAGGAAAGACTTTGTAACTACAGCTTGAATAAATTCTAGTTATGACAATTAAGTCACTCACAAACCATAATATTTGAAATTAACCAATTACCAGACGACAAGTATTTGGACTGGTCCAAAATGATAATACTAACAAACAACGATTTCAATTGGATAGAGTTCCATTTTTTACTGTCTTCCCGGTTAGAAAATAATGTGGAAAATGCAGAAATTACTTGTAACAAACAATTAAGACATTTTCTACTATGTTTTCTAGAACATTTAAATTCAAAGGGGCATCAAAAAGCCGGATTGTGTGGTAATGGGCTAATGTAGGAGTTCTACATGTCACTTCAGGTCAAAATAGAAAATTAGATTGATCAGTCAAGAGTATTGATGTAATTTGTACCATATTTCCAATTTTCAGAGATGGCGTTCAGAGTTATCTGGGAGATGTTGATCCAGAATCTCTCAATACCATGATGAAAGCTGCAGAATCAGAAATGGATAACAAAGAAGTTGATGAAATAGAGTATAAAAATTTATTCATGGAAGTAAGTAGAACTTGCAGTTGTTCCTGATAAATATAAACAGAATTGTATATTTATCCAATAAAGATTGTGTGTTTTTTCAACCCATTGCCTAACAATAGAATTTTAGGCACAACCATACTGACAGTTGTTGCTGATGGGAATTTAAATCTTAAAAACATTTGTCTTTCTTGGCACAAAAATGTGGAAAATGAAGAAATTATTTGTTACACATCTATGTAACCAATTCCCACACAAGAAGATTTTAGAATTGTCCAAATTGAAAGGTGTTGCAGACAACAATTTTTAGTTGAAAATCTTTGTCTTATGGGGTAGAAATCAAAGTGGTTAATGAAGAAATTGTTTGTAACAAGCAATTTCTTCATTCTCCACATTAATTTCATCAAATTATTTGGATTTATCCAAAAACATATTTTTATGGATGTGTCTTTTTTCCTATTAATAGCGTAAGTGTATGGGACACAACTCATATATGTACTATTTTGTAAATTTGCCAAATATAAGAATTTACTTCCCTGTTTCTATTGTGAAGTCCATAATTACATTGAACTTGTCTGCAAAAAATTGAAGAGATAAGTATTGAGGAAATGTTGTTAGTCAAGAAAATACTGGAATCTACCATTTTGTTTCCTTTCCCTAAAATTTTCTCCCCATTAATGTAAAAATTATTTCAATATTGTTCAGGGACAACACTGGCCATAGCATATACTCATGATGTAAAGGAAGTGGATTTGTACCATATGAGAGTAAATTAACCCATTTGCATGTACAATTCCTTATTTTGATGTGTTGAGGTGAATAAAATTGTTAGAAAAAAAATTGCTTGAATTAACCCTATACTCAGTTTTGCAGACGACAAGCTGTAGTTGATTTTAATCATTAAGTAGGGTAGAAAATATTGTGGAAAAAGAAGAAATGAATTGCTTTTTACAAGAAATTTCTTCTTCTCTCATGTACAAAACCCCGCTGGGACATAAAAACAAGGGATAGAACGGGAAAGGGTTCAGAAAATTTTCCATTTCTCACATTATTTTCAAATCTGTCTAGTGCTGAAAGTAAAATGTATTTTTCAGGATGATGAAGGAAGAACAGGTCCATTCTTAGATGAGGTCAGAAAGTGGGACATACAACAGAGAAACAAATATGTAGAAGAAATCAAGGCACAGCTGGATACCAAGTATGTATTTGGCTGTCAAACTATTTAACCCTTGTCATGCTGAACCCGGAATATTCCTGTTTTGGCAGGAGATAAAGACAAAGATCATTCTGCACATATGTGCAATGTAATCTTGGTCTACACCTCCTGTTTGTTCCCTTTAAGCAAGAGTTGTTTAAGTGATCCATTTTCAAAAGAAATGTTGACACATTGACTCTCCACATTGTCTTTTCCCACAATGTTTTCTCAAGTGTAAAAACACAGAGACGTAAACACAAGAGATTATACTGGAAAAGGTTAAAGGTGAATTTTCTCTTTTTCTCAATGTAGCCATATTTTATACACTGTCCATTTATACTACATATTTAACCAATTTTAGTATTGTGTACTGTATATTGCTTGTTAACTTGTTCTCTCCCCGTTAAGCTTTTATAACTGTTCTATTGATCCCTAAATTATCCAGTATAGGCATGCAGCATGGGCAAAGATCAGATGGTATATACATGTATAAGCAAACTGATCTTTGTCTATTCTCTTAATTTTCTTCTGGGAGCAGACTTGGTCTTGTGGTAACGCGCTACAATCTAGTGTTTGGGGTCCCTGGTTTGATCCCCTGCTGCTCCAGTCACACAAATGTGACTTTAAACCAAGACCTGTCTCCACATGACCTTAGTTGATGATTTTCTCGTATAGAAAAAGGTCTAGAAGAGTATTTTAGTTACATAATCATTTTCCAAGTAAATAATTATGATTTTTCCCCCTTTTTTATTTGACTTAAACTATAAAAGCTTTTTGTCAAACAAAATAACACATTTACCAATCTGATGATCTATTTACAGCCCTGTATCTGTGGACGACCTAAAACGAGCAATCATTCAAGCTGATATGGAGATTGACGGTCCCAAAATGGAGCGATATGTAAACTGGGTTTTCAACTCTGAAACACCGTATGAAATGGATCCATTAGACCCTTCAAAAGTTGTTGAACGTTTACAGAAAGGAAATGTGTCTCGATCTGTGAAAAAATCATGATGTTCAGGTTTTCTTACTGACTTGGTTAATAGATTGATTGCATTGAACAAATTAAATTTTGTTAAGCATTTCATACCTGACTTGCTATTTATTTTAAACTAATTGTATAAATACTTGAAGTATTATTCATTCAAGATTTTAGCCTATACAGTATTCACAGAAAATAACTTTGAATTTCTTGATTAACTTCAATGTTTTCTCCCTCAGAGACAAAGGGAAAAAAATAAACATTGAATTGTTTCTGTATTTTCAGTCAAAATGGACCAGTCAAAAATTTGTCATTCGACAATTGATTATCATTGTATTTCCTTTCAGTTGCTTGTCTGACTTGAACAATGTTCAAATTTATCTGTGATATTTCTTTTACATCCCTGATTGATAATACATTGATACAATGTGTGTTTGCTAAAAATTCAATAAAGGCAGTTTGTGAAATACATACTTTTTCTCTTTTATTCCCTCTACATGAATGTTTTGCCCTTGCATTTTATAATATATATGTGACCTATTATATGGCAAGAGTGCTGTTGTTACAATATTGAGGGTTAACTGCGATACTGTTCTAAGTGTCTATACCCTAGAGATGCTCTGCCACATGGATCCAATTATATCTTTCTCCTGAGACTTCGGTGTGAACTAGAAATTATCGTAAAGCGGACTAATACCCCTCCAACAACCCTTGTCCATATACAAGTGCTATCCACCATAGGGCTGTAACAAAAAATGGACTTTTTAATAAATGGGCCATAAATCAGTCAAAAATAAATGGACCCTAACCAAAATAGGATATGCACATGTTCGACTTATACCAAGTCTTTCTGTGAAATTTGAATCAAATCCGTCTTGTGGTTGCTGAGAAATTAGGCGGACACGATTTTTCACCAAAGGGCCATAACGCTATTAAAAATCAATGGACCATAACCAAAATAGAGTATGCACATCTCTTCTTGATGCTGATATATCAGTGAAGTTTGAATAAAATCTATCCAATAGTTGCCGAGAAATTGAGAGGACACATTAAAGCTACAGACAGATGGACGGACAGACAGACCGACAAGCTGACTCCTATATACCCCCCAAAAAAAGTTTTGGAGGGTATAATTAACTGAGAAATGAAATATGGTGTATGACGAATAGAAATTTTTCTGTTGGCTCAGCTGTAGTGAAGATATTTTAGTCAATTTGAAAGAAGTTGCAGATGATAATTCATTGATGATGTTAGTTAAAAGATCTTTGTCTTTTTTGGAAAACATTGTGCATAATGAAGAAATCGCTTGTTACAAGATTGTCACAATCAATTTCTTTATTATTCACAATGTTTTTCCAAAGCTTTTTTCTTGAGGTGCTTCAAAAAGCGTGATAAAGCATTTAGAAATTTTATTGAATGACTAGATGGTTGTCCCAAGACAACTGCTGTCGAGCCCGCAATTTTGTAGGCATCATGCTCCGGACAAGCACAATTTTAGTGTTTAACCTTGAGCTTTGACCTTGAACTTGAAGCTATCCAAAAAATTCTTTCAACTGGCACATCTACTCATGATGGAGAATAATTGTGCCAATTCATTTTGAAATCCATCCATAATTGTAGGAGAAATGCTCTTGACAATCACAATTTTAGTGTTTGACCTTGAGCTGTGACCTTGAACTTGAAGCTATCCAAAAAATTCTTTCAAATGGCACATCTACTCATGATGGAGAATAATTGTGCCAAGTTATTTTGAAATCCATTTACAAATGTAGGAGTAATTTTCCGGACAAATTTGGACAAACGGACAGACTAACTATTGGACGAACACTAACTCACTTATACCTGCTTGTCATAGTGAAAACTATGTCTCGCTAACCACAAGCAGGCTGGACAAACCTGTCGCCTGCACTTTCTATAAAATTGGACCAGTCTAAAATATTGTCCTGTGGTAATGGGTTAACTCAATACTACATGATTGTGCATTTTGACATACTGAAGAACTAGAGTAGGAACAGTTAAAGCCAGGCTTAGCAGCATATTCTTGAAAGTGAAAAAAAATAATGTTAAAAAGGGGCAAAATGCATTCATAGTTATCTTTTTTGATTGAATGGAATGCTCTAGTGATAAAGAACAAACATTCTATGTTTTGATCAAATATGTTTTGTAACAAACCTTTCCTGTTCAATTCCTGGTTTTTATGTCCCTGTGTCTTTACACTTGAGAAAAGCAATTTCTCCTTTTACTACTTCTACCACAAAATTTTCTATCAGAAAAAAATGGATGGTATTTTTAAATTGTACTTACTAAAACATTGTTTGCTGACACTTTTAATAAGGACAAGTCCAAAATTCTGAAAAACAGTAAAGCGTTAACGTTTGCCTACGCCTACAGCGAAAGTTATGACACCAGAGTGACTTTTTGTCCCAATCGCAACGAGCTGAAATAGGAATTCAAAAACAATTTTGAGGGAGAAGAAATTGCTTGTTACAAGCACTGCAATGTATACTTTTCCCACAATATTTACTGCACTATTTTAGCACTTAATTAGAATTTAAATACACTTTGAAATATTGTTTACTACAAAATGTACTTTTTTTCAATATTGACCAGAATCAAATTCTGTTGTCTGATTAAAAGCTTTCAAAAGATAACAAAATTTAAGACTTTCAAGTGCGTTTACATTACTATACCTCATTCTAATTTTCTTTTTTATTTCTTTTATCTAACTTGTCATTCTTTAAGTGATAAAAACTAAGCAAAACCTTGGATACTTTGAAATTTTTGAGTTCCACAATTTTGATTTATCAATGAAATACATGCTCTGCTAGTAACCAGTTTGAAAGTGGACCAGGGTTCGACACTAACAGTGTCCTGGGATCCCGAGGATCCCTTAAATTGGAAGGGACCCAGCACTCTCAGTCAATTTTTCTCCAGTACAATAGACCTTAATGAATCAACTAATGCTCCTGATTTTTTTGTTCGCTTGTTTTTGTAGAAAAAATTGCGGATAATGAAGAAATTGCTTGTAACAAGCAATTTCTTCATTTTCCACAATGTTTTCCACAGCTATTTTTATTCAAGTCTGGCTTAGAAGGACAGGATTGTGCGGAAATGAGTTAATGTATATTGAGGAGGGATCCCTGATTATCTGGAGGAAACCCTGAAGTAATAGGAAGGGATTCTTGTGGGATCCCATTGAAGCAAAGTTAGTGTTGACCCCTGTGGACCAGCCTAATTTTCAGTTGTCTGGTTCTTAGATTCTTTATTCAAGTCCAGAAATGCTAGCCACTTCCCCAACATGGTCCCTTACAGCCTGATTCAAAACTTCATGAATATCTTTACACCCTTTCACAGCCAAATCAAGAACACCACTCAGATTGTCCTCATGAAGTCTAGAGTTCATCTCAAGAAACACAATCTGTTCTGATTTAGGTAAGGTCGCAACAATTAGTTCCGCACCACCAGAAGATTCTTCAAGATAGCTAATGTCAACAATAGGTTTATCATTCACGAAACTTGCCGAACACGCACATACAAAGTCTCTCATCGGTATACCTGCGTCTATAAGAGCAAGTGTTGCTGCATTTACACTTGCGCAATAGTTACCTCCATCTGACTGTAAAACCTGAAAAGGGAAAATATTGTAGTACAAATGCAAAAATGACACCATTAGAGATTTCATGCAATCAATTAAGCCATTACCACACGGAAAATTTTCAGACTGGTCCAAATTGAAAGAAATTATATCAAATTATATCAAGTTAGTGGAACTAAGATAAAACATTTTGGATATTGAAGAAAGTGCTTGTTACAAGCAATTTCTTCAATGTCCAAAATGTTTTCCACAGCTTTTTCTGGAGGAGCTTCAAAAAGCGCCATTGTGTTGGAATGGGTTAAGTGTTCTGTATCCTAAAGAAGCTTGACAACATGGCCTACAATGCTTTCAGCAAAATAGAAAATTTCATATGCTTTTTGGTTTATTGCAGCAAATCCTAAACAACAAACTGGCTTAACCCTTTACCAGATGGCAAAAAAGTCATAATCGGAAGATTTTGCAGACAACAATTTAAAGTTGAAAAAAAATCTCATCTCTCTGGATACAAAATATTGTGGAAAATGAAGAATTGACTGTTGCAAGCAATTTTTCCTAATTATCTTTCTTATGGGGCAGGGAGGGGTTAAATTAAGTGCACACTGTGACGTAATTCTACGCACCGGCTATTCAACAAACTATATCACAGTTGCATTGGTTTGAACCACAGGGACTTAGCACAACATGTTTTTTTTTTATACTATATAACAAATTTATAGTCTATAAATTAGTTATATTATAGAGAAAAAATAATTAGAGAAAAAATAATTGTGGCAAGTCCCTGTGGTTTGAACATTTGTAAAGTAGGGGATACCATGGGGAGTGAAAAAAGTTGATGGAACAAAAAATCAAAATTTTGTCCTATAAAAGTACAATTGACAGATCGTAGGCCCCTGGCATTTCTGACATGCCAGATGGACTGGGGTATCAAACAAGATTAGCTTTCTAATTATATGGCCAGGGGCATCATTGGCCTAAATGTTGTAACTACAGCTTGAATACATGTAGCCAAATGAATTAAAATACTTTCAATAAATGTCCGTTTCAAAGCTCGATAGTACTGGTGTGAGATATACCAGAAATCCAAGGTTAGAAGCTCCAGCCTCCAGGATATGACTGAAATACTGTTGAAAGTGGCATTCAATCCCATTTGATAAATGATCAAAGCTCACTAACAGTCTCAATGAACAATTTGATTCATCAATCAATTGTTTATTGACAGCACTGATCTGTCAATCATTCCCAGTCTAAATGAGAGAAAACCTATTCTTTAAAGCCATATCTTACCCAAGAACAAACAACAAAATTAATAAGAAAAATATACTCAATGCCCCAAAACATAAATAAATATGACAATTAAAATTACAAGATTGAAATAATTGTACACAATTAGCCTACAATTCATAAAAGAAGTTTGGATATTTTAAATTGTGACCCACCACACTTTAAGGTTATTTTTACATTAATTTATGATGTTTACACGTTCGCTAGTCATTCAAAAAACTTCCTCGGTCGCAGAGATTAACAAAATCGTCGGTAAATCTTATTTATCAGCACCTATGCATGTAACAGTCAATGCTGAAGATTGGCAAACATTTCCGGTGATAAATCGGGTGCATTTGATTCGATGTCAAAAAGTAAACAAACAAGATTTCAAATCAATAAGAAATACACAAAATATACTTTACAGAGAACTTCTCTAAAAAGCTCCTTTTGAACATTGATATTAAGAAGGCTTTTGATTGCTTTAGTGACCAAATAAAGGATTGATTGTTTAAGTTGATTTTCCTTACAAAGAGGGAACATATGGCTTTAAGGCTTTTTTGTGGATTATTGAGATTACTCGGTGGATTATCACATAATAGTTTCACAGAAAATAATGTGAAATCATTAAAACGATAAACTCACTGTTTGGTATATCTAGCCCTGCTTTTGTCCATTTTGCACTACCGAACATCATCTCACAGAGGTCTAGATTAGAGGGAGTAACAGCATTCTAAAATCCTTATTTTTCAATGAAACCCTATGTTGTGGGTACTCATTTGAAACGATTCAAATGAGTACCCACAACATAGGGTTTTTGACAGAATCTGTAAAATATTTAAATCTAAAATACCAATGACGCTCTCTATCTGTAGCTCTGATCTCAGAAGGACCACAGACACTGATGCTATCATCAAGGTTGCTATGTAATTCACATGCAAAATGATATGCCTTTATAATTTTTGTCAAGAAAAAAAAAGCATATGTCAATTTTTTTTCATTAACCCATTACCAGACGGCAAAATTTTAGAAAGGCCAAAATTGAAAGAAATTGCAGAAGACAATTTTGTTAATGAAATTTTGGATTTTTTCAACTTTGTGGGTAGAAAACATTGTGGAAAATGAAGTAATTGCTTGTAACAAGCAATTTCTTCATTTTCCACCTTGTTTTCTAAAGTTTTTCTCCTTGGGGGCGTCTAAAGGCATCACTGAGTGGGAATGGGTTAAAGAAACAGAATATATTTTCAGTTGCAGCTCTGTCACTCATGAAAATAAAGCTTTTGTTGTTTACTCATTGAAAGCTAAATACGTCTTGCACTGAAAGTAATTTTTACCTCCACAAAGATATCTATCTGTGATCTAGGATACAGATTTGTGAGTATAGCAGCGTCAAACGTTTGTTGAAGATGCATCGTCATTTCCTTGGACTTCCTGTCCCCGCGAGGTCGTCTCTTTCTCTCTCCAGTACTGAATGTGGCCATACTGTACTGACAGTTTACAAGTACTTTGTCATGAAGAGCTTTTGATCTACTACCCCTGATCTGAAATATAAATCAAAATGTTTCTTAAAGCCATAATTGATTATTAATTTGAGGAATAAATATTTAACTCATTCCCGAGCCGCCGTCATAGCGCAGTTGGTAGCGCGTCGGACTATCATTCAAAGGGTC
Source organism: Fragum fragum (assembly GCA_946902895.1). NCBI lineage: Eukaryota > Metazoa > Mollusca > Bivalvia > Cardiida > Cardiidae > Fragum > Fragum fragum. The sequence continues at coordinate 13,136,051 of OX336373.1, read as the reverse complement.
CCGGGTTCGATCCCCGACGGCGGCAATACTCTTTCTGACATTTGTCACTCACCAATGGGTAGATAATCGTAAACCTATGTGGGATAGCAGCTGGAGGCTAGGAAAGGGTGTAGTGGTAGTACTGGTGCGAGAAATACCAGGAATCCATTGTTAGGTGCTCCAGCCGCCGCAATATAACTGAAAGATTGTTAAAAGCGACGTTAAACCCCATTTAAACAAATTAACTCATTCCCATACAATAACCCTTTGTGACACCCCTTAAGAAAAACCAAGGAAAAATTCAGGAATTTAATGATTCCAGTGCCCTCTCACATAAATTTCCTGGCTACATCTTTCTGACAAACTTGGGTGGAAATCAAGTAAAAAATTGCAATAAAATATGAAAACATCATCATGGTATACTCAAATCAATACAAAACATGGAAAAATATTTGGTTTTACCCAGTTTTGTACCCATTTGAAACCATTTCTTGGCTTTTTTTCTTTAGATTTTAGTGGCAAAGCAAAATTTCCCGTATCATGATATTACACATTCATGATTTATCAGAGACTGCTATAGGGTATTTGCTTGCTCGGCATAGTGAGAACAATTAATTTCTTTTGGACATACATTTTGTAGTGCATTTAAAATAGGCCGAGATTTTGCTGAGCTCAACAGGGTACTTTTCAATCCAGGAGAGGTCAAATAAAACGCTCCTCCTAAAAGTTAACCTCTTTTCAGCCTTTTTTGCAGTAGACTAATCATATTGTTTTTCAGAAACACCCTCCAATGCAACTTTGTTGGATCAACATAAGTGCGATTAGATTTTTTATTCATACCTCCATGAAAACAAAAAATATTCTCTTGATTTCTTTTTAATTTAATAGCATCGTGCAAAAACTTTACAAATTCTGGTACGTTTTTGTGAGGGACTGTTTTGTGCGGAAGCATACAAAATAGCTGCGTGCTCAGAATTTTGTTCAATCAGAATGCCCATCTTTGATAGACAAAACTAAAAATTAAATTATAATTTGGTAAAGGCTTTTTTACAGAAATATATTCGCCAAGAATCAAGCACATCTATTCTCATTCAAAGAGGTTTAAGAGTATAAAGGGCGGTGTCTATGGAAGCCAGACCTACTTCATGTGGTCCATAAACTGCTGCAAGGACTTTGGTGTTTCCCTGTTCTATGTAGGCCGATCCGTCCGCCTGACTAAACACTCCCATTCTACACTGTAGTCTCCGTAATTCTGTTGGCTTACGTCCATCGATTCTAAACCCTTGATCTGACAAAAGTTCCAACCCAGCCATGCCTGATTGTTTATTTTCGTTTACGAAAACGTCCGAAGTGATCGAATGATTAGAAAGTCAGGAAAACGCTTTGTATTAAAACTTTGTCATCATTCGTACACAATATCAAGCGTTTGCCAGAAGAAAGGTTTGATGCACGACAGCAGCATGGAAACAGAAAATAGCGATAAATTATCGCCTTACATCGAGGCGTTGCGTAAAGCGAAAACAGACAACGATAGATTTGCAGCTTTGATGATGGTATGAGCACATTTTTTTCCATGTGAATTCTATTTATTTTGTCGATTTGATTCAAAGTCATTGGTTTTCGCGTTGTGTTCCGTGTAACCTTGGACAGATTTAACCATTATTTTGCCCTTTTGTCCACCACTTGTAATTTTTCTATAGCAGCCAGTCAATGGATAGACCAAATGTTGCCGATATGAGAGTTAACAGGACTCCACTTTTGATAAATTATCAGTTTGTATCTAATTAAAACATTGTCAATTTTACTTCAATTATTTTCTTTTCCTTGCTTATATTGTAAAGAGGAGTAGATTGCCGATCCAATTTCATATCTACATAAACACTTAAATCTCTGCCTCAAATTAAATTGAGATACAGTCAAAACTGTGTTAGCGGTCACCTGAGAATAACGGCCAATCTGCGTATAACGGCCATCCCAGGTCCGCCATTTGCTCTTTAAAATTACTGTGAATAGCGGTAATCTATCATATGTGGCCAGTGGTCACCTTTAATTGTCCAATTTATACTTCATGTATATCCCTTTAAACGGTCACGCAACCCGATTAACTGCTGACAGGTGTCGTGTAAAAAATCAATAATGCGTCTGGTTAATCTTGTGCATAAACTTTTCAACACGTGAGATAAACATGAACACGCCACTTAAAGGTGTACTCTATCAACGTGTGTTTGGTTGAATGCAATAAGTGCCGAGTTAGTTATGTTGATTATGATTAATCGAATTTGATGGATTTGATATGAAGTCTAATTACGTATCCAGTTTGTAAGTTTACCACACAGCAAAATTTTAGACTCGTCCAAATTCATAGAAGTTGTAGATGTTTTAACTTAATGATAGTCGTCTTTTGCAGTAGAAATATTATGGATAATGCTACTTCTTCATTTCCGACAATGTTTTCCAAAGCTTTTTTAGAGGTGTAAAAAAGTGGGGTCGTGTTGGAATGGGTGCAGGTCTGGATCCGAATATTCTTTCCAAGCGGTTCATAGACATTATATACCGGTATTTAGGAAACATACGGTCGTTATAAAGTATCAAAATATATTTTTCGGCGAACTTTCGAAGAAAATAAGTTCAACGGAACGTCGGTCTCGATCATGAGTCGTTTGACGTTTTATCATGCAACAAATTATCGTACACCGACCGCAATGCGCCGTAAATGTTTAACCCTAGACGAACATGTCAATGTTCTTTAGTTTCTTGATCGCACTCGGTCATCGCTTCCGAGTTTGGGTTGTGCAAATTAAAAAATGAATGGAAATACTTTATTAAGAATACATAAATATTGGTGTGTTTACTAGTTTTTGTTAATTAAAACAATCGTCTTTCTTTATTTTGTACATTTTATGTGGCCATTCTCATAAGGAGACGCATCATGACTACCTTATGTCAACGGGGTTGTAAACCCCCACCCCCCACCCCCCAAAAAACCTGATCTGTGTTAAGCAGCCAACTGTCGTATGTGGCCAGTTTTCATCTGTCCCTTGGCTGGCTGCATAAGACCGGTTCGACTGTACATTTCTTATCTGTTTGGGGTTGTTTTTTTTGTTTTGTTTGTGTGTGTTTGTGTGTGTGTGTAAACAGTATTGTAGAAAATCACGTTTGTGAAATGATCATTTCTTCAAACTGTTTGAAAAATGTCAAAATTTGTGAAAGATTTTGAAGTAGGGCTTGAAATTTCCTAATATTTTAACTCATTCAGGTCAGTGGTGAAATATAGTGTTACATTTATTTCAATTTCTGTTTTTAAATGTTTCATATTTCCACTCATCCTGCACATATAGATAAAGAAGGGAAAATTATAAAGGATGAGTGGTTGAATAGAATTTTCAAGCCCTGTAAAGAAAATACCTGTCGCATTGTCACTTTCAACATTGTGTCTACCAAGAAACCCAATGATATTCCAAATTTTCTCATCTGGAAATAGGCTGTTGACAAAATAAAAGGAATCTATCACTGTTTTGCAAAGTTCCCTCAACTTTACATGGTTTACAGAATTGTTGAAAGATTTTTATGTTTCCATCACCAGATTTCAAAGATTATTCCTAATGGTCAGTGTGATGGTGATACGAAGAGACAAGTTTTGGATGCAATTGGACAGAAGTTCTTCTCTAGACTTCTCAAAACAGGTTTGAAAACTTATAAGGAATTTTAAGCATTGACATGCTGAATCCATAATAGTTCTTTTATTTGCAGGAGCTATAGACAAAGATCAGCCTGCACATTTGTGTAGTCTGTTCTTAATACACACCACCTTTTTCACCTTTAACCCTTTCCTGTTTTTTGATATTTTAGACTGCTCAAAATTAAAAGAGGTTGTAGATGACATTGAAAATTGGATGCAATTTGATATGAAACCATCCTATGTGATAGAACATATTGGGGGAAAAGGAGATATTGCATGTCATAAGCAATTTCTTCTTTTTTCACAATGTTTTCTCAACTTAAAAATCACAGCATCATAAAAAACCAGGCTGGTACAGGAAAGGGTTAAACTGGAGTTGTTTATAAGATTATTATATAAATATTGTCATGTTGATTCACAATTAGTGCTTCCAGATCTTTCAGCCCTTTGATTTTGATGTTATGCCTAAAAGGATTGTATTAAGCATGACAAGTACAATTCTTTATTTTCATGTGATGTTATGCTTGAAAAAAAAACATTGTGGAAAAAGAAGAAATTGCTTGAGCAAGCAATAGCTGCTTTATACACAACTTTTCTGTCATATAGGATGGTTACTTTTCGAGCTGTACTTACTTTAAAATGTCATATGATACCCCTTTGAATATAAATAAGTGTAGAATTTTAAAATATAGTAAAGGGTTAAAGAAAATTGAATATCTAATATACCTAGAAGAAGCATATCATCTGATGCACAGTCAATGCAAAGCTTTGCCAATCAATGTGTTGATCAAATTACTCTCTTTACGGAGGTGACTGCTTATCCTTACCAATAAACCTCTGCTATGAAGACGGTCATTCAGCTATACATGATGTTTTCTTGTGTCATTGTATTTACATGAATTGTTACTTGCTTTTTAATTTTTGAAATGTGAACATCAAATGAAACAATTTGCCAGTAATATAACATGATTTTGTGTAAACCATATTTGAAAAAAAGCGCCAAGTTTTTAATTTGTTGTGGTAAATCCAGCTATAGTACACAAACACCCTAGTTTTCGAAAGTTGAGATCACACATGCTGACGGTGGTCCTTTGTTAATTCACTACCAGACATAAAAAATGAAGACTATTCCAAATTCAAAGGAAATGATTTTTTTTCAATATTTTTACATTATTTTCTTAAACCATTCTCCTTGGGGTTGTGAAACCAAAGTACTGAAAGTACTGTGAGCTAGTAAAGCATAGTTTTGTTAAGTTATCTTCTTTGCTAAAGGTTATCATGATAGAAAATCTTTCCCTTGTTGGGTAGAAAGCATTTTGGACAATGAAGAAATTGCTTGTAAAAGCTTTTTTCTTGGGATGCTTAAATTGAGTTGGAATGGGTTAAACAGCATGTTTTTGATAGTTCTCTACAATTTGAATGGAGTTTGCAATATTCCTTAGATACATAAGAAATACTTTTTATGGCATGGGCATTCAATGGATTTAGTGGTTAAGCCTCCAGTGGCAGTTTGCACTTGTTTAACGTTTAGAAGACCTCAGAATTTTGTCTCTTAACTTAAGCTATCAAAGTTGATGCTTTGCTAGCTAAAAAGCCGGGTTGTATACAAATTGGTTAAATGGAAGTCTTTAATGGGTGTGTACATTTGTATATGATGGCTTTTTGTCTTTCAATCATTCATTTACTTTTTGGCCTAATCCTTAAAAAAAACTTGAATCTTGATAAAATTTTATCTCAAGAAAGAAATTCTAGTTACCTTCTGCTTCAAAGTTTTATTCCTAGGCTCCATGATAATGTTGAAAGGTTATATTTACCATTACAGAAAATGTACCAGATGGTTGTTCACCACATGCTTTCAAGTCAGTTGCTCTGTCCATTTTGTCAGCCCTTTGCTCGGAACCAGACATTGTAAGTAGTTAAAAACTTCTCTCAATCATAGAATACTGTATTTCTCCTTTGAAATACAAAACACTGAAAGGTACCTTTATTATACCCCACTAAACTATGTTTGGGGGTTATATAGGAGTCAGCTTGTTGGGTGGTTTGTTGGTCCATTAGTCAGTCTGTAGTTGATTGAAATTTCACTTAAGTATCAAGCAAAGATGTGCACATGACATGGTCAGTCCATCCTGACACTTATCCGTACATCCACATCTTTATTGACGAATTTGAATGAAATTTCTAATGAAAGCTCATAGTCACTTGACCTTGGGCATATTGTTATGGATTTGCCATATTTGGCTGCAACAGAGAAAATTTTTCACGTATACTCATTATCGACCAAGATGTACATATTTTAGTTTGGTTAACCCATTCCCACTCAGTAACACTTTTAGACGCCCCCAAGAAAAAAAGCTTTGGAAAACATTGTCGACAGTTAACAAATTGCTTGTCACAAGCACAAGCTATTTCTTCATTTTCCATAATGTTTTCTTCCCAGAAATTTGAAAAAATCCAAAATTTATTAAACTTTAAATTGTTGTCTGCAACTTCTTTCAAATTTGGGCAGTCTTAAATTTGGCCGTCTGGTAATGGTTTAAGGTCCATTTACTTTTCTTGGTCTTATAGCCCTTTATTAGAATAAAGACAACAACAAATTGTCCTTTATGTGACAAGGAGCTGTTGGGGGTATTAATCCCATTCATTGATAATCTTGTTTTGTACAATTTACTTAGAAAAAAATTTCAATCTTGGTTCCACTAGCCAAAAGTCCACGGGTTGTTGTCATGATTATGCTGTGTCCATAATGTGACTATTTGTCTTTATATATGTTCTTCCATTAACTTTTTATTTAAAAGCTTTTCAAAAAACAACATTATGAATTCAAACCAAATTTCCAGATCAAGAATGACCCTTGTATAAGATTTTTTCAAGAAATTTTCATCCCACAAAAACACAGTTTTAACAGTTCTGCATCCAAGCTTCAGCATATTTAGAACTTGCATTCAATTTAAATGAAAATTATAATACTCAAATGCTTCAATTAAAGTTCAGAGCATTTTATCTCCTTTGGCCTAAATGCTAGCTTGTCATTGTCATGGCAATGTGTTTTGCTCGTGTCAGTGAATCTGCCCATAACACAAGGGAGGTAATTATGGAATTAGTCTCTTTGTTGCATAAGAAAATTACCCTTTTTAAGTCCATTTCAAGGGAAGTAATATATATATGAGTAGCCTTTCTCTTTTTTTTTAACACCCCCCCCCCAAACAGTATGATGAGTAAACTCAGGCCGGTAGAGCGATAGAGTTGCTCAGGTTATAGGAAATTTTCCTCAGTAGAAACTTTACTAAATTCTTCAAATCAAAAACAAATTCCATTCCAGGCTTTTGATCTTCTCTTAACCCTTTCCTGTACAATCACTGGTTTTAACATCCTTGTGATTTTATACTTGAGAAAACATTGTGGAAAAGAAGAAATTGCTTGTAACAAGCAATTTCTTCTTTTTCCACAATATTTTCTACCCTACTGAATGGTTATTTTTAAAATTGAATTAACTTTAAATTTTCTTCTGCAAAACCTTTGAATTTGGACAGGTCTACAAAATTTTGAAACAGGAAAGGGTTAAGTAAAAAAAGAAAGCAAGAATTCATTTTATTGACTGAACCCAGATTTGAATCAGTTCTTGTTAAAACTGTACTGAAGGAAATCACAGACATTGGAATTTAAAAGTTTGATTGTTCTATTGCGTCTATACTTGCTTTGATGTTTCATTTGTAGTAATAAATACCTTGCATATAAACTATAATCTTTGGAACATTCTCTTTCCAGTCACAAAGCTCAGTTTTCACAGACCAGATTTCAAGTTTCAATAAAATCCTTCAGGAAAATCCGAGGTACGTGATGATGGGTTTTACACAGTTTCTCTTTCCAATAATACATAGAGGTTCTTCTCAAAACACTGAGCTAATTTAGAGGTCAACGCTAACACAAGTCCTTGGGGCGTGATGCCCTCGACTTATTGGGAGAACTGGCAGAACTCCTAAGTTTCAGGTTTTGGGGGCCTGAAGGTTCTTTTTATTCAAATCCAATTCATGAAAATCTTCCTTTTTGCCCATACACAGTCACCAACTGGTTTCATGAAACATAGATATATTTAATTAGAAAAACAGCGTGGAAAAAGAAGAAAGCAATTTTTTCTTTTCTAACAGTGTTTTTGCTTTCAATCATATGCACAAAACACTATTAACTTTACAATACATGTACTTTTTTATTATATAGAATGAGCATGGATTTTGTGGACCTTCTATGACAGAGGAGGACCTTTAAAAATTAGAACCAACTTATCCACCAGATCTGTGGCAAAATTCATTTAGTATTGTAACCTAGGATTAAGTAACATGTATAAACAGATAGAAATTATGATTGGAATAAAGTAACAATTTAATTCTTCATATTGAAGTACAATGTATTCTCATTTGGACCTAGCGCAATGTGAAAATGCATGTCATTTAATGACTAAATTTCATCAAAGATATATTTTGCTCTTGCCTTCTTTAAGCAGTGAAGATGGAAGCAGCCAGCAACTTATTGATGATGTTTATGTGTGTTACAACAGTCTGATTCAGACATCACAAGGTGTTCAGTGTCTGATCAAAGATCATTCAGTACCTGCCCTGTGTGAAGCTGTCATAGCCAATAGATATGGTAAGCACTTAGAATCCACCGGGGATTCGGTTTCTATGCAACCCTTTACTTTTAGCTTTGCTTTTCTTAGAGAAAACCCAAGGATGATGCTATAGCTAGGTGTCTACGTCAGCATCTTTGTCTGAAAACTTTGGCATTTTGTAGTACCTCTGGTATTGCTGAACAAATTCACTTGAAACTTGGGTTATATGTTCACTATCAAAAGAGCAGACTATATCAACAAGGGGGCAGCATATAGCCGCTGCTCGGTCTATTGAATGTGACAAGCATTTCCAGAGCTCCTGCAGTTATGGATGGATTTCGAAATAACTTTACACATTTGTTCTCTATCATGAGTAGATGTGCCATTTAGAGAAAAAATTCAGATAGCTCAAAGGTCACAGCTCAACATTAAACATCAAAATTAAGCATGTCCGGAGTATAGCTCCTTCATTTATAAAAGGATTTCAATATAACTTGGCACAATTGTTCTCAGTCATGATTAGATGGGCAATTTGAAAAAAAAAATCCGATGGCTCAAAGGTCAAAGTCACAGCTCAAGGTCAAACATTAAAATTAAGCAAGTCTAGAAGATAACTACTGAAATTACAGAATGATTTTTATACACCTGAAGAGTCGTATTATGTTATGGCCCTGGTCCGTCCGTCTGCCCGTCCGTCTGTCTGTCCGTCTGTCAGCAATTTTTTGTGTTCGCAACTCCTTCTAAACTATCAATGGGAATGAGCTGAAACTTTGCACAGTTACTCCCTATGATATCTAGTTGTGCATAAGACCTTCAAAATTCGAATCACTCCAGTTGTTCTTGAGTTATCTTTAATTAGCTGCCCTTGTATTGAATGAAAATCACTGTATATCTTGTGAGCACAACTTCTCCTACATTATGAATGGGAATGAACACACTTGCTACAATGACTTTGTGTGATGTCTATTTGTCCTTAGGACTAGAATTTGTTTGAAATGTCAAGTTGTTCCTGAATTATCTGCCCTTGACTTAACAAAATACCTTCAATTTACATTTAATTTTGTACAAAACTCCACAATGTATCTCTATGATTTTAGTCTATCCGTTTGTCTACTGTTTGTCTGTCCATCTGTCTGTCTGTGTGTCTGTCAGTCCGTCTGTCAGCAATTTTTTGTGTGCGCAACTCCTCCTAAACTATCAATGGGAATGAGCTGAAACTTTGCACAGTTACTCCCTATGATGTATAGTTGTGCATAAGACCTTCGAAAATCAAATCTCTCCAGTCATTTTTGAGTTATCTTGAATTATCTGCTCTTGAATTGAACAAAAAACACTTAATGTCTTGTATGCACATCTTATCTTACATTTTTCATGGCAATGGTTTTAAATTTAACAATGATTTTGAAAGCTGTCATGTTTCTCAAGTGTATACAATATTATTCAGGTAATAAGATCTTTTTGTTGGTAAAATGCATGAGCTATCATTCAAGCTAACATAACTGACAAAGCAAGGTTACAAACAAGCCCCTTCGGGCAAATATGCGCCGCTCTGCAAAGCTCTTGTTGAATAACTTTGCACAATTGCTCTCTATCATGAGTAGATATGCAAACAGATTTTCAGATATCTCCAATGTCAAGGTCAGAGCTCAAGGTTGTGCATTAAAATTTAGCATGTCTGGATTAGGATGAGCATATAGCTACATCTGTGTCTTGTCAGTCATTCAAACCCTATTCCATTATTTCATACTTCTGGTGACAGAGCTATATTCTGGGAGCTAAATCCTTCTCCCACAACTCTGGCTTCACCCTGTTAATGCTTAGAAATCAGATAAAATGTTTTTCTGATACAGCTACATATTTGTGTTGATCATGTTGATTACAGTTATGAAAAGCCTACAGTTTGGGATGCAAGCACCAGACTTGTCTGCATGGGAGGGTAAACAATCGCTACTTTTTGGTCAGAAAGCAGTAATAAAAATACCCAATTCAGCCATAGAGCTCGAAAAAAGTGTGCCCACAGACAAAGAAAACTGATTTCTAGCTCGGAGAAAACCAGAGGTATTTCTATAGCCTTGGTGTCGTCGTCATTGTTGACGACTTTGTTGTTGTGTGAAAACTTAGACATTTTGTGATATCTCTGGTTCTACCAGGGCATTCACTTGAAACTTGGGACACTTGTTCACTATCAAAAGAGCAACCTATCAAGGGGAATAACTCTAGATGCATTTTATCTACTATCCAACACCCAACAGTCGAGCGTAGGCACCCATAGGCGGTGCTCTTGTTTAAATTAATTTCATTCCAATAAATCTGTCCTTGTAATTTAACAACAGATGACAAAATTTTTGAACTGGTCCAAATTGAAAGACTTTGCAGATGACAATTTTATGTTTAAGAAATTTATTAAAACAACAACCTGGCGACAACTACATGAGATGTTGTTTAACTTAGATTATTTGTACATGATATAGTGCCTACTAATTGTCACAAATCGGCTGAGCGGTTGGCTTGGATACGGGTCAATAAAGAGTCAGGATGTGCATTTCCAAATTTTATTTACATAAACAAATAAACAAATACCAATCAATCCAAATGTAAACAAGTTAAACCAAAATGTTCAAAACAATAAAGTCTCTAAAGAATTGCCATAGTCCACAAGCACTACACGTTATTTGATGAGGTCTAATGTCCCAAAATGTCTACGTCACTTCGCAAGATTTATAAAATAAGACAACCGCAAAATGTTAAATTACTACCAAACCCATCATTGACACAAATTTCTAAATTAAACTTTTGCCTGACCGCGCCTACTTCACTAGGATAATATGTCTGTCCAGCCGTTTATTGTATATGTTGTTCCCTGGTCTTCACAACCAAAACATCCTTCCCCTATGACGCTGACGCCGGCACGAAGTACTACCCAAGTCTCCTGGTCTGGACAACACGTTATATTCTCACACATGGAACTGGTCAGGTCTCAAGTCATTGCATCACACGCGCCTATATGTCATCAGTTTGTAATGTAGGTTGTTATAAACAATCAAGCAACCTATTGAAAGTACAACAACTATTATAGCAACTACCTAATAAGAGCTCTAATTGCTCTACTTCCCACAACATCTCATAGACAATATAATAAGCTAGCATCTTTTCCCACAAAGTTTCCTCAAACCCAATCTATTACAATACATAGACCAAAACAATATGCTTACGTCTTTTCCCACAATGTTTTCTCAAACTCAAGCTATTTACAGAACATTGACCAATATAATACTTTACATCTTTTCTCACAATGATTTTTCTAAACAACAATTCAAAATACTGAACTGTATTAAGATATAATTATACAGCATTTGACATTATCCAAATATCATTTGAACAATACAACATTAGCATTTGCAAAACATGAACTGCTAAGCAGACTATTATATACAAATTATCACAATGTTTGTTTCTTTGAAAATAGTTACAAAAAAATAGCTTATTCAACCACGGCTTAAAGATAATCCGACAAAACATTCAACGTTACAGCTCTCCGAAATCCAATCCTAGCCATCCGACATTCCAGAACAATGCAGGAAAATGAGCAATTAACTAAACAGCCATTTGTCATTTTCCAGCGTTGTTTGCGATAATTCAATATACCAAAAAACTGCTCATTTAAGCCACGAAATTCTAAAGACATAAAAAACATTTACACAATAAAATCAATGTAAATTAAAAAGTATTAACCCCAAGAAGAATCCAACTCTCACACACAAATCTCAACTTCACTTTCCAGCTACAATGCCAGAAATCGTCTACCCAACGAGTCATTTCAACGCAGGGTTTTTATACAAAACCCTACGGAGAAAACTCACCCAACACGCACGCTTAACCCAAGTACTCTAATTTACATAATGTACAATTAAAACTACTAGCCACCAAAAAATGTGTTAAAGCAGCCAATTTAAACCCCACGGCATATAAAAAGGGGCGTAGTCTCGCCTTAACTATGACATTAACCCTATCCTAGAAACTTAATGTGACACTAATGGTTTAGGTTGAATCCTCAAGTGAGAGACATTTCAGTGCTTAAGTACTGTTGTCAAAATAGCATACTTGTGTCCAGAGAAAAGTTTAAATGACACAGATTCATTCCTGGCAATACTGCTGTTGACACAAGTTTTTTATACCCCCGCAAAATGAATGTTTTCGGGGGTATACTGGAATCAACCTGTCTGTCCGTGTGTTGGATTGTCTTTGTACAAAATACTACCAATTTTGTGTTGTGAACTCCTCCTTCAGCTTTGCTTCAATACCATCGAAACTTTATACAAAGATTAACCACGTATTGAAGCTTTGCCAGACACAATTTTGAAGTTCAATTATATGCCCCAAAGCTCTGTTTTGGGGGTATATAGGAGTCAGCTTATTGGTCTGTCGGCCAGTCAGTCGGTCAGTTGGTCTGTCAGTTCGTAGCTTTTTCGTGTCTGCTCAATTTCTTGGCAACCATTGGACAGATTTGATTCAAACTTCACTGATATAAACAGTATCAAGCAGAGATGTGCATATTCCATTTTGGTTAAGGTCCATAGATTTTTGACAGAGTTATGGCCCTTTGGTGAAAAATCATGTCCACTCAATTTCTCAGCAACCAGTTGACGGATTTGAATCAAATTTCACAGAAAGACTCGGTATAAGTCTGAGATGTGCATATTTTATTTTGGATATGGTCCATTGATTTTTGACTGAGTTACGGCCCCTTAATTAAAAAGTCCATTTTTTGTTATGGCCCTAAGGCAGATAGCATTTGTATATGGACAAGCGCTGTTGGGGGTATTAGTCCGCTTTTCGTCAATGTCTAGTTCACTCTGATTCAAGATTTTACCTCCCATTGAACTTAGACATTATTTATGCTTTGTAGACATATACAGCTTATTATACTACCAATTTTGTGTTGCAAACTCCTTTCTAGAAAAGCAAAGTCAGTAGCTATGTCCGTGTATTGTTAAAGCTCTCATTACACTGAAAGTACTTGTGGGGGTATTAAGTCACATACTGTGACAAGTTCTAGTTTCCTTTGGCATGGTACTTCAGAGCTCCAAACTTGTACATGCATTTCTAGTTCAATGGGAAACCACTTCATTGTAATAGCATAGCTTTCTTGTTTATGATTTAATTTTTAGTTTCGTCTATCAAAAAGGAATATTCTGATTGATTGGTCAAAAAAAATATTCATTCCTCCATGAACAAAATTTGAAGTACACAGCTATTTTGTATGCTTCTGCACAAAAAAGTCCCATACAAAAATGTATCAAAATTTGTAAAGTTTTTGCTTTTTCACTCGATGCTATTAATTATAAGAAATGAAGAGAGATGAATGGAGGTATGAACTGAAAGACCTAATCACACTTATGTATGAATCAGCTGCGCATCTTCGTACTGTGTGAGTAGTTTTTTCGGTTCATACCTCTATGAAAACAAAAAATATTTTCTCCATCTTGTAAATTAACAATGACTGATAACTGTTTTAGTGGGATATCTCTTTAGCTCAGTGGTGAGAGCACTGTTTTGTTAATCCATTTCCACATTTAAAATTTTTAGACTGGTCCAAATTGAAAGAAAATGCAGACAACACTTTCTGGTTGATGAAAATCTTAATTTTTTTTGTCTTTTGGGGTAGAAAACATTGATGACATTGAAGGAATTGCTTGAAACAAGCAATTTCTTCTGTCCACAATATTTCCCAATGATTGAGGGGCATGAAATTGAGGGATTGTGTGAAAATGGGTCAATCCTCAAAGAGGAAGTGTTTCTATTCTTTGTGGGTTCTAAAGTTACACCTTTGTCGTTTTTCATCTGTTTATTTGTCGTCTGATATTCATGACTGTTGCCCTCATTCAAATATCATTCCGACAGTGAGGGGCAACAGATTTCACTGTTACAAAACATTTTTGCAATAACTATACACTTTGATATAAATAAAAGATTGCTTGAAGCAGCATGAATCCCCATAAACAAAAGAAACTGAAGCCACCCTTTTTTTTCTAGGTCATGAGAAGGCCCAGGACATTTTGTTCTTTCTCCTCTCGGCTGCAGGTGCTCAAGCTTGGGCTGGATGTGAAATGATGTTCAACACAATTTTTTCACACTTCAGTAAACAATTCAAAGTTGACAAGGTAAATTTAACTCTCAATCCACATTTTTCCTTGATCTTCTGTCTCATATTTATCAACCCATTCCCACTCAATCCCATTTTTCAACACCCTCAAGAAAACAAAACAAAACATTGTGGACATTGAAATTTTTTTCTTCAATATCCACCATGTTCCCATTACCAGACAACAAAAGTTTAGACTGGTCCAAATTAAAAGAAATTGCATATGACATTTTAAAGTTTGTGGAAATTTAATGTTTATTTAACTTTCTGGGTAGAAAACCTTGTTAAATGAAGAAATTGCCTGTTGCATGTAGTTTCTTCATTTACATTATGTTTTTTCAAATTGTTTTCTTGAGGGGCATCAAAAAGCATCATTGTGTGGAAATAGGTTAACAGCAAATAATTTGTTAATTATGCCAGCTCGAAATTGCCATCTACAACATCTTTCAAATTGGGACCAATTTTTAGATGTGCATTTTACAAGAATCACAGTTCCTTGTACGATATAAGAGCTGGAATCTGTTACTTTGTTGCTTTTCATACATGAATTTAACTAAAAAGAAACAAGATATCAATCGATTTGATATGAACTCAATAAGATGAACACAAACTGTCCTTTGGCATAAGATTTTAAGTAGTAAAAGTTTTCATTTTAAACTTGAATTATGATATGTATTTTCTTTTTTCAGGGAGAGAAAAAATTTGAAATTTGCAAAACATTGGTGTTCTTACTGACATCTGTCCCAAGAGAAGTTGTAAGTTCAAGTTTCACACAAAAAGAATTGTTAATGCTTACTAGCGGAATATCAAGCTTTCTTGGTGGATTGTCATGTGATAATTTGACCTAAAAACCAGTGAATTAATCAAAATGATCAACTCAACTGTTTTGTACGTGGTCCTGCTGTAATGACATTTTGTAGCCGTAAAGGAAGTAAAGCAGGGCTTAAGATTAAGCCCTGCTTTACTTCCTTTACATCTACCGAATGTCATCACAGCAGGACCACGTACACTGATGTCATCATCAGGTTACCTTGCTATTCACATGTGAAATAACAAGATTTTGTCCAAAAAAGTTAATATTTCATGGCTCAACCATTTGTGAAAATATAGCTTTTCTCATTCACACAATGAAAGGTAACCATGTTACTGTTTCTTTCCCTTTTTTTTCAATGGCATTTTCAAGTGATAATCCACTGAGTTATTTCAATATTCTAACAAAAAGTATATAAGAAAGTTTCTGTCCTTGTTATCAAGTTCAAACAAGTTGTGACATAAGCTTGACACAGAACCGGGCGAAATCAAAGACCAGTCTGAATTGAAAGAAGTTGCAGATGCCAATTTTGGATTCATGAAATTTAACAATTTTCTTGTGTTTCATGGAGTAATATTATGGGAAATTTTCCACCTATTTTCAAAGGCTTTTTTCTAGAGGGCTGTTAAAAACAGAATTGTGCGGGAATTGGTTAACCTTTTCCTGTTTTGCAGAATTTTAGACCTGTCCAAATTCAAAGGTTTTGCAGACAAAAATTTAAAGTAGATTGAATTTGAAAAATAACCATTCAGTAGGGTAGAAAATATTGTGAAAAAAGAAGAAATTGCTTGTTACAAGCAATTTCTTCTTTTCACACAATATTTTCTCAAGTATAAAATCACAAGGACGTAAAAAAACAGTGATTGTACAGTAAAGGGTTAAGGTCTGTTTTAAATTCCTTACATTGAACAAGTTTTATAAAAGATGATAAATAGATAGCAATCTATTCTCTTCCTACAGTGTTTTCATTTTTTTTATTGTATTGTGAAAAGAGTGTGTTGTCAAATGCACAAACTTTTCATACCCCCGACATGTAATAGCGTGGGCGTATAGAGTTACCTTATTCTGTGTGAGAGTGGATGTTTGTGAGTGTTGGTGTGTGTGTCTAATTCTTGTCCAAAACATATCTTCTGCATGAATTAAAGGATTTCAAGATAACTTGGCACAGTTGTTCACCTTGAAGATTACTAGTGTCATGCGTAACGTTCTTTTGGATACTTCCAAGTTCAAGGTCACAATTGAAGGTCATGTGACAAGTAATTATCTGTGAGTATCCATGTCCTCGAGACGTTTCTAGTTGATAAAAGTTTGATGTTGTATTGTAGGAGAATGAGGACAAACCACCGTGGGTAGGAGATGTTGTTGGAGGATTGGATAGTATACTGCGGAGTAAGATAGGTAAAAAACTTTAACCAAATTGACGCTTGTAGCTGTCAAATAAGAATTGATTGATCAATCAAATTATTCATTTAGATAGTAAATGAACTTGGAACTCATTTATATTAAGAATTTTTGCTGGTTTGGCAACTTAACATCGTAACTACAGATTATTAAAGCTGTAGTTACAATGTTTGATTTACTAAACAATTACCTTTTGTTTCATCCATCTGACCAACTTTGTTTGATTACTCAGTTGAACTGCCATGGGGGGATGTCAGTAGGCATTGCCAGTGAACAGTATATTATGAAAGGATGACAAAGGTGATCATGTTTTCTGAAGGTTATGGCATTAGACTGCACGACCTAAGACATTTTAGTGAAAGGAGAAATGGTTTGCAACAATCAATTTCTCCTTTTTCTACAAAGTCTTCTGTCTGTAATACACTTGTGTATTCATTTACATTTACTTTGATTAGGCATTTGCAACTTCTTTCAATTTTAGTTTGTCTTCAATTTGAATACAATATCATTATATGATTGATGAGGTTCAGGGTTTGATCCCCAGTTGTGGCAAATATCCTTTCTGACATTTGTCTCCCACTTATGCAGGGATAATTCTGGCGCCCAGAATATCATGTGAAAATATATCTCATTTGGTCAAATCTAATGAGAAATTAAGAATTTAGGTTAGACATTTTACCAAAACCTTCACTAAGCTACATTTTGCTTTGAGATTTTTTCTCTCATCAAGCCAGTTTAAACAAGATTTCTGACACAAAAATGAGAGAATTTCTCTTCCAAAAATGATCTCTGCTGAGGTATGAATTATTTTAAAACCAAAATGGGATAAGCGGCTGGAGGCTTGGAAAGGATGTAGTGGTATTACTGGTGTGAGAAATACCAGGAATCCATGGTTAGGTGCTCCTGCAGATTGGATGTGACTTGTGACTGAAATACTGTTAAAAGTGGTGTTTAACCCTCTTCATTCAATCAGTCAATTTGCTGGAGTGTTTTAGGAGAAAATTCAAGATACTTTTTTTTATCAAACACCTGCAGTAGACTGTGGCATCAACATTCAGGACTTTTGTTGATAGGTTTGTCCTCAAAACTCTTTGTTGAAGAAATGCTGCTCACAAACAATTAAAACAAACTGCTTAAAATGTGAACATGATTTTGATTAAAGGGTTACAACATATATGCTGAACTATATGTTAGCCCAAGTGTGTTTTATAGACAGAATATTAGCACTTTAAAAGGTGATTATATCATTCCATAAGTATACTCTATGTACCAGTGAAAGTGAATCAGCATGAAACCTGACCTCCATACTATTTAAGTGTGTGTTTTAGAGAGCAAGTTACAGACAGTTATTATAGACTATAAACTTTCTGTTGGTTATTCACAGGCACCAGTCAATGAGATCCAGCCCCTAGACTAGTCTCCAAGCTAGTATAGCTTTGAGGGTATGTTTCCACCACTAACGATAGACTATAAACTATTTCTGTTGACCATATTACAGGCACCAGTCAAAGAGAACCAGCACTTAGACTTGCATCCATGCTAGTACAGGTGTGTGGTATAGAGAGCATGTTACCACCAGTAACTGAAGACTGTAAATTATTCCTGTTGACGACCCATCTGTGTTGTGTTGAAGTCAGAATGGTCTTGGAAGCTACAGACATCAAACAGGTAAAGAATTTCTCATTTTAACCCATTCCACACAATAACACTTTTTGAGACCTGTTAAGAAAAAAGGATTTTGTTTTCTACCCAAAGAGGCAATTATGTTTTAAATTCGATCAACCAAAATTTGTAGTTTGCAACTTCTTTCAATTTGGTCCAGATTTTTGTCGTCTGGTAATGGGTAAAAGTAAATACTGAAGAACTCTGATTGATACCAAACAAAAATGTGACCTGTCATGGGAAAATGGACTGTTCAAGAATATCGCAGTGCAAATATTTAAAAAAGATAAAGGACACAGCACAGGTCAACCAGACTTGGTATCTCAAAACTGAATAAGTACTGGGATAGAATTGTCTTTCTACATTTAGAAAATTTGCAAAATGTGTCGACCCCTGGCAGTCTGCAGAGTCCAGCCAGGGATGGCACTTTTGTCACCTTCCAGATTGTTAAAAATACATTCAGTGTAATGATATCAAAGTATTCTCTCCCCAAAAAAGGAATTTGCCATAAGGTAGATTGAGCATTCTGGAATCAAAATTTGAAAAAAGATCTAGTTCTCTTCAGCTTAATATGTAATTCTGGTTAGATAACCCTATTCCATGTCATAGCTGACAATTGTAAAGATTTTCAGTAGTAAGACTATCATGATTTTACCCCTGCAAAACAAATATTTTCAAGGGTATACTGGACCCGTCCTGTCTGCCTATATATCTGTTTATATGTCCATCTCTGTTTGTCTGTCTGTTCAAGTAATTTTGTATAATAATTAATTAATTTCTCCTACAATTAAGCTTCAAAAGTAATAAAACTCTGTACATGTATTGATTACACTTTGAAGTTTTGAAGTCTCAACTCCCCTGGCAGAAGAATTATCTCCCCTTGAACTTAGACACTATTTAATATTTTAACAAAAATTCAAGTTATTTTGTGTCCCAAACTCTCAAATCAATGACTTAGATTGGAAGTGACCTTTGAACTCTGACATTTATGTTAAGCCTTTTTGATGGTTTAGTAACTTAACCCTTTCTTGTTTTATGAAATTTTAGACTGGTCCAATTTGAAAGAGGTTGCAGACGACAATGAAAAATGCATGTAATTTGAAATCTGACCATCCTATGTGGTAGAAAATATTGTGGATAAAGGAGAAGTTGCTTGTTACAAGCAATTTCTCCTTTTTCCACAATGTTTTCTCAAGTATAAAATCACAATGATGTAAAATCCTGGGTTTGTCCAGGAAAGGGTTAAACATGATAACTTCTGCTTATCAAACTGTTGTTACACCTTTAAGGTCATGAACCTGGAGTACTGGTAATCTTTTATTCTATGTCCATGCCCACGTTTTACAGAATAATGTCAATTATTACTTTGATCAAACTTCCATATCCGAGGTCAGTGGGCGTGGCTAGAGATCCATAAGTTACATTTATTTCAGAATATTTTGATAATTGACCAATCAGCTACTGGACAATCAGAAACTAGATGAGCGCATGTGTGACATTTCCAACCATTACACATGTGCACCAAGTACAGACTCAGATCAGCCTGTGCATCCGCACAGTCTGATCAGAGTCTTCACTCTGCGCTCTATAGATAGATACTGACATAAAGCTTCTTTAAACAATCAGCGAATATTCAGATTGCCCCGAATGGCTGTCCGGGGTGCTCAATGTGTGCGAGTCACGCACATGCCAAATGGTTGGAAATGTCAGGCATAGGCTCAAATTACTATTGGCTGCTTTGTCATTCATTGCTAATTATGGTATCTTCTTTATTGATTTATTTATAGTATCATCTGTAATGATCTATTTTAGGCTTTCAGTAGTGGCCGACTACTGTCTTCCTGCTACAGCTTCCTAGAATGTATTATAAACCACCTAACTGCTGGGCCCACACTCAAGTTGGATGAGCGACAGATACTTCAGTTACACTCTGCCATGATGGGGGCATTTGGGGCTGTGACCCACTTTCTGAAAAGGGTCTCTGATGATGCAAATATACAGGTGACTTCATTTTTAGCTCGGCTTTTCGGAGAAAACCCAAGGTATTGCTATAGCCTTGGTGTGTCGTCATTGTTGTTGTTGTCTTGTGAAAACTTTATATTTTGTTATATCTCAGGTTCTACTAAAGGTATTAACTTGAAACTTGGCACACTTGTTCACTATCAAAAGAGCAACCTATACTATTAAGGGGGATAACTCTAGATGCATATTATCCACTATCCAGCACCCAATAGCTGAGCATAGGCACCCATAGGTGGTGCTCTTGTTACCAAATCTAAGGTAATAGTGATGTAGTCTAATAGAGGTTGCTGACAATTAGTTAAAGATGATTGAATCAGAAAAAAGATATCTAAGTAGACATGAAGAGTAAACTCTTTTTCAGAATCGCAATAGAATAAAAGGGCTGTAATCACTGGAAGAAGTAGTTGTAGACTAATCTTTCTTTTAAAAATTGATGGCATAAATAACTCTGGTTAGAAAGGGACAAACAGCTTAGGAGTTAGATCAGATTGTACATATGTGCTGGCTCTTCTTTGTCCATTAATTTATCAAAATAGTGAAATCTTGGTTCAGCATGACAAGAGGTTAGCATTTTCTTATATAAAAACAACTACATTTTGTAGAATTAAGTGTGCAGACAACAATTTAAAGTGTGTTGATATTTAAAAAAAATGCAATAAGTTGCAGAAAACAATAGCCCTTTTGCCATAAAAATGTCCAAAACAAATGTTCTATAAGTGAATGAAAAAGTGAGATTCTGAAATATTTCTTTTTTTTTGGCAGGAGGTATAGACAAAGATCAGCTTACACATAATTATGTCCAGTCTGATCGTAGTCTGCACCACCTGTTTGTCTCTTTTATATTAGAATTTATAAAACAAATTTTGAATAAAGGTGCTTTCACCCCTTTGATTTTAATACCATGCTAAAATTAGTATTCAATCAGCATGTCAAGTGTTAATCTTTTACTAGACAACAAGACATTAGACTGGTATATAAATGTAGAAGACAATTTATTGAGGTTTACTGAAAAAAGGTATTTGGTTCGGGTATAAAAGTTTGTGGGAAAAGAACAGCAATTTCCTTTTTCTATAATATCTATAGCACTGTTGAATCTGAAGACCATGAAATATGTGATAGTTTGGGGAACAATAAGAAGGTTGTTTTATCTGATGATAAAACTTTAGAATAGTCTGAATTTAAAGATGTTGAAGAAAACATTCAAAAGTGGCTTTAAATTGATAAACAAGCTCCTATTAGGAAAGAAAATATTGTGAGAAAACTGGAGAATGCTTATAACAAGCAATCAGATTCTCCTTTTCTCACAATGTTTTCCTTAAAACTCTTCCTCAGGAGTGTAAATATGCAGGTTTGTGTCTTGACCCATTCCCACACATTCCCCTTTTTTTACGCCCCTAAAGAATCGGCCCTTGAAAAACATAGTGAATAATGAAGAAATTGCTTGTTACAAACATCATTCACAATGTTTTCTATCCTTATAGATAAAGAATTTCAAAATTTCATCACCTATAAACCTTCTGCAGATTCTTTGAAATTTTAGCAGTCCAAAATTTCATCATGTGGGACCGGTTTAAAAACACTCAATTGTGTGATAAAAGGATCAGATAATATTTATACAGATTGTTTTTCTTTTATTTACAGTGGAACAGTATTGTCCTGGCTACAGTTCGTATACTTGCAGCATGGATGGCAGAAGAAACTACAGCTTTGAAAGATGAAGTTTATGAGTTACTTCCCTTTCTAATTCAAGTCAGGTATGTATCGTTCGACTATTGATTCTACAGTGATGTTGTCTGTCCAAGTTGCCTAGCCTGCTACACAAAGCAGGGACCAACTGCAAATATGCACTCTGTATGTTAGTTTATACTGATTTATTGTAGATTGATTGCACCTTAATCTTTCAGCTTACAGAGACACTCTTGAACACTCACAACCCAGATGTTTTCATGTCCCTGGAAAAGAAGCAGTTGCTTAAACCCACTGCTACCAAATTTACAGCTTGGTAGACTTGGGCTGGCTATTAAGTGTCTTGCCCATGAACACACCCTGGTGACAGCGGGGCTCAAACCAATGACCTTTAGATCACGCATCAAGCACCTATACCACTCAGCCATTGAGGCAGTCATACTCTGTATATTCATAGATTCTCTATAAGTTCATGCCTACCACATGGGTAGATTGGGGTGTACAGTTTTTGTCATGTGTGTTTATATAATCATCTGCAAATAAAGTTAGCCAATTCCCATACAATGACCCTTTTGACATCCCTCAAGAAAAACAATTGGGGAAATTGTTGTGTAATTTCTTCATTTCCGCAATGTTTTCTTACCCAGAAGTTTGAAAAAGTCTTAGATTTTTAAAGCTTTTAATTTGTGTCTGCAACTTCTTTCAATTTGAACCAGTCTAAGATTTTGCCGTCCAGTAATTGGCCATAATTTATGGAATGGTTAGCGTGAAGGCTTTGATATTTCACATGTGGATTCCTTGTAACACAATTCCAATTGTCATCTGTAAATTGAATGTTTTACCTCTGTAAATGGATTACCATAGGACAGTGAGTTTAAAAGGAAAAAAAGAACCAAGCAGGGTAGAAAATATTATGACTAATGGAGAAATTTGCTCGCCATATGAAATATCAGCATTTATCACAATATTTTCTCAGTTTTTTTCTTTACCTAATGAAATAGGGTTGTCATTTTTTCATCGCCAGACAAGATGGGGGATTGTCTTTTTTCATCAACTACAAAATAGAATTGTCATTTTTCATCATCAAACAAAATGGGTGATTGTAAATTAGCAAATTTATGGTGATTGTAAAGTGTGCTAGATCTAAAACTTTTGTCAAATATTTTTCAACTAACTTGGCTAAATCTATAAGTTTTGCCATTTATTTTCAATCAAACTTTGCTAGGTCTATAACTTTTGTCATACACTTTTCACCAAACTTTGCTAGATCTATAATTCTTATCATATATTTTTCAGCAAACTTTGCCTGCCTGCAAGTAATGAGTTCAATTTACTTGAAGACTGTGATACAAATGATGCAGAGAAAAATTTATGTGGGGGAAAATCTGATGTAGTAGAGACTGAAGTAGAAATGGATGATATAATTACAAACTCTGATAAATTGACAGATTGTGAAACATCAATGGCAAATGATTCTGTTGGAATGGCAAATTGTGAAACTGTGATACGCAAGAAAGAAAATTATTCTGAAGCTGATAAGTTAAATTGTGATAGTAACAGTGAATTAGAAAAAACGCTGGAAATGAAGGATAGTCAAAGAGATATAGACAACCAAAATGATGTGATCTCAGAGAATTTAGAAAACCTACAGTTGAGTGAAAAACACAGTAAAGAAAAGCAATCAAACTGTTTAGACAGTAATTTAGAAAAAAATTTATATCATAATGATAAAGATGTATTGAGTGAACAAAGTGGCGATAGTGATAGGGAACAAATTCATACACAGAAGCAAAAGCATGTGACTTTTGAATCTGCCAATCATATTTCAAACGAGAAAGATAACTTTAGAAGTGAAAATGAAAACAGTACTTTTGAAATCAATGGAAGCAATAACAACAACAACAACAACAACAACTCTAAATTAGAATGTGATAGCAAGAAATCAAAATTTGAGAGAGACTATGAGCAGGTTTATGATCTTAAAGTCTTACAAAACATAGCATCAGACGACAAAGAGATTTTAACGGAGAAAGAGTTACAGGACTTACATCTGCGTGTGAATATCTTTCATTTCTTATTGCCGGGGATGTGTCACATGACTGCTGATGACGAGCCTCGTCAGATTTTACTAAACTGTGGTGCCTTGAGCCTGTTGGATCTATATATGTGGAGACAATGGGAAAAGTTTCTGAAAATGCCAGAAAATAGAGAAGTCCAGGTTTGGCTTGTTGATTTCGAGCAATACATTGTAATATGGTTCATTGCAAGATAACATCCATATGATAATGCTTATTCTTACAATTTCTTCTCTCTATACCTGTTTTGTTGGGAAAGAATTATCTTTTTCACAAAAATAAGACATAAACTCAAGCTGTATTTACAATATTGTTGCTGCCAGCTGACAATATGATACTTAAGTTACTTTTAAGTTAAGAGCTAAAATATTTTTTCATTGTAATATCCGAAATTCTATGTTTGAAAAATCACATGGAAATAGTTGTTTATAAAAATCTGACAAACTATAAAAAAAACTGCAGATAAAACTTGGTACTCACTACTTCCATTCTTCAAGAGTAATTAATTATATTGTAAAATTCAGCCTACAATTGCATTTTTAACACAAACCCAAAATTTTACAGCATCAACAAAATTATGTGTAAAAAACATAGTAGGAAAAGTTAACAATAACAAGCAATTTCTTATTTTTTCATGGATTTTTCTAAAAAAATGAATCCTCATTTTACAGGCACCTTTAAATGTCATGTGTAACTGCTTCAATTAGGTCCAGCCTAAAAATTTGTAATGTGGTTGAGTTAAGAGTTGGAAGTCTCTATTTAGTTGTCTTGTAAATTCAAAGTTCTATTTTCATTTTTTTGTCATAAATGGAGTAAGTTATTATCCAGGGCTCTCACTAGGATTTTGAAAGTAGGATTCCAGGAATCCAATTTAGGAAAAAGTTGGATTCAAAGCAGAAAAGTTGGATTCAAGCCTGATTGGGCAGGATTTTCATAGTAAATGCGTTTTCCACCAAATCCTCTTTTACAGCACTTTCTTTGTTGGAAAAAGTGTGGAAAAGGGAGATTAATTTTGGTTTAAAGAATTATTATATTTTCTAGCCCATATTATGTAATTTACATGTCTGATCATGTTCATTTGATCTTCAGCAAATTCTCTTCACTCATTACCAGACGACAAAATTTTAGACTGGTCCAAATTGAAAGGAGTTTCAGATGACAGTGTTAAGTGTTAAGTTTATGACATTTTGGATTTTTTCAGCATTTTTTTTTTCTTTTTTTTTTTTGAAATTTGGATGAAATAATGGCATATATTGACAGTCAAGTTGACAATTTTTTAAACCAGAAAAAGAAAATAAATTTATGATTTATGCAGAGCTTTAGATGTCTAAGAACCCAAAAAGTTTATCTAATAAATTTCATGTTGTACCCACGAAAACCCATGACAATTTAATTTTGTAATATAAGTTGACTTATTTATTATGTTTTGGTTACTTTTTCACTAAACTGTTCAATAATAATTTGATTTCAGTGAGAAAAGAGTGCTAGTAAAATAATTTTACCCGAGTTTCACAGGTTCCTAACACCTGTCACTTACGATCGTCAATGCATGACCAGTCACCGCGAAGTGGTAATTGTTATTCAAGCTGGGTATTATCAATGATTGTGGTGTATGTTAGTATAATCAATTAACATTTCCAGTAATCTACCTACTATTTTAATGACCCTTTAACCATGACAGATGATTTTACAGAGTCACTTTGACATAAAGGACCCATGTCATTGAAAAAATTGTCGTCCGTCGGAATCCTTTGATAGGATTTTTTGTCGTCCCTTGCGGAAAGTTGACGTCTCAGACGACACTACTGTCGTTTCCGAGAGCCCTGTTATCACAAAATCATGATAAAATATTGTATTTCAGTCCAGCTTGGTGATACTGTGTAACATTTTTCTCAACCTTACAATTGTCGAACCTGATGCAATCACAAAGCACGAAGAGTTTAGCCATATTCTGCTTCTCACTGTGAAAGGCATCTCTGTTGTAGGTACGTAAGTTATTTTGTGTGTACTATGACTAGATATTGCCCAGTAACGTATTCTGGTCAGTGACATTTTAGAATTAATTGGCTGATGGTGGCTGTCAATCAACGAATCAATCAACCTATCAAAGAAATCTGACATTGGCAAACATTGATATGATGCATTTTTAACTCCACTGACTGAAAGTAAGAAGGCTATTTTCATGGCGTGATGTCCGTCCGGCCATCCATCCATCCATCTATTTGTCCGTCGGTCTGCAAACTTTTCCTTTGAAAATCTTCTCCTCAGAAAGTACTGAACAGGTTTTAACCAAATTTCACAGATCCTTGGGTAACCTTCTATCAGATCCCTTCAAAGAATTTTCATCGAATGAAAAACATGGCTTATGGGCGGGGCTATTTCAACATATGGTGAAAGCTTTGAAAATCATCTTCTAATAAACCAATGGACGGATTTCAACCAAATTTCACAGAAATGATCCTTGGGTGCCCTTTATCAGATTCTTTTAAAGAATTTTGATCAAATAAAAATCATTGCTTTAATGGGCGAGGCTAATTTCCATATATGGTGAAACCTTTGAAAATCTTCTTATCACAAACAATTAGATAGATTTCAACCAAACTTTACAGGAATGATCCTTGGGTGACCATTTATCAGATTCCTTCAAAGAATTAAGAATGGATGAAAAATATAGCTTTAAATGGGCGGGGCCAATTTCCATATATGGTGAAAACTTTGAAAATCATATTCTCAGAAACCAGTCACTGGATTTCAACCAAATGTAACAGAAACGACCCTTGGTGACCCTTTATCACATTCCTTCAGAGAATTTTGATCAAATGAAAAACATGGCTTCAATGGGCGGGCCTTATTTCTATATTTGGTAAAAGCTTTGAAGTTCTTTTTCTCAGACACCAGTTGGTGGATTAAAACCAATTTTTACCAGATTGATCATTTGATGACCTGATATCCGCTGACCAAAAGAATTTTGATCGGATGAAAAATATGGCTTTAATGGGCAGGGCTTATTTTCATATATAGTGAAAATGGACTGTTGATGGATTTTAACCATATTTCACATTACTGATCCTCAGATGACTGTTTGTCGGATTCCTTCCTATGATTTTGTTTGGTTGAAATCAAATCAGTACATTCATGCCTGTGGAGCCATATAGGCGCTCAGGTGCCTCTAGTATTTGATTTGACAACTAAAACATAGCAACTAAAGTTTGTTCCCATGTTACAATGTTTAGATCTCCAACCAACTATTTGGCTTTTTAGCTCACATGAGCACAAAGTGCTTATGGTGAGTTTTTGTGATTGTTGAATGTCGAGCATCAATCATGCTGTATGCGGCGTCAACTATTGAAGTGTTGACACTCTTGAGGCCACAGTTTTGACCAAACCTTCATGAAGCTTGGCCAGAATAATGCTAGGTTATAAAGATGAACCCTATTGATTATGGGAAGGTTCTATTTGAACACACAGAAAAAGGAGCCTTAATGACAATTTCTTAGTTTACACTCTTGAGGCCATAATTTTTGCTCAATCTTCACGAAACTTGGCCAGAATAATTGTTTGGTCTTAAAGATGAATCCTATTGATTATAGGAAGGTTCTTTTAGAAAACACAGGAAAAGGGGCCTGTATGATACTTTTTTTGTTTACATTATCAGGCTCCAGTTGCATTTTTTAACAGCAAATGATTCAGGTGAGCGATTTAGGACCATCATGGTCCTCTTGTTTGTTACATGTTACTGGCCATACATTTTTGCAAAATAACTCTGTTTAAACTTGAGATGGAACTTTCTTTTAGAGTCAGCGAGTGGGGTCAGCGATCTATCATTGCAGATGGCATTTAAACATTCTTCAAAGGTTGGAAACACATAAAAAGTATATAATGATGATAATAAAGAGGCAACATAGTAGGGTTTTCCGAGTCCTCCCCCTTGAGCCTGAGAATATTGAGGGAACTAATAACAGCTAATTTTAGCTTGGCTGTTTTCAGAGAAAGCCCGAGGTATTGCTATAGCCTTTGTGTCGTCTTTGTGGTTGTGGTCATCATTGTGCAAAAACTTTGACATTTTGGGATATCTAAAGGCATTCACTTGAACTTTGGCACTCTTGTTCACTATCAAAAGAGCAACCTATACTATCAATGGGGATAACTCCAGATGCATTTTGTCTACTATCCAACACCCAATAGCCGAGTGAAGGCACCTGTAGGCAGTGCTCTTGTTCCTTATGTCACATTGTTTTCTTTGTCACTTGTTCCTATGGTAAATGTCTAATTCATTATCATAAAACATAAATTTAGACCAGTCCAAGATGAGAGAAATTGGTAAAAAAAATACGGACGTTAGATATCAAAAAGATAAACAATTAACTTGTATGGAAAGTGTGCATTGGTTATGGCATAGCCCACAACCAAACTATCCCACATTTTGATTCACTTGGAAAATCTCTTTAGGAAAAGATTGTGAAAAAAGGAGAAATTGTAAAAAGCAATTTCTTTTTTTCCTCACGTTTTTCTTTCCAATATGGTGCTTATTTTCCAATTTCAATGTACATTGAAATGTCTCCTATATCCATATTTATTTTTTTTTTGGTTGGAAACCAGGAATCTTTTTGGGTAGATTTATAGGTAGAGAAAAAAGCATGCATATAAGTTACATAGAAGTTTATGTCTATATTTTTGATGTCCCACTTAACTTTTTACTGTTCTTCAAATTATTTCCCCATCCAAATTCAAAGGGGAAGCAGATGACATTTAAAAAGTAAATACACATGTACACGTACTATTCAATAAGTAATCATCCTCTATGATAGAAAATATTGTGGGAAAAGAAGAAATTGATTGTTACAAGCAATTTCTTCTTTTACCACAATGTTTTCTCAAGCTAAACATCATCAGGACATAAAAAAAACGGAAGTTGTATGGTAAAGGGATAAACTTGGGAATTTATTTGAATTTCAGAACTGAATTATACAGTTTTATGGTCACATCTTGTAACACTGGGCCTCATGCTGATACGACTGCTACACAAGAAAACAGGTAAAAATGTGTTATTTTTGACTATCTTCTCTGTTGACCCATTAAAATAGTTTACAAACAATATTTTGAAATGTTTGTTAATGAGAGTCTTTGTGGGAAGAAATAATGTGCGGAAAGAAGAAAATGCTTTAAGTAATCAATTTTACCTTTCCAACAAAGTTCCCTTAATATGCACCTTTTTAGCTCACCTGAGCAGTAACTGCTTCAGGTTAGGTATTCTGTTTGGCCACCACCCTTTGTCAATTTGTCTATCAATGATTTCTTTAAAATGGCCAACCAGGCCCCACCCTTTGTCGATTTGTTTATCAATGATTTCTTTAAAATGGCCAATCAGGCTGGAATTTTTGCTGTGATGATCCTTTGAAGTTATGCTTAAATTATCTAAAGAAAAAAACTCTGTTCTTTTTTTAAGCCAACAGAACAGTTGTAAATTAACACATTCCCACACAATGGCGCCCTTTGATACCCCAAAGATATTGTGAAAAATGAAGAAATTGCTTGTTACAAACAATTTCTTTCATTTTCCAAAATGTTTTCTACCCCAATAACAAAGATATTTAAAATTTATGAACTAAAAATTGTTATATGAAACATCTTTGAATTTGGACTAGTCTAAAATTGTACAGTGTGGTAATTGGTTGAATTCCATCTAAAACTCTGTTCTTGTTTTTTATGGCAACAGAATGGCTGTAAATTGAGGAAATCTTTGAAAAAAAATCTTCTCTTGACAAACTGTAAGGCATATAAGTTTCATAATATACATGTAACACTGTCAGATTTCCGACTACTTAAGTTGACAAAATGATACCCCTCTTTCCCATTTGACCACGACCCAGCTCACCCTATTTTACACGGAAACAAAAATGGAAATCAATGAAAATCTTTCAAAAAACCATAAGGCATAGAGTATTTGCGTATTCATATAGTGTGATTAGATTTTTTGTTTCAAACCTCCATGAAAACAAAAAATATTCTCTTCATCTCTTAATAAAAATCTTGAAACAAAAACTTTATTTTTTTCTATCTTGGTAATTTTCGTCTTTGGATGCTCATATTTGACAAAAGTTAACTTTTTTATAAAAAAAAATTTAGCCGTAACAGAGGCATAAGTTTGCATTAAAAGATCTTTGTGATCTGTAAGTATTGGCTCTTACCTTCTTAGCTACATTCCATTTCTTCGATCCCTGGCGGCACATATTCTTTCTGACATTTGTTTTTCCCCAATGGGTGGATAATCATAAACCCAAGTGGGATAGCAGCTGGAGGCTAGGAAAGGATGTAGTGGTAGTACTGGTGTGAGAAGTACAAGGAATCCATTGTTAGGTGCTCCAGCCGCGCAATATGACTGGCGTTAAACCCCATTCAATCAATCAATCAACATTCCATTTCATAACTTCCTTTTATTGTATATACTAAGGTATTGATAGTGGGAGATCCGTAGATACTTGTTCTATAATATTTGAACTTTCGAGTTAACCCATTCCCACACAATCCCACCTTTTTAAGCCTCTCAATAAAAGAGTTTGGGAAAATAATGTGGAAAATGAAAAATCAATATCTTCATTTTTAAGCCCCCAAAGGGAGGCATATAGTAATTGAACTGTCTGTCCGCCAGTCAGTCAGTCCGTCCCGCTTTCGTGTCCGCTCTGTAACTTCTACATACAATAGTGGATTTCAATATAAATTTGCACAAATGTTCATCGCTATTAGATGACGTGTTGCGAAAAAGACCCAGGTTCCTATCTCAAAGTTCAAGGTCACAATCTGGGGTCAAATGTCAAAAATGGGGACTTTTTGCCGTGTCTGCTCTGAAACTTCTATAATCATGCACGCAGGTACAAATTTCTTTCATACAAAAGTTCACCACCTTCAGATGACATGTCGGGAAAAAGACCAGGGTTCCTATCTCAAAGGTCAAGGTCACAATTTGGGGTCAAAGGTAAAAAAATGGGGACTTTTTGCCGTGTCTGCTCTGTTACTTCTATCATCATGCACGCAGGTACAAATTTTTTTCATACAAATGTTCACCACCTTCAGATGTCGTGTCATGAAAAAGACCAAGGTTCCTATCTCAAAGGTCAAGGTCACAATTTGGGGTCAAAGGTAAAAAAATCGGCACTTTTTGCTGTGTCCAGTCTGTAACTTCTATAATCATGCACGCAGGTACAAATTTCTTTCATACAAGTGTTCACCACCTTCAGACGACGTGTCGCGAAAAAGACCAAGGTTCCTATCTCAAAGGTCAAGGTCACAATCTGGGGTCAAAGGGGCATCCAGAATGGTTAAATTGCGTCCGGAATGGTTTAATTGTATTTACTCTCTTATTCTTCAATGGATTGCTTCCATATTTGGACAAATGCTTAATTGGGTGGACCACTTTACATGACCTTGACCCATTGACCTTGACCTTTGACCTACTTTTAACCTCAGGAAAATCTGTCCATAATGCATTTCTATTCAATTTCATTCTGTATTTATAGAAATTATTATATTTATTAAAACTTCAGTTATTAAAAACCCAGGCATATAGATCACAAATACATATTGTTGTGTTTACAAAACAAATCAAAGTGCCACATGCTTGACCCTGTCCTTTTTTGGGCATTTGTCACATGACTGTGACCAGCTCTTATTTCACATTATTTTCTTTCCCAAGCGACAGAGATAATTGAAGTTTGATCAACATGAAACCATTGTCTGCAACTTCTTTCAATTATGACCAGTCTAAAATTTTGTCATCTGGTAATGGGTTAAATCTGTCATCTGTATTGAAGAAACTGACTGTAAAGATTATTGCTAGTCTGAATTTTGAATGTATCTGAGTCATCCTTGTACTGTTCTGTTTGTCAGAGGAGTTCCTAGAGACCGAGAGCATCACTGCTTTCTTTCACTCCTGTGTGAAGTACATGAGTGGTGCGTATACTGTGCGCTATAAGAAGAAAGGTCAGGCTGTGATGGAACTGGTAGAAACGTACACATCAGTATGGGACCAAATTTCACAAACATGGTTCCTTAGTATGCAAGGTATGATTTACCCATTCCAGCACACAATCTTGCTTTTTTGATGTCCCTCAAGAAAAAGGTATTTGAAACATTGCGGAAGATGAAGAAATTGCTTGTAACAAGCAATTTCTTCATGACCCACAATGTTTTCTGCCCCAATAGACCAAGATTTTTTTTTTAAATTTTATTAACTTGAAATTTTCGTCTGCTATTGAATTCAATTTGGACCAGTCTAAAAAATGTTCATGTTGAAATGGGTTAACATGACACTTTATATACATAATCAAGACCAATATTGTAAATGTAAGTTGTTATATGATTTTATGGAAAGAAGAACTTTCTTGTGACCAACATTTTTAGCTTGGCTATTTTCAAAGAAAAAATGGAGGTATTGCTATATCTTTGTCGTAATCTGCACCATTTTTGTTGTCTTTGGGGATCCCAAGAAAAAATCTACATCATTGAATAGTATGTAGATAGGTGATTTCATTTAAAAAGTGACTCTATATAACAAGGGTTTATTGCAATACTGGTCTAAATGTCTATACATTGTATACACACTTAGAACATTATTGCATTTAACCCTTGATATATGTAAGACAAAAATATTCACGATATCTGTTTGCTTTTTAAAAAAAAAAGAACCTCTGTCTGTCTATCTCTCTATGTTAAGGTTTGCTTAAAAGTAAACCCAAGAAGAATTCCTCTTTTCAACTTTTAAGAGTTTTGAAGATGTGCTCAAGAGATTTATTATATTCACCTTTTTTCCAGCACCAAGCCGTTGTGTGTAGTCCCTCAAAAATTTCTTTAAATGACATCTCCTCCCAACCCACTGGGCTAATTTGAAACAAATTTGGCAGAAATTCTCCTTAGGTGTTCCTTTCCAAACGTAGCTAAAAAAATTGAAATCTATTAAAAACTCTGGTTACCAAACAAAAGTGTAACAAAAGTGAAATTTTAAACTCATCGTTAAAAATCTTCTCCTCCTGACCCAGAAGGCATAGAGCCTTGATATTTTGCATGAAGCATCAGTATGTTGACCCCTTTCAAAATGCCTAAAATCATGATCCTTGGGTCCCCAGGGGCGAAGCCCCAGGGGAGCTGGTTTTTATGGGAAAAAAAAGAATGATTTTTAAATGACATCTCCTCCCAAGCCAGAGGGGCAATTTGAACTAACTTTGACAGAAATGTGGGGTATATGGATGAATCATCAGTTCACTGACTTCTTTATTATTTCTGAAATTATAACCCATGGATCCAGAGGGAGGGCCGCTGTCATAGCACATTCGGTAGCGCGCCAGACTCCTAATCTTCAATCATAGGTGTCATGGGTTCGATCCCGGCAGCGGCAAATATTCTTTCCGACAATCGTCTCTCACCAATGGGTTGATAATCGTAAACCTAAGTGGGATAGCAGCTGGAGGCTAGGAAAGGATGTAGTGGTAGTACTGGTGTGAGAAATACCAGGAATCCATTGTTAGGTGCTCCAGCCGCCGCGATTTGACTGAAATACTGTTAAAAGCGGCGTTAAACCCCTTTCAATCAATCAATCAATCCAGAGGGAGGAAAAAATTTTCTCCTTCTTTCACATTTGCTGTAAAGCCTTTGAATTTGTAATTTAGACTTTTGGATCCCCAGGTTCATAGTCTATATATGTATAAAAGAATGGTCCTCTTGTATCATAATCCTAACCTTAACATGAAAGTAGACTGTTGAAAGAAAATGAGCATTTATCTCAGGTGAGCATCCTAAGGCCACAGCTCTCTTGTTGATCTTTTTAGCCAAAATCAACATGCTTATGTCAGGTTATCTAAAGACATCAAGTTCAAACATTAAGGATGTAGCAGGAGCATTAGTTTTAACCCTTTCCTGTACAAATCTCGGATTTTACTGCACTATGATTTTATACTTTGAAACATAGAGGAAAAAGGAGAAATTGCTTGTAACAAGCAATTTCAACTTTTCCCATAATACTTTCTACCACATAGGATGGTTTCATCTTTGTTTGCGTCCAATTCTCATTATCATCGGCAAACTCTTTCAACTACAGTAAAAAATTTCAAAGAACGGAAAGGGTTACAATTCCCATAAATCACTAGATTTATACCTGAATGACAAATAGACATTAAGATTTTAGGCGGAACACATGGGTTTAAAAGGTTGTTAAAAATGTATTCAAAACTGTCAAAGACATGCCACTGAAGTAAATCATCATCTTGAGGCTTTCAGTTATATGTCTGTGTTAGATTGGCATAGTATTACATGTACTTGGACTGTAAGCCATTAGCAGATGACACAACCTCAAGACTGGTCCAAATTGGAAGAAGTTGCAGAAATTGAATGCCAAATAGGGAAGAAAACATTGTGAAAAAAGGAGAAATCTCTTGTTACAAGCAATTTCTTCTTTTCTCACAAAGTTTTCTATGATCATAATTATTCAGGGCATCAAAAAGCATCACTGTGTGGTATTCCATATATTTTCTGTCCTTTGTTCATGCAATTATACTTTGCTTCTTTCAGCTTTTTCTGCCTGTATCCCATTATTAAAAGAGGCTCCAACGGTTGTATTACAATCAGGGTGGTTACCTCAGATCTTGAAATACTTCCTTGAAGTGAGAGGTAATGTTGTTTGAACTTGTAATCTGATGTAATTCATTCCAACAAAATTTTATCTGACCCCCCCCCCCCCTAAAAAAAAAAGATTAATTTCCATAATGTTTTCTAGACTGATATAATGAAAATTCCATCAACTTCTTTAATATGGACCATTCTAAAATTATGTTTTCTTGTAATGGGTTGACAGGCAACATTTCTTTAGATTTGTCCAAACTGAAAGAAGTTGCTAATGACATAAAAAGAATATGGAACATATGCCAAAAGTATTTGACAGTTAGAGTAGAAAACATTGAGTAAAATGAAAAAACTGCTTGTAACAAACTTTTATTCTCAGTCCCATTATGTTTTTTTGACGATAAAACTTACTTTTTAGATAAGAGGGAATTATGGCAATCTGCTAACCAAACAATATGCCCTCCAGACAAAATCTCCTGCTATGTTTTATGACATGGTGGACATTATCCCCTTCCTAGATTTAACATGGCAGAAAATAGCCCCTTTTTGACAGGGCGGACAAAATCCCCTTCCTCATATCAAATCGGTGAATTTTCAAATTTGATTAATTCTTTTCTGATTGACTGAAAAAGAAATTGATTGAATCACAATAACATGGCTTTTATGTACAGAAATCCTTTTCCATACATTGTATGTAAAGTAAAATATTTGAATGTATTTTAATTAGAAAATATCAACTGGATACAAACAAAATTTTACATGAATGTTCATGAAATTGGCTTACCATTGACAGATGAGATCATTAAGCACACTAAATATGAATAAAGAAATTCTAGCTTATGTAAAATTCAAAGCAATAAAAATTAGCGGCTAATATATTTTGTAAAGGATCAGAAGACAATTTAA
Organism: Fragum fragum; assembly: GCA_946902895.1. Taxonomy (NCBI): domain Eukaryota; kingdom Metazoa; phylum Mollusca; class Bivalvia; order Cardiida; family Cardiidae; genus Fragum; species Fragum fragum. Next base: position 13,100,474 of record OX336373.1, on the reverse strand, counting down.
CCAATTCCCACACAGTGACGCTTATGGACGCCCCTCAAGAAAAACAAGTGGGAAAATATTGTCTAAAATGAAAAAAGTGCTTGTAACAAGCAATTTCTTCATTTCACACAATGTTTTCTATCATGAAAGTTGAACACATTTAAAATTTCACAAACTTGAAATTGTCGTCTGCAACTTCTTTCAATTTGGTCCGGTATTAAATTTTACCATGTGGGAATGGGTTAAAAGACTGTTAGTATATGTTTGTATATTATCAACTTACTACCACACAAAAAATTCAAGACTGAAACTGCAGATGACAAGTTGAAGTTGATGGATTTTTTTTCCATCCTTTTGGAAAGATAACATGGATAATGAAGAAATTGCTTGATAAAAGCAATTTATTCCTTTTTCACTACCTTTTTAGCTCACCTGAGCACGTAGTGCTCAAGTGAGCTATTGTGATCCCCTTTTGTCCAATTTCTTTAAACATCTCCTCCAAAACCACTGGGCCAATTTGAACCAAATTTGGCAGAAATGTTCCTTAGGTGGTCCCCTTCAAAAATAGCTAAAAGAATTGAAATCCGTTCAAAACTCTGAAAGTGAAATTTCAAAATAATCTTTAAGAATCTTCTCCTCCTGACCCAGAAGGCGCAGAGCCTTGATATTTTGCATGAAGCATCAGTATATTGATCTCTTACAAAATAGTTAAAATCATGATCCTCGGGTCTCCGGGGGGGGGGGGGGTATAGGCTTAACATTAAATTGGACTGTTGAAAGAAAAAGAGCCTTTATCTCAGGTGAGCGCCCCAGGGCCAACGGCCCTCTTGTTTAAAGCTCTTTTTCTTGAGGGGCGTAAAAATGAGGATTATGTGAGAATGGGTTAAATCATTGAATCATTGACAAATGAAGTATGAAATAACTGGTATGAAAAATGTAAAGATCTGGAATAATCTATGTTCACAGAGGTACGTTGGCTCTCCTAAGATTAGGAGCCATTTTAATAAAAGGTACATGTACTTACTTTGTTTTGAAAAAGCCTCATTATTCTCCTTTAAACCTTTTTGATAAAAAGGAGTTTTATACAAAAAATTTAAGTTTGAGGAATTAGAAAAATCTTTTTTTTTCTTTTTTTTTAAGTGTAAAATGGTAGAAAATGGCCCTTTCCGAAAACGTGGTTTACTTCCCTTTGACCCAAAGTCGTTAGAGTGATTTCTCTTTGTACGGGTAGCAAATTTTATAGAATTCCGTGAACCACGGAGGATGACGGCTTTCTACCAGACGAAAACATCGACTTTTCAACTTTTAAATTTGCTATTTGAAAAAATACTTGCGTGCCAGTAATTCAAAAAGAAAACTGAAAACTAAGGTGTTTTTAGACCGACAGCTTAATTTCAAATTATGTGTTTCAACCAATATTGCATTAAAAATTACCTTGACAGATGCATATTATGTCAAAGTTATATTAGAATGAAGTCTTATGTGGAAAGATTATTTATTTTTTTACCAGCCATTTTCCTCAAGATCTTTTCCTTAACATAAGCCATATTTATCTATAACAAAGAAAAGGGAATGGATAAAGAATTATACCGTAGAAAAAAACAAAAACAAAAAAATCTCTCCTATCTGAAACAGGATTATTATCATCATATTAACATGTAAAAATATGTCCAGCATCATCAAATACACGTACTTGAAATAGATTAACCTATAAATATGTTACTGTTTTGCCAAATTTTAGACCTGTCTAAAAATCAAAGGCCTTGCAGACGACAATTCAATTTTATCTTAAAATAATCATGCAGTAGGATTGAAAATATTGTGGAAAAGGAAGAAGGGAAGAACTTAAAAACACAGGGACGTAAAAACCAGGGATTGAACAGGAAATTGTTAAGGGGTTGCAAATTAAAACCAATATATATCATTGTGAAGCATTGTCGTGTGTCCTATCAGCATGTCATGTGTGTACTTTACTTTGATCATAAGAAGTCATCTCTTTGTCACATCTGCTGTATTTAAGTTTTCTTGGTAAATAATCCTTGCAAACCCTTTAATATTTTTTTGTTTCAGTTTCGTTTAACTTATTTTGGAAACTTGAATGAGAAGTAGAATCTTTTCAAAAATATTTCCATCAAAACCGTATTTATACATTTTTTCTCTTTTATCGAAGATAACTTATTTTGACAAAGGTCTAAATTTTATCTCTCATTTCTTTTCGTTTACTTTGATGGATTATGTTATAAATTTCTCTGGAATAACTTTGTGCTCATAAATTTTGAAACAATTTTAAAGAAATAACATGATGTATATTATTTAAAGGGGTATTCAAAAGAAAGTCATCATTAGACTTTGACAACATTTTGTTCAAGTTTAATGTGCAATAATTTCTTCATCTCTGCAATGACTTAAGATTTGTTTCGAACATTCATTCTTTTATAATGGGCCTTACAATGTACGTGAACCTTTTAACCGCTTACCAGGCAAAATCTTAGACTGGTCTTAAATGAAAGTTGCAGAAGGCGATTAATTTCGGGGATGAAAAGGAATTCCTTGCTACAAGTAACTTCTCCTTTTCTCATTATGTTTTCGACAGTTTATGTTCTCTAGTGTGTAGAAAAAAAAGAGATAAGGAGGTAATGGGTAAACCAATTCCCACAAAATTGCTGCCTTTTGACACCCTTCAAGAAAAGCGATTTGGAGACATTTTGGATAATGAAGAAATTGTTACAAGGTTGGAGCAATTCCTTCATTGTCAATAATGTTTTCTGCCATTAATGAAGAATTATTTAATTTAATCCGCTTAAACTTGTCATCTGCATCTCCTTTGAATTGGGACCAGCATATCAATATTTTGTTGTCTGAGAATGGGTAAACCCATTCCCTCACCATCCTGCTTTTGTTATGTGGGAATGTGTTAACTAGCTTCCGCTTATTTACGCCCCTAAAGGAAACAACTTTGGAAAACATTGTAGAAAATGGAGAAATTGCTTGATACAATTCTATCAACTTAACGTTGTTATTTGTAACTTCTTTCAATTTGGATCAGTTATATTGTTTTGTAAAGGGAAAGCAAGGATTTATTACCCAGGCAATCATTGGAGTTGAATCTAGTTTTGCTGTTTACTAACAGCTCTTATTTGGTATCTTACAAAGGTTCGTTCACCTCTGAGTGTGATTGCATCTTACCTCTAATAAAATGTGTTTGATCTGAGGAAACATTTTGAATTTTTTACTTACATGCGCATTTCAAAGGATTTCAACACATAAATTACTATATTTCTTTATTTTTCGAAGAAAGCAAAAGATTTGTTATTCAAAACAGATATGGTGTACACAAATGAAATGTGAACTTCAAACGCAGATTTATATGCAATATAAAGGAAAGTATTTCCAAGGACCATTTTTGAAGTTCACCTATATTATATCTGAAAATGTTGTCTGTAACATTAATTTTGACCAGTCTTAAATTGCGTTATTCGACATGGAACCAATCATTACTAAGGTCTTATTTACTTTATAATCCTTTTCAGAGACAAGTGACTCTTAGAGGAGATCTTTTTGTACATATTTTATTCATTATATATACTCTTTGTCCCTATAAACAGTTGTTACTCTTATCCGAACTAGAGTTTGAAACTCGCTTTTTTTTTTAGCGGTGATTTTTAGTGATGGTGCCGTGTCCATTGTCTGTCATGATAGATTGGCCATCGACTATTTTCCGTCGATAATTAAAGTATACGGAACAATAAACTCGTTTTTATGAGTCGATTTAATAAATGCCTTTTTATCTGCCATTTCTTTTATCTAAATTTGCTACCCGGAAGTAGAATTGGGACCGTTTTGTAGTTTCACCACGTGGGAGAGTATTCAAGCGCAATAACTCTTTCAACGTATTTTCGGAATGGGCCATAAGCTAATTGATTTTTTTAGATTTTTTTGGGGGGGGTGGGGTTGGGTTTTGGGGTGGAGATCGACCTTGAAAAGAGAGGTTGAGTTAGAATGTAATATGGTATTCCAACTTAATGCAGTTATTTTATGCACCTCAAGACAAAAACTTTTGAAAACATTGTAGAAAACATAAGCAAACATAAACAATTTCTTCCTTGCACACGTTTGCTACCAAGGAAAATGAAAAAATAGCCAAAACTTCATGAGTTTGAAAATTTGTCTGCAACATCTTGCAAATCAGACGAGTACAAAAAATTTTCATCTGGTAATTGGTTAAGTGAGAAAAATTAACCATGGTAATGTGCTCAAGCTGGGGTTTTAACGTTTAATTATAATTGTTCTGCATGAAGGAATCTTATTTTGTTTAAGGAAATGGAGTTGCAGAAGAAATTCGCAGCTGCTACTTGTTGCTATTTGTTACCATAGCCAAGGAAAATGAATCAGCCAAAACAATTATCAAAGAAAAGAAAGGAGTAGAAATCTCAAAGTAAGTATAAGGAGGTTTACAAGAGTGAAAGTGACAAAGTGATGCTGTCAATCAAATAATCAGTCCACCAATCAAATCATTCATTTGGTTTGAAAGTTAACTCCATCATTAGCTGCCATTTATTCGAAGCCTTTTTGTTGGTTTGACGACTTAAATGTCGTAACTAAAACTCTGCAAGCTGAAATTATGCTGTTAAAGTCTCCATTCAACCTTTACACTTTTTGTATTCTAATTGCCATAAATTTTGCAAAATAGTACTGTTCAAAATCAAAGTGGAACTTCCTATAGGAGTTATTTGGCGTAGGCAAGGGGCAGGTCCAGTGATTAGTCAATTGTTAACATTCCATACATGATTTTCCATTTTTATTTTATTTCTATTTTGTTTGGTATTTTTGATCTTTTAAAAAGTGCAAAAAGTATCATCCCAGGTCAGTCTGTGTTGACTGAGCGGACTGGCCAGGGTTGAAGCTTTTAACTCCTGGTAGATTTTAAGAGTCTAGAGGGATCATTCTATTTTAGTACATGTACATAATTATCTTTTAAATTCAACCTTTGGTTGACCTCTATAAGACATTCTCTGTTACAGTTGACCAATCGCTGGCCACACCCACTTAGTCTGTTGACCATGCTCATGGTCTCTGCCAGGAAATTCCATATCGAATCAAAAAGTTTTATTTGCAAAATTAATGGCCAGTAGCATGTTACAAAAAAGTAGAATGGTTGGTTGGTGACCTAATGGTCATAACATGAGCTTAAATAAGCTGTAATTACAATGTTTAAGTCGCTAAACATAAATAATGCTTCACATAAATGGTTGCCAATGTCAAGTTTAAAGTTAAGTTCCTGTTTAAATGAATTATTTCATTGGTCAACTGATTATTTGATTGAGAGCCGTGATTGGTCAATCACTGTTTTATTGAATTGCCATGAGGTCCCCTTTTCCTTGAGGTCACATATCAAGACCACCAATTAGTCGAATTCAGAATATCATTTCATAGGAAATCTTGTCCAGTCGGAACTCTTTTTTTTATCTTCAAAGACAAAGTCAGAATATTTTCTTCATAAAATCTCGGTCAAGTTTGATATTTGATCCCATCAGGTAAAAAACTAGGTCACTTGGTCCAATCACAGAAAAAGCTTGTATTCTAGAGGACTGCTTTAGAGCACAAATGTCTGAATTGGTCAGAATGTTTGTTGCTAAGAAATCTCAGCTTCTGATTTCTTATACCAAGATATTGCTCACAGGTGACTTTTGATTGAAATTAGATCACTGGCGCTTTGATTACTTCTGCATTCATCAACTCAGGTGAGTGCTTTAGGGCCAATTGGCCCTCTGGTTTGAAGCAGCTTCCACATTTTCGATATTGTTTTCTTGAACTGTCCTCTCGAGGGGTCTCAAAATTGGATTGTGTTACATTTAGTTAACGTCTAGTTTCAGAACATTCTGCTCAATTTTCTTTTCAGAATGTACAAGTTCAAAGAGCTTCAAGACCTTCTACAGACATCTCCAAAAGTAAAAGGACTACCTCAGACTTGAGAGGTGCAACTTGAATCTCAACAGTGTATAGCCCATTATGAGAGGATTCAATAGTAGACCAGTTTAGGTCCAATTTGAAAAAACGCTTCAGATATAAGTTCTCAGTGATGAAATTGATGAAATTTTAGAAGTCCTTGTCTTTGTAGATAGAAACAGTGTGGGAAATTAAGACACATATTTTTTCTGTTTGATTTACGTGTGACAAAGGCAATCAGTGGATTTTTTTTTGATTTTTTAACTCATTTTTACGCACAATGATGCTTTTAGACTCCCCTAAGAAATAAAGCTCTGGAAAACGTGCTGACAAAATGAAGAAATCGCTTGTTACAAGCAAATTCTTCATTATCCAAGATTTTTTTTACTTCTCGAGTAAAAAAAATCCAAAATTTCATCAACTGAAATTTGTAGTTTGCAACTTCTTTGAATTTTGACTGGTCTAAAATTTTACAAAAACAGGAAAGGGTTAAGAGGCCCATAAAACTCAGGCTGGTCTGAAATATCTCTGAAAATATTTAGGGGAAAAAAACAATAAATGACTTCTATTTTTGAATTTGACTGCATGAAGAGGTTGAATTATTATACTCAAGATGTGTTTTTTGTTCCTGTTGTTTTGTAATTGTTTTTGAGTCTTTATTAAAATGTATGTTTGAAAGAAGTAGACTTATTACCTTTATTAACCCATTATTACAGAACAAGTGTTCCGATTTCAAAGAAGAGAATTTTTAGAAAAGCCTTTTTAGCTAACAAGCGTCAGCATTGATAGCTTAAGTTAACAGACAAAATTTTGAGGTCTTCTCAAAGTTCAATTAGTGCAAACTGCCACTGAAGGCTTAACCACTAAATCAATAGATTGCCTACGCCATGAAAAGTAGTTAATGTATTTTAGGAATATTGCAATCTCTATTCAGTTGTAGGGAACTCTTTCAAATGCATGCTATTTAACCCATTCCCACTCAATTCCGCTTTTTAAGCATTTAAAGAAAAAAACTTTGGAAAACATTGTGGACAGTGAAGAAATTGCTTGTAACAAGCAATTTCTTCATTGTCCACAATGTTTTCTACCTAAGTAAGCCTAGTTATAGTTGTCTGGGTGAAGTATACCTACATACAAAAATGAGCATTGCATCTTGAAAAGTGTCCAAGAAAAAAGGAAATATTTAATTTCAGAGTCATTTTTAAATATATATATATATAAACATAATGGAATATGGCATTAAACCCTATTCACATGGCATAGTTTGACTGATTTAAAGAATGGAGTACAAATTGTCTTTGGGCTTGGGCCATTGATAAACAACAGAAACTTGAAGTTTCCAGAATGTTTTACTTCAAATGAAATAGAATAGCGAAAAATTATTTTTGTACATAAAGCCCCTTTCTCAGAGGCTAAAACGGAGAAACTGTGAAATAGGTATTTGTGCATTATTTTAAGGTGTTTCATAAAGTCTGGTCAAATGTTGAAGAGATATGACTTCAAACGGACGTACGCACAGCGTGACGTCTATTTGCTCCTATTTTTTCTCTGTGCTAAAAAATAACTCAAAAGTATCATTCATTCATTCTAGAAATGATTCATTAACCCATTTCCACAAAAACACGCTTTTTGACATCCCTCAAAGTAAAAAAAAAATGGAAAAAATTGCAGATAATGAAGAAATTGCTAGTGACCAGCAATTTTCTTCATTTTCCACAAAGCTTTGTAACTCAAAAGACAAAAAGAAAATCCATGAAGAAACAAAATTGTCTGCAATTTCTTTGAATTTGGACAGATCTAAATTAATTTCTCGTCTGATAATGGCTTAAAAGATATCTAGAAGTTTGTGCTCTGTACTTTTATATCTGACTAAACTATTCTAGTTAATCTATTCCCACTCAGCCACGCTTTTAGACGCCCTCAAGGAAAAAAGCCTTTGGAAAACATTGTGGAAAATAAAGAATTCTTCATTATCCACAATGTTTTCTACCCAGAAAGTTGAAAAAAAAATCCAAAATTCTATATAGTTTAAATTGTCGTCTGCAACTCCTTTCTTTTTGGACCGGTCTAAAATTTTGTCATCTGATAATGGGTTAATACATCCTAAACGATATAGCTGTAAAACAGTACTGTTGGGCAGCTGGTACTCGTGAGCAGGATTTTCTAATTTTCCTGGATTTTTTTTCTTTTTATATGCATCTTAACCCATTACCAGACACCAATTTTTTACAATGGTCCAAATCGGAAGGAGTAGCAGACAACTGCCTAAAGTTTATGAAAATTTGGTTTATTCGAATTCATAGGTAAAAAAAAAAAACGTTGTGTAAAATGAAGAAATTGATTGAAACAATTTCTTCATTTTACACAATGTTTTCCCCAATTGTTTTTCTCGTCAAAAATCGTCATTGTTGTGGAATGGGTTAACCTTTGTCATGCTGAATAAAATCTTCTACAAAATTACATTGAAGTCAATGGGCTGGAATCACTGTAAGCACCAATTGTTGGATAATGTTCATTTTGAAAATTAACGAAATATATATAACAGTCCTGATTGAAAAAAGGATAAACAGGTGATGTAGACAAAGATCAGACTGCACTTATGTGCAGGCTGATCTTTGTCTATACCTCCTGCACAACAAGAATATTCCGGGTTCAGCTTGACAAGGGTTAATGATTAATAGCCGGGCTCTGATTATTTTCAAATCAATTCAGATTGAGATGAAGTTTTTGTCGTCCATACTAGTTTAATTATCGTAGCTCATAGAATCCCAAAAGTCGCAATACTCCGCCCTGTAGTCTTTAACAATCTTATTGTCTGGAGTAGCGAACAGCATGGTTGAATCCGTGCTAGAATCATAAGCTGGCCATTTTACGTTGGGAAACGAAGGACCCGAGTTCGGGTCTCCGCTGTGAGCAAAGTTTGTCCAGTATGAAACCATAGACTTTGAAAGTATTTTCTCCGTACCCGTCAGGTTCCTTGCCTCGGTGTTTCCAAACATGTAAGGAATTTCTGCGGAGTGGCAGACGTGCCCACCACAATCATTTTTGGACCCCCATTCTCCCGGATTTTCGGTAATGTGGTCGAAAATATACAGATACACTCCCTTATTGCTTGAAGATTTTGTTATAGCGCGCGAAACATTTCTCGTAGCGCAAATAAACATGTAATCTGTGCCTAGTTGACATAGAAGGTCCTTTTGATTTAGTTGTCCAAAAGGTGGAGCGTATTTCGCACTGATCTCAAAGAAATGGTCAGGTCGTAGCACACCAATGGCTAGTTCGTACAACGCATACGGTAGTGGGAGGGTTTTCAAAGCCCCGTATACGAAATACCGCACCTCCTCGGTTACAGAACCAATCATAAGTGGAACTGCGCTATACTTCTCCGCCCTCGCGCCTTCCATTGGTTGAAATTTAACGTTTACGTCATCGACTATTGGACCAATGGGTTCGAAAAAATTGATGATTTCTGTTGACGTCAGTGTATAAAAGGATTGTTCTTGTGCTTCTTCTATCTGGTCCACAGATTTTGATCTTAGACAGGATATATCACCAAAAGCACAATTCAAAAGCAACTTAACCGATCTGGTGACCCCTAGAGCCTCAGATTTAGTTCTGTAAGGAACGTCCAGTGGTGCACTCTGAATGATCGCTCGATGGAACAGCCCCTGAGACAATGGCGACATCAAATGGATATCGACTGATTGTCCGCCCGCGCTTTGACCGAAAATGGTTACCTAGAAGACACATATTGTTTTCAGTTAAATTATGTCATGCATACGCCATGCGTGAATCCAAAAGGGGGATCCAGAGGTCTAGAACACACACACACACACGCGCGAAATTGCGAAAATTGGTTAAAAAGATTCGGAAAATTTGTTCAAGCTGTGGTTACAACATTTTGCCTATTAACTGACGAATACTGTAAAACGAGTTCATTTTTGGTTGTATCCCCCCTCCCGACAAAAAGAAATCTCAATCCACGAATGTATCTTAATCTAAGAGTTAAATAACGATGATTATGTCCTTAGCATCAACGAGTTTCCGAGTCGCCGTCACAGCGCAGTCAGTAGCGCGTCTGACTCCTAATATTCAATGATGAGATTTCATGAGTTCTGCCCCCGGCGGCGGTACATATTCTTTCCGACATTTGTCTCTCACCAATGGGTGGTTAATCGTAAACCGAAGTGGGATAGCAGCTGGAGGCTAGGAAAGGATGCAGTGGTAGTACTGGTGTGAGGAATACCAGGAATCCATTGTTAGGTGCTCATGTCGCCGCGATAGGACTGAAATACTGTAAAAAGCGGCGTTAAACCCAATTCAATCAACGAGTTTCCCTTTAATTAGATTTTTTATCTTTTTATGTTAGTTTCTCGTATTCTGTCTCACTATTGGATAGAGAGAGTGCAAGCCCAAAGTTTTAACACATTTTGGTGATCCAAAGACCTAAAACTCTGTACCCGATTGTTTCATCCCCTTCTTGATAATACCACGGTCACCCCTGATGTCACATTAGGCCCCTTCCAACGAGTATTGAAACTGCATGAATTCAATTGTATGAATGCTAGTATTACCATATTTGGATCTCCTCCAAATCCAACAATGTTGTCTTGTACCCACTGCAGTGCCAATCTCTGGTCCATGATGCCATAGTTACCCTGGGCGTCATCAGCCCCTTCTCCGGTGTACAGAAACCCAAATAGACCTTAAATGACGGAGAATAAAATATTTCACATGACATACAGCACTACTTCAAAAACTCATCAAATGATTAACCCTTGTAATGCAGGATGAAATTCCTTCTCAAATTATATTGAAAATCAAGGGGGTGAGAGCACTGTAAGGCTCTAATGATGGTCAATTTTTCTTTCGTTGGTTAATTTTGTAAACGACTATAGTTTAAGACATCAAATAGGAGCTGAAGACTAAGGTCAGACTACACTATTGAGCAGTCTGATCTTAGTCTATACTTCCTGCCAATACAGAAAAATTCCGGAATCAGCACGACAAACGGATGTCGTCTTGTAAAAATATCAATCGTATTTTCAAACAACGATCAGCTCTGTCGACAGTTTCGACTCGCTGTGAAATAATCTAATACCCTGCTTTGAGACGCTCTTTTATTCGCACCGTCCTTCACTAAAATTGACTTTACGGCTTGATCTAGGAATGTCTGTTAAAAACAACCCCTACAAAAGAGGTTGTTTTTTTTTTTCATTATGGGGAAGCGGGGGCGCCATATCATCCAAGAAATGAACTACTCATATCATCTGTGGAAATGAATGTTTTGCCTATGCCTTGCGAAAAAAGGAGCATTTAAAATCAAAGGGTTGAAAGGCACAAATTGTGCGTGAACATTTCTTGCGTTTATATATTTTGCAAATGAAAAGAAATGTGAAACGTTATGGAATTACTTGTTACAAGTATTTTTTGCCATTCTGAAGATGTTTTCTTTCCTAAAAGACAAAAAAATTATGTGCATCGTCTTTCTTTGTTTGCCAGTCTAAAGTTATGTCGTTTTGTTATGAGTTGATGCCAAATGTAAAACCGGATTCTAAATGTGCTACTGTTAGAAATAAGAAATCGCGAAATCCATTGCATCGCGTTGTTTGAAATACCGAATACCACACAATTCCGTATTTTTGTTCTTTCACGAAATAGAACTTTGGAAAGCATTATGAGAAAGAAGAAATTACTAGTAACAAGCACTGATTTCTACCTCACATGTTCCTATTCTTCAATTTAAGCAAACTTTTTTTTGTTTAGTCTGAAACCTCTTTCAATTTGGACTAGTCTAAGATTTTGGCGTTCGGGAATGGGTGAAATCGAACAGGAAAAAGATACACTCAAAGTTGTGCACCCGCAAAAAAATTCAAATGACACATCGTCGTTTGATCGACGAGGCTGACGAAAAATTTTCTATATTTGTTTAATATGCCTCAAGATTCATAAACCACAAAGCACTTTTCTTACCGAGCCTATAATTGGTCACCACAAGAACAACTTCCCCAGAACTGGTCATTTCTTGTCCGTCATATACTTCAGATGACGCATGACCCCATTTGAAGGCCCCGCCATGAAAATAGACCATTACGGGGTAACGTGTTCGTAGGCTGGCGTTCATCGGTGTCCAAACATTTAGGTATAAACAATCTTCCGACATCTGTAAATGATTTCATTTTAGTTTCGTCTAACAAGATTCAGGCGTTTTTATATTTTGGAGTTTCCATACTTCCATGAACAAAATTTTGAGAAAAATATATGCTTTGCTTTGCTGGGTTGCTTTAAATTATAGGAAATGAAGAGCATGTTTTTTTGTATGTTTTGTTTTGTTTTGTTGTTGCTGTATTTTTTTTCTTTTTGCTTTCATTGAGGAATGCCGCGGTCGTAGCGCAGTTATAGCGCGTAGGACTCTTAGTAAAGGGGTTCCTGGTTTGACCCCGGCCTTGGTGAATATCCTTTACGACATTTGTCCCCCACCAATGGGTATATAATCGAAAACCTGGGATGAGCATCTGGAGGCTCGAAAAGGATGTAGTGGTATTAGGCCTACTCAATCCCATTTAATCAATCAAATTTATTGAGGTACGATTAGAAAATGAAGGGGTTTTTTTTGTTGTTTTTTGTTTTTCTTCATTGAGGTATGAACCTAAAAACTTTACACTAATGTATGAATCCGTTTCACCAACTCATACAGTGGGATTAAGTCTTTAGATTCATATCTCAATGAAAAAAACAACTTGATATTCTAATTGAATTCAAACCGTTGCCTCTTGGCTTTGTCCATCGTCTGTCCGATTTTGTCCGGATCATAACGCAACCGTAGCATTTATTGATAGATGGCACATATCTATCTTCGGTACATGTGCTATTTTCAACGAGTTTTGCAGATAACTAAATGGGCACACTTTCTGAGGAATGCCCTTATCGGCGGGAGAACTCGATTCCTCGATGAAGTTTGTTAATCCAGTAATTTCAAATAGTATTACTTCGAGGACCACTTACACTTATGCAGTAGTTGACCAGTCGCTGGCCCCGCCCTCTTTTTCCATTTGCCCCGCCCACTGACACAAAGTTCCGCTTCGATGTTTAACGACGTTTTTTTGCCAAATTGTTGGTCAGAAGCTTTCAACTAAAAATTGAAATGGTTGGTTGGAGACCTAAACGTCGTAAATACAGCTTGAACAAACTGTAGTTACGACGTTTAAGTCGCAAAAAAGCTTAACAAAAATGGCGAAATTCCCCTTCACTGAGATCAAAATGAATAGTTTGATTGGACGTTTTTTACCTGTGATTGACAGCCGCGATTGGTCAATAGGGACCAAACGGCAATTAAGTTTAATGAATATTTAAAAAAAAAAAATCAGATACAGCACAGGTTAACCAGTGTTGATGAGAGTCGATACTTTTCGCGCTATCGTGAAAGACCCTTTTACCGAAACGGATCAATAACATTTCTTACTTTGTCCGGACAGCCGACCTCCGGTAAATATTTTGTACAATATTTCTGTGGACAAGCCGCTGGTATAGATGTTGCATTGTAATAGTTAGGCTTCCAGCTGTCTGCGACTTCCGGTGGACGCCATCTTAATGTAGAAATAATTACAATTTGTTTGAAAGGGATCAAACTTGAGCCTTGACGAAACGTAGGCGCAAGATTGTATGATAGTTATTAGGGAAACCAATTGTTGGCTTAGATGTACTCTCGGGTGATATTCAGGTTATCTGATCTGCATGGTGCTTTAATTTGAAAAGAAGGTTAACTTAGTTCCAACAGCTTTTAGTTTGCGTGGTGAAAGATATCGCCGAATCGAATGTGACAACAATCTTGAATAGCATTTTCTTTGTCTTACTTAAAAAAAAGAAGAGAGAAAAAATACAAACAAATGATAGAAGTGTTAGGGTATTTCAAATGATAATTCAGCTTACCTAATAATCGACCGTTCATTTTCATTTTCTTATAAGTAGATACTAAGGTTCAAAAGCAATAAGAATGCAATTGACGGGTCATGAAGTCAATCAAATAATGGTTTGACCATTTGACCAATCGCTGCTCCCAATCAAATATTCAGTCCACCAATCAAATCCCTCACTTTGACAAGAAGTGAGTTTTGAACTCCAACACTGGTTGCCATTTTTGTTTTACGTGTTTGTCGGTTTGGCGACTTAAAAGTCGTAACTTCAGCTTTTTCAAGCTGTAGTTACGACGATTAAGTCGCCAACCAACCATTCTACTCTTTTGTGACATGCTACTTGGTTATCAAGTTTGCAAAATAACTCATTTAACCCTTTCCTGGTTAATCCCTGGTTTTTACGTCTCTGTGATTTTATGATTAAGAAAACATTGTGGAAAAAGAAGAAATTGCTTGTAACAAGCAATTTCTTCTTTTTCCACAATATTTTCTACACTATTGAATAGTTATTTTTAAAAAGAAATTAACTTTAAACTTTTGTCCCCAAAATCTTTGAATTTGGACGGGTATAAAATTTTGAAAAATAGGAAAGGGTTAAATAACGAAGCGGAACTAACTATCGGGGTCAATTTGCGGGACCAGCGATAAGTCAAATAAGTTAATTTATAGTGGAAGGGAACTTTGAACTCCGACTTTTATGTTAAGCATTTTTTGTTTGTTTGGCGACTGAAACTTTGTAACTACAGCTTACAGTGAGTTGTAAGTACGATATTTAGGTCGCCATTCAACTACAGGTTCTTTATCTTTTCGTTACATGTAGCTGACTATAATGTGTTCAATTTTCAAAAATAACGCTGTTCATTTAAGAGATGAAGAGAATATTTATTGTTTTCATGGAGGTATGAACCGAAAAAACTAATCACACTGTATGAATACGCGAAGCGGATTCATACATAAGTGTGATTAGGTTTTTCGGTTCATATCTCCATGAAAACAAAACATATTCTCTTCATCTCTTATAATTTAATAGCATCGAGCAAAAATAGCAAACACTTCACAAATTTTGGTATCTTTTTGTAAGGAAATATTTTGTGCGCAAGCTTTCAAAATAGCTGCGTGCTCAAAGTTTTGTTCATGGAGGTATGAATATTTTTTTTTCAACCAATCAGAACGCCCGTTTTTGATAGACGAAACTAACAATTAAATTCTAATCGAGTCGAATTTCCTCTCGGAGTCGGTGGACGTGGCCAGCGGTGATCAATTAAGCGAGACGCTCAAAGATATGTTTTTGTATGGCATAAACGTATTTCTATTATACAATGTATATAAAATGCAATTTAGTAACTTCGTTAGAAGTAAAAAAAAAAAAAAAAAGGGTTTTTCACTTTCCATTTTGTAACGAAGTGATACCTATAAAGAATAATGGCATATTTTCAAATGTCAGGCTGACCATTTTAAATGATGATAGGCAACCGTTCTAAAGTATCCTCCCTTTTGCGGCTTAGGTAAATTCAAGATCGTCTGAAATACTACAACAATTCTCTGGAGTGTCCCTTTTTCATAGGTAGAAAGGTCGAAGTTAAAGGTAAGGTTATTTCAATTTCATTTGTACCTAGTAACGATGCCAATCCTCGTGCTAAAGAACGTTTAGATAGATTCCGCGTCAATCAACGTAACGCTATTACCCTAATGGCGAAAACCTAGTCAATTTTCTAACGGCACCGTAAAATTACTTTATGGTTGAATAGATTTTTTGGCATAATAAATTTTCAAGTCGTCAATGTATTGTAATAACACTTCGACCCAAGCCATGACGCCTAATGTGACGTCATATAGGTCGGTGTTGTACACGTCTTATTTTGCGTCATTGATAGTGACGGCATAAAATGTACATACTTATTAATATCTATACGTAATTGCTTGAATATTTTGGAAAATACCTGCCAAGTTTCATTATTTTTTAAAGTCCCTCGTAAATTGTAATATAGGCCTATTGGTTTTCAAGTGTTCCCTTTGGAATTTTCTATCCATATTAACATCATAGGCGTTTAGCTATGATAAAAAAATGCTCAGCAAAGATATCCACCCACCTCCAAACAACAAAAACCGGGCAGCAAACAATAAAAATAAAACAAACAAACAAAACTCTTTCTTCTTTCGAGTCTCTAGGATAATACTGTAAGCGATTTTTTTCTGGTGCTATTTTTATCGTTCGAAAATTGAAAACCGAATCGTTTTTTATGTAGGCTAAAGTACCTTAGGTCCCCAACTGGAGGCTTTGCGTACGGTATTCCTAAAAATTGCAGGCTTCTTTCTCTTCTTGTTCCTCGAACCACTCCATTTTTGGTTGAAACAAACACGTCCGCGATTGCAAGATTTGTGCAGGACGCAATGATGAAACAAAAACGGAAACTATTCCAAGATGCCATTTATACGTTTCGACCGCCTTTGGTGAAATTGTGTTTCTCTGGTTCGGATTTTCGATAAGAAATTGTATAAGTAGTTCAGCCCTAGTTCACGACACATTTGGTTTAGTTTATGCGTTAGGTTTTTAGACTAACAATAATAGGAATTAAGTTGGACTTATTCAGCCAAACTCTCCGCAATTCACGGATCGCTAACCCCGCCCACTGACTCCGCTGGTCCCGCCCGCTGACTCCAACAGGAAGTTCTACTTCGATATCAAACAGCGTTATTTTGCACAATGCATGTCCTGTAACGCGTAAAGAAAGGTAAAATAGTTGGTTGGTGACCTAAACGTTGTAACTTCAGCTTGAATAAGCTGAAGTTACGATGTTTAAGTCACCAAACCAACAAGAGAAATAGGTTGTCAAGGAACAACATTTCGACTCCTCTGATCTATACTAAGAATGTGGTGCACAAATTTTTTTTAAAACTGTGACATTGACCTTTGACTATCAAAACAAACGTTTCGCATGACACTAGCACTAACCAAGTAGAATTACTGTGTCAAGTAATTTTCAAATCCATTCATAAATGTAGAATTTATGTTCGGGACAAGGTCGTTGTGATTTTGAACGTGTAAGTAGCATTTGACACAAGCACTTATCAAGTAGAACAACTGTGCCAAGTTATTTTCAAACCCGCAAGGGTATTATATTGGCATTTTGTCCAGTTTCTGCACATGGGGGACTCAGACTATCACCCTTGCTGTGGGTCTGTTGAAATAAACTTGCTTTCAATTCATCATCACAATTTAGAAATCACGTAGGTTTCTTTTCGTTGTCCGTTTGATATTGGACGATTGCTGTTTCACTTCGCCACTTTCAATGATAGGTGTGTGTGGGGTGCGTGTGTGTGTTGGGGTGTCATCTTGAAGAGAACCAAATCAACAACATTTTTACGGTCTTGAAATGAACCTATTTTTGCAACGCCTTATATTTTTATTTAGGCTCAATAGAAAGATACGAGCGTAAAAAATCGAAATCGAACCATTCTTATAATGAACAATGGTGGATCCAGGATTTCTATAAAGGGGTTCAAACTTATCAATGGGGTTCGTTTTCCTATTATTCTCAACATTTAATTGAATTTCCCCATGAAAATGAAATAAATAGACTACAGACGGGAACGTTCAAACTAATCCCCGAAACCCCCCGTTACTGTTCAGATATACTAGCCTGAAGAAATCGAAAAAATAGCGTTTATTTTTGCCCTGGTTTCCAATAAGTAAGTCAGGGTCAAGGTATCACAGGAAAGCGGCGATTCAATATTTTGTCGCTTAATATCCATTTATGTATAGATAGGCCTAACTGTCTGTTAGTATTTATTGTTATCTTTTTTTCTTTTTCATGAAGCCAGTAATTTTTATTTAATTTCTTGTTATCATTCATTTTTTTTATTTTTTTTTCTCCAAATTATGCATCTGTTGTCAAAATGAACACCATAAATTAACGACTAATAGAAATTCATAATGATACGTTAAGTGTTAATTACAGTCTTGAAATATAAAAAATCTTATCGTCAAATTCAAATTTGTGGTGTGTCTGGTCCTCTCAAGACGACATTATTGACATTCCGTGACCGAATCACACGCGATTTAGTCCAAACCGTTTGTACATGCTATGAGCGGTTACTCTTATCGACGGCTAAACATGTTTTGTTTTTGCACAAACAAGAGGTAATCTGTTTATATTTATTTGTTATTATGCGAACATTTCACTTTTTATGGTATTATTAGATCACCGATTTTTAGTCACTTAGCTTTGGACACCCAGTTGTTCTAGGGATATGCCACTCCCCTTCCACTGACGTTCGACATCATCAGTCAAGCGTTAGGCCAGCCTCGAAGGGTGAAATCGGAATTGGTCTTTGTAGCACACATTGTCTTCTGAAGGTGTAACTTGAGAACTAGGATAGATGTCAAGGATCGAACTTTTGAGCTCACGTACTCAACTAGCTGTGATAAGTTCACCATGACGTTAGCTGTGATAACGTAGACCTATTTCAGATAATCTGCTGGTGAGCCTAGCCAGCAGATTGTAAGAAAGAGGACTACATTATTGCAGCTAAGATTTAACAGTCAGACTAGCTTTCAGAAGTGACACTAACTTCAACAGGATCCTACACAGGAATCCTTACTTTTAACTTCAGTGTTTCCTCACAATAATCAGGGATCACATCTCAACCCTTATGCTCACTTACCCTATCAATGGATCTATATCAATTACTGGTATGATTTGAAATATTCAAAATACTTTTGATTTATCAGACATTCATTAGGTAGAGGGTTCTGTCAAGACCCTGATTCCACAATATTCTCGTGTAAAATTTGTGGATGTGACATAAAAATTAGCGCAGGTGTGAAAATAGTTGCTGCCGAAATTCAGTGTTTTTCCCCTTCTTTGGGCTGGTCCGTAAAACACATTCGTTCCAAATGATAAAGAATGCCATATACCCCCAAAATCAGGAAAGAGTTTATTTTAGATAAGCTTGAAAGGAGTTTGGATTCTAAGAAAGGGCTGGTCAATCAGAGCTACTTTTTTCCGCGATATATTTATTTGACTAAAACATTGCCCAAACTATCAATTGACACTTTTACTGGAACAAAACAAGGAGCAATTAATATTCACAGTAAGAAATAATTGATATCTAACCATGCTGTACTTAAATGAATTATGACAGATTATATTTTGTTGTCAAAAGAGGTTTGCAGTTTTAAGTGTAACAAAATCCGGTCATGGCATATCGCAACCATTTTTGTCCAAATTAATTCCTATCAATGGTTTATTATAATTACAAACTTTTACACAAATATTACAGAATTACAAAATCTCTGATTGTAATGACTTAAAATGATTTACAGAGCTTTAAAACAATTATAGTTTGATTATTTTTTCACTGGTTCTTTCCTGTAGTGAAATTTAAAGCACTGATAGACCCTTCTCTTGATACTTTTGAACTTCTGGTCTTGTTTCAGATTAGATCAGTCTTAAGTTTTGTCAACTTGTAATGTGTTAAAAAGATGTTACAGATGTATTAGTCACAATTGAAACAAAAGAACGTTACAGTGAAGTTTGCTTTGTGATTATGCCTGGTTACAGTATGATGGGAAATAAATAAAACCACTGTCAGTAAACATTTTATAATTCACCCAAGCATTTAAATGATAAAGGACTAAACTATGCTGCTCACCATTTTTTGTGTAATCAGCTGATGATAAGTATTACTGTGAAATTGAATTGTTTCTTTCATTTAGAAAATGTCTCAAAAATATTTGGGCTGAAAATCCTCGGCAGAACACCGACGTATGTTTGTAGTATATTCATTTTATAACCTTCCGGAGATTGTCATAAATTCTTCTGCTACTTTGTATAAACTTTCTCATGGTATATCATTAAAGTAGAAGATCTTAACAATTCTCATACCCTTTAAGAGTATGATAGCATTGTCAGGTGTGAAGCTCTGAGGACTAATTAAATTCCATTGAAATGAAATGTCAATGTTTTGTTAACATAGACGATTATTTATTTGCTACTCCAAGATAAGATTTGGCTAAGTATGGGCCCTATTTTGTGTTTTGCGATAGGTCAAATTGGAGAAAGATTTTTTGTCGAGCCTGCAGGGCTCTGCAGACTCCCAGAATTTGGGGAGAAGTCACTTCTCACTAGTCTGAGAATTGGGAGAAGTTTTCCAAAATGGGGAGAAGTGGTGAGACTTTCAGGAGAAGTGAATCTCGTTAAAAATTAAGTTTTTGCGCGTATTCCTCATTTCTATCAGAAAATAAAATAGCTTTACAACCAAGTAGTTGCATTTTACATTATGTATCATGCAATAAACATAGAAAATACTGCTTATCCTTTCAGTCCTCAATAAAGATCTTATTCCTGTGAACAAATCCTTTTGTATTTTTCTTTTTTTGTTTTAGAATTCAAGAGTTTGATTCTGAATTAATTTTTTTTAATATTTCATAATAGATTCATATATGATAAAAAAAAGTCAACTAATAGAAAAAATGCAAATAGTGTATAGGCAGTCTGAATGAAATGAGTAGTGTTTCTATTTGAAGCAGAAAATGAGAAAAGATTTTATTGTAACAACATGTATTTAATCAAACTATTACCAGAAGAAAAAAATCAGACTGGTAAAAATTAAAAGAAGCTAAATAAGACATTTCACAGTGAGCTTAAATAAGAATGAAGGTGCCAAAAAGGGTAGAAACATGTGGGGAAAGGATAAATTGCTTGCTGCAAACATTTCCTCCTTTTTCCACAGTTTCCCATAAAAACATTTTCAAGATGTCAAAATGGGGGATTGTGTGGTAATGAGTTAAAGTCTGTGCACTTTACCTGATAACATATAAATGGATAAAAATTGTCATTAATTGGTCAAAATAGGTCCTCTGTGATTAAGTCAGTTATAGTGTGTAAAGGGTAAGGGTTACTACTCAGTACACAAAACCAGACTCTGTACATGCAGAGGTTTAAAGTTAACACAGGATAATTTGCTCCATTTTATTGGATTACATGTTATTTAAAGGAATGAATACCAACACAAGTAAGTGAAATTTAGTTTTTGGATAGAATGTATCATAACAAAAATCTCAGGAAAAGACCGTAGAAGCCTTTAAATTGTTTGCCATAATTTTCTTCACTTGTTACAATTAAAGCAGATAACTCAAATTGAAGGATTCTAATGAAAAATGAATTTACTCTACGTAGATTTTTGGCAGAATTATTTTTCACCAAGGTTTCAAATTTTTAAAAAATATTTTGACTTCTGGTAAATGACACGGCGTCCGTAAATGTCGGCCATTATTCTCAGTATGTGAAAGTAAGCAACAAATCTCGTAGACTGATGATAACTTAATTTACAGAAATAATTAAAACTTAAGAAGGGAAAGGATTTTAAATAAAGATTTCTAGTGCCGAGAGTATACACAGCATTGCCGAAATCAATCAGCGTAGGTGTGAATGAAGCAAGCATGTTGACTACATACCCCTATTTCTGATAATCTGCTGGCCTCGCGACTACAGTATCGATACACCAGGCTTGATTTACGATCAAAGGGCTTCCGACGGACAGTTGTATAATTGCACACTGTCCTCTACTTTTATAGCCACTGGGCCAGATTTGGTTATCACCTATCGTATCCAGACGACTTCCCGAAAATTCCAGGCGACTTCGACTTCGCTTTGATCAGCAAATCAGGCGAAGTTTTATGAAACCAGGCGACTTTTTCGCCTGAGTCGCCCACTCTGCAGAGCCCTGGCCTGCTGGCAGTGAGCGAGACATAGTTGTCACTATGACAAGTCGGTGTATGTGCATTAGTAAGTCAGTCAGTCTGTCCATCCGTCTGAATCTGTCTAGACAATTACTCTTACATTTATGGATGGATTTCAAAATAACTTGGCACAATTATTCTCCGATCTCCATCATGAGTAGATGTGCCAGTTGAAAGAACTTTTTGGATAGCTTCAAGTTCAAGGTCATAGCTCAAGGTCAAACACTAGAATTGTGCTTGTCTGGAGCATTTCTCCTACAATTATGGATGGATTTCAAAATAAAGTGGTACAATTGTTCTCCATCACGAGCAGATGTACCATTTGAAAGAACTTTTTAGATAGCTTCAAGTTCAAGGTAAAAGCTCAAGGTCAAACACTAAAATTGTCCTTGTCTGGAGCATTATACCTACAAAACTTTGCGGGCTCGATAGCAGTTGTCCTGGGACAACCTTCTAGTTTCGATGTGGTGTAGAGATAAATTCAAATCTAAATATACAGCACAAAGACAAGTTTTTAGTGATGAAATATTTTAAACAATGACTTGAAATTGATAGATTTTATTTCTCTCTGACAAGGAAAAAGACTAGGTCGACACATGCGAGATCCCATATATATAAAAAAACAAGGTGTAAGCAATTTTTGACAAAATCGTTTCTTGTATCTATATACATTTAAGTTTTTATGCCCCAAAAGGGAGGCATAAAGTAACCGAACTGTCAGTCTGTCCGTCCTGCTTTCGTGTCCGCTCTGTAACTACTAGATGCAAGAGTGGATTTCAATATAACTAAGCATAAATGTTCACCACTATAAGACGACTTGTTGCGAAAAAGACCAAGGTTCCTATCTCAAAGATCAAGGTCACAATTGGGGGTCAAAGGTATAAAATGGGGACTTTTTGCAAAGTCCACTCCGTAACTTCTATAATCATGCACGCAGGTACAAATTTCTTTCATACAAATGTTCACCACCTTCAGACGACGTGTCGGGAAAAAGACCCAGGTTCCTATCTCAAAGGTCAAGGTCAATCTGGGGTCAAAGGAGCGTCCAGAATGGTTAAATTGCGTCCGGAATGGTTAAATTGTATTTACTCTCTTATTCTTCAATGGATTCCTTCCATATTTGGACAGTTGCTTAGTTGGTCGGACCACTTTACATGACCTTGACCCAGTGACCTTGACCTTTTACTTACTTTTGACCTCAGAAAAATCAGTCCCTAATGCATTTTTTGATTTCATTCTGTATTTATAGAAATTATTATATGTATTAGAATTTCATTTTCTAAAAACCCAGACGTATAGATCACAAATGCATGTGGTTGTGTTAACAAAAAAAATCAAAGTGCCACATGCTTGACCATGTCCTTTGGGGGCATTTGTCACACGACTGTCACCAGCTCTTGTTGTAAAATATATTAAGTATTTGAAATTGTTAGTGTTTGCTATGATGAAAAGTTTGTTCAAAGTACACTGGTAAAGGGTACAAAAAAAAGTTCCAGCCCATTATTACGGTCACCTCAATTCAGTCTTCACAATTCTTTTAAAATGAATTTTGCCTAAAATTGAAGAACTCTGCCACTTGGATGAATCATCATCTTTTGTAATAATACCAATTATTCCTACAAAAATTCAAACAGTTCTAGTGGCAGATTGGTTTGAATTAAGACCATGGGTAATAGGGTCAAGGAGCCTATATTAACTCATTCCAACAAAATCCTGCTCTCCTTACTAGGAAAAAGCTTTGGAAAATATTATTGAAAATGAATGAATTGCTATTATTTGCTTGCTACATGCAATTTCTTCATTAACCACAATGCTTCTACCAAAAAATACAAAGATGAAGAATTTTGTGGCCTGTTTACCTTTTTGGCTGCTGACACAGAATTTTAGATTTGATATTGCACAAAGACACACAGATCCAAATGAATATGAAGTAACAGGGAACCTTAGTGGAAACACATGTATCAATTATACTGTTTATATGATCACAATAATTTGCTTTTAACCTATTACTAAACATCAAAATTTAGACTTGTCCTAATTGAAAGGAGTTGCAGACTACAATTCAAACCTTATGAATTTTTTTATTTGTTTTACCGGGGTAGAAAACATTGTAACAAGGAATTTCTTCATTTTCCATAATTTTTTCCAAAGCCTTACTTCTTGGGGGTCGTTTAAAAGTATCATTGTAGAGGAATGGATTAATAAGTTGGCAAGAGAATCCAAACTCATCTTGGCCCAGTTTTACTGCTTATATGATCACAATATAATGCATTTAACCCATTACCACACAATGACGCTTTCTGATGCCTTGAAGAAATACACCATCATTGAAAAATTTGTTGGAAAAGAAGAAATTGCTTGTAACAAGCATTTTCTCCTTTTCTCACAATGTGTTCCATCCTCTTTGGCTTCTATTTTCTAGTTTTTTAAAACATTTTGAAATTTTGTCTGCAACTTTTATGTTGGACCAGTCTGAAAGTTTGTCTCAGACTGTTAATCTAGAGGTCCTGGGTTCAATCCCCGACGGCAGCACTCATCCTTTCCGACTATTTGTCTCTCACGGATGGGTCGATAATCTTAGACCTATGTGGGATAGCAGCTGGAGGCTAGGAAAGGATGGTAGTATTGGTGTGAGAAATACCAGGATTCCATTGTTAGGTGCTCCAGCCGCCGCAATATAACTGAAAGATTGTTGAAAGCGGCATAAAACCCATTCAAACAAACAAAATGAAAGTTTGTCATCTGGTAATGGATTAAATGTTACATCCATTAAGCATAGTGAAGATATTTGAACTGTCATCAAAATTGCATTGATGAGTTGGTATGAGAATCCAGACTCATCTTGACCCACATGTTTTGCTCATATATATAGTACCAGTTCAAGTCCTTAATCCAAGGTCATGTCTGTAAAACAAAATATGAAGGTCACTTTTATTAGCTCATAAGAACACAACCTACTCATAGAGATTTTATGGCTTTGTGATATCAGGTTTCCATCTTCTGCTTTGTATGGTCATTATAGTCTGTCATCATTATTTACCTTTTTGACACTCTATCATTGGTAATTCTAGTAGTCTGCCAAAGTTTTGGAAGCAAGGGGACAATGTCCTAATGGTCTGAAAAAAAAGGACATTTTACACAATAGATGCATCACACTAATTATCTAACTACCAGGGCTTTGGAATCAAGGGGACAGTGTCCTCATGGTCTTAAAAAACAGGGGACATTTATGACCATTTGGAGACAATGATGTAAAAAGGTAGCCTTGGCAGATTACTGTAATTGGTGACAAACTGGTAGGAATACATGTATTTGTCTTGATGAAATCTTGGGTGACTCAGAAGTTGGTTCACTTGGGATCAAAACTAAGGAACATCTTACAGAAACCTTGTAGGCGTACTTGAGGCTACTTTAATGCTCAATCAACCTAGAAATTGGTCAGAATATTTTGCCTAATAAAGTCTTGAAGGAGTTTGAAATTTGGTCATTTGGATAAGGAATAAGGTTATTAGGTAGAATCTTAGAGAAACCTTGTTGACACGCTAGAGGCTGCATTTCGAGCTCAATTATCATGAAAATTGGTCAGAATTATTATCTTGAGGATTCTTGGACATAATTGGAAATTATGTATAGAAAAGGTCAAGAATAATAAACAAGGTTACTAGTCAAATCTTGGGTCGGAAAAAAAAAGTCAATTGCTGAATCTTAGAAAAAAACTGTGGGCATGGAGAGGCCACATTTGAGCTTATTTAATCAGACAATTTGTCGGAATATAATTCTTGGTCTAAATTTGATTATTTGGGTACAAACTGACAAAATTGATTTGGGTCTACTCACACTTAATACAACTTGCTGTTGAAAACTTTGTTAGCTTGTAAACCAAAAACATTTAATAAGCAACCTACAGAGGATAAATAGTTAGAACAAAACAATACAAGATGTTGTGATTTTAAATGTTTTTGTTGGTAAACAAGCGAGATTTTTCTACTTGGTGGAGATTATGTAGTCTACAATTTTTTATGGCTCCAGAACTAGGATAACCTGTTCCAACTCAGTGACGCCATTATATGCCAACAAGGAAAAAAGCTTTTGAAAACAATGTGGAAAATGAAGAAATTGCTTGTTAGCCCTTTTCTGTGCAATCCCCGACTATAGATAGGAATTAAAGTTGATATCTTTGAAAATCTTCCTCTCCTAAACCATTTGGCCTAGAGCTTTGATATTTGGTATGTATCAATGCCTTTTGACCCTCTACCAAAATACTTAAAAGAATAACTGTTTTCTGGAAATTAGCGCTTTATTGTGGGATCTCTGATATACATGTACCTAGGATTAAAGGAGAAAATCTTTAAAAACAATCTCTACAAAATATTTAGGCTTACGGCTTTGATATTTTGTATATATCATAAAGCCTTGAGCCATCATACTCAGGGGAGCGATATAAGACCACCATGGTCCTCATTTTTTACTTCTAAGGTAGAAAACATTGTAGATAATGAAGAAGTTGCTGGTAAAAACAATTTCTTAATTTATCACAATGTCTTCAAATTTCTTTTTTCCTTAGGGCTGTCCAAAAGCGCCATTCTTTGATTGGGAATGAGTTGAAAATAGTGTGGCAAAAAGGAGAAAGTGCTTATCATTATCTTTTGACTTTTCTGTTCTAAATTGCACCATTCCAATCTCTGTTAGCTGGATAGGTCATGCGCTCTGCTTTCAATCTCTTGGTTTATGGGTTCTAATCCTGGCTCAGCCAACATTCATTTGACAAAAATCATCACAACATACCCCATTTGTCCCTCTTCTGAATGGGCGAGTGATATGTTCATACTGGTGTGAGAAACAACAGCAAGCCTAGTGGCCACAATATAACTGAAATACTGAACTGAAAGAGGCTTTAAATCCCAAGCAATCAATTATTCTTAAGCTGCACCTATTTTCTAATCAATGTTCACTTAAAATTTATGTCTGCAACTTTTCCAGTGTTTCAAAAAATATGGGGGATTTCAGCGTAAAATCTACACAATTGAGAAATGTTTGGTATTTCATGCTCTTTGTCTATAGAAAAAATCCCCCATCATTGTTGAAAATATGGGGGATCTTTGAAAATAGTTGGACAATCCCCCAATCCCCTCCAAACACTGCTTTTCTCATGTTGAACAGTTGAAAATTGTGTTGTTATGATTGATTTGCCATCTGCACGTCATCTGCAAGTGGATACTGTTTAAATTGGTGCATAATTTTAGTTCTCTCTGGTTTAACACATTACCACATAATAAAATTTTAGACCAGTCCAAATTCAAATAAGTTGCAGATGACAAATTTAAGTCAATGAAATCTTTAAGATCTTTGACTTTTGGGATGGAAAACATTGTAGATAATGAAGTAATTGCTTGTAACAAGCAATTTCATCGTTTTCAAAAAAAAATTCCAAAGTTTTATATTGAGGGGGCCTTTAAAAGTGTCACTGTGTGGGAATGTGTTAAAAAGACACTTCTACAGATTGAAATGCAGTGTCAGATAGCTCTATATGCAATATTTGAACATATTTTTAGGGCATGTCTTGGTTGGCAGATGGTTAGGATGTCCAACACTGCAGTGCTAGGCAACATTGCTAATTCTGTGTAGTTTTGAAACCTGTCACAGTCTAATAAGACATTGGTTTAACCCATTCCCTCACACAGACGCTTTTTGATGCCTCTAAAGAAAACCCATTGGGAAACATAGTGTAAAATGAAGAAATTGCTTGTAACACACAGGAAGTTGAAAAAAATCTAAAATTTAATAAACTTTATACTGTCGTTTGCAACTCCTTTCAATTTAGAACTGTCTAAAATTCTGTCGTGTGAGAAAGGGTTAAAAAGAAAGTAGTCACTGCAGTTGGTGAGAGCAATAGATTGCTAAACTTTACAGTCTGAGAAAAATGATAAAGACAATTACAGCTCTAGATAGCCTTTAACCCATTACCAGACGGCAAAATTTTAGACTGGTCTAAATTGAAAGGAGTTGCAGACGACATTAAGTTATGGAATTTTAGACCTTTTCAAGTTTCTGTATAGAAAACATTGTGTAAAATGAAGAAATTGCTTGTAACAAGCAATTTCTTCATTTTACACAATGTTTTCTCAAATGCTTTTCATCAAGGCGTCAAAAAGCGTCATTGTGTGGGAATGGGTTAAAGACTGAGTAGTCATTGACTCCTCCACTTTAAAATAAATATCTTATTACTCATCAAAACCCTATGTTGTGGGTACTCTTTGGAATTGTAAAGACAAGTCAATTCTATGGAGTACCTACAACATACAGTTTGGAGGATTTATATTGAAATTATACTTTGAAAATGAAATCAATCCCTGTATCTGGAGCTGGGGGCCATTATTCAATTATCTGGAGTTTTATCTTTATTCCAGGTGACCTAATCAAGACAAGAAGACAATCAACTCTAATAACCAACCAGTATTAACAAGATTATTCGGGATGACATGGTCACTTGTTACAAGGACTTTAGTCAATAGACTATACTACAGCACTTTGTCACCTCCGTCTTACCACCAGTAGCTGAGTAGTACTTGGATATTGACTTTCCATATGGTACTCATGAAGCGAAGTGTTTGTTTTACTGCAGTTACTATTTAGTGATTATGGTTATACATTAGCTAAGATTTTGAACTCCTTAATTTTCATGACGGTTCATGCTGATACTTTAAGTAGTACATATGTAAAGCTGTTAAGAGTGACATTGTGAGATGTAAAACGGGTTCGAAAGTTATGATTACAGTATCGAGATAACAGATGGTTCATTCGTGATTTAATAACTTATCAGTTAATCTTATAGGTAATCAGTGTTTAAACTAGGTTTAATGGTTCAAATTGACACAATGAAAAAGTGGACGGAGGGTATACACCTTCCTCACTTGCACACGGACGAGGCAAAGGAGTTTTTGCTCGGAGGTACATCGAAGGTTGACCAGGTATTTCTGTCTCACCAATCACCAGAAAACCAGAAATATCCATTAGATGCGTGTAACAACTCAATTTCAAGTTCACCGTCACCCAAAAGTGGGGAAAAATTTCATTTTCCAGATTCAAAAGGATTGAATTGCTATCAAGTAACCTTATCATCAATTTTGATTATCTCATTAATCTGTTTTCTCCTAGTCGTTTGTCGAGATTATATAAAAGACATGTTAGTTTGGATGGAAAAAGTAGATTTGCGCGTTAGTTTTGTGATATTTCTACTCTTATATACAGCAGTGTCATATCCTATGGCATGGGGCGTTATACTTTTGATGTTAGCGTGTGGTTATCTTTATGGGTTGATATATGGTCCAATAGTTGTTGAAGTATGCAGCACTTTTGGTGTGGCAGTTGCTCATGTAACGATGAAGAAATTTTGTAGGAATTTTATAGTAAAACGTTTTTACAATGATAACATGACAGCTGTGATATCGGTCGTTAGTGGAAAACATGGATTTAAAGTTGTGGCCCTAATGCGACTGACACCATTTCCATTTGGTCTTCAAAATAGCCTTTTCTCTGTAAGTATACAGATTATTTGTACCCTTATTAGATAGTACTTAACCCATTCCCACACAGCAAAATTTTAGACTGGTCCAAATTGAAAGAAGCTGCAGACGACAATTTCAAGTTGATGGAATTCTGAACTTTTTCGTCATTTTGGATAGAAAACATTGTGGATAATGAAGAAATTGCTTGATACAAGCAATTTCTTCATTTTCCACAATGTTTTCAAAAGCTATTTTCTTGAGGGGCGTAAAAAGGAGGGATTGAGTTGGAATGGGTAAACCTATTCCACAACATTGCAAAAACAGTTGTAGGAAAAACAAATTGGAAAGTGGAGAAATTGCTTGTTAACTCTTTCCTGTATAAACACTGGATTTTGTGTTAATGTGATTTTGTACTTAGGAAAATATTGTGGGAAAAGGAGAAATTGCTTGTGACAAGCAATTACTCCTTTTCCAACAATATTTTCTACCACATTGGATGGTTTGATTTCAAATTGCATCCAATTTTTGGTTGTTGTCTGCATCCTCTTTGAATTTGGACCAGTCTTAAAGTTCAGGAAACGGGAAAGGGTTAAAAGCAATTTCTTCATTTTCCACATTTTTTCCCATTCAGACTGTGATTTCTAATTTAAACTTGTGTCTATAACTTAATTAATGTGGACCAGTCAAAAATTTGATGTCTAGTAATGGGTTAAGTTTAACCTATTATCACAGACTCCTGCATTTTTATGGGCATAATAAATATAGCTATGGAAAACATTGTGAGAAAAGAAGAAATTGCTTCTAGAAAGTAATTTCTTGTCCCACAATATAATTTTCTTATAATATAATGATTTGAAGAGTTAATTGATATTTTGCTTATGGTGTGTTGGTTGTGCATCCAAATGTTCATCAGTTTTAAACTTTTTCTTTAAACTTTTTCTTTAAAAATCTTCACCTCAGAAAGGTTTTGCTTGAACAAATTTCACAGGAATGGTCCTTGGTTGATCCTTCATCAGATTCCTTCAAAGAATTTTGATGGATGAAAAACAAAGCTGGAATAAATTAGAATTTGTTAAATTGTAAATTCAGGCCTATGGAGCGATACAGAAGCTCAAGCGCTCCTATCTTAAATTGTTGATCAAACTATCTACCAATCAGGGAAATAGTTTTGTCTTAAAATGATCTTTGAAAGCCAAAATTGGCAGAATGTCCTTTAGGTTGCCACCTTTGAAAAGTCAAAAAGAATTTGAAATTATGTTGAAAGAGCAACATAAGTTGATTTTAGTTAGACTACAATTTATAGTTGATGGAATTATTAAAATATCTATCTTGGGTGTAGAAAACATTGTGGATATTGAAGAAATTGCTTGTAACAAACAAGTTTTTCATCATCTGCAACGTTTTCTAAATTTTATTTCCTACAGGAGTGTTAGAAAGCCAAATTGTTTGGGAATGGATTGAATTGAAAAAATGGTGCAAATTAGGAAGAAAAACATTGTGACATGGAGAGATCTCTTGTAACAATTTCAGTTTTCTCCTTTTCCCACAATGTTTACCTATGCTATAATTCTTCAGGGTATCAAATTGCAGTGGTGTCTGGTATTGGAATTAAAAAAAACTGCAAGAGAATACGTTATTAAAAAATAAACAATGAATGCATGTTTAATGTTTGTGTCAGTTAAGAATTTCAAAGTTCAATTTACAAGGTCCAATCCAATTTTTCTCCTTCACTTCAACCGTTTCCCTTACAATCCCTGAATTCTATGTCCCTATGATATTATACTCTTGAAAACATTGTGAAAGAAGATGAAATTTGCTTGTCACAAGTAACAAAGAATTTCTTCTTTTCGCACAATATTTTCTATCATATACTAGGATGGTTACTTTTGAAAAGTACTCACTTTAATTTTGTCTGCTACCCCTGACAAGTCTAAAATTTAAAAAAAGTAGTAAAGGGTTAACCCATTCCCACATGATCAAATTTTAGACCAGTCCAAATTCAAAGAAGTTGCAGATGACAATTTAAAGATTATGAAAATTTTAAAAATCTTTGTCTATTGTGGTAGAAAACATTGTGGATAATGAAGAAATTGCTCGTGACAAGCAATTTCTTCATTTTCCACAATGGTTTCCAAAACTTTTATATTAAGAGGCGTTTAAAAGCATCACTGTGTGGGAATAGGTTAACCCATTACCAGATGAAATTTTTTGACTGGTGTAAATTGAAACAAGATGCAGATGAGTACTATGACGATACAAAGTTCACTGATTTTTTGTTTCATTTCAGGAGAAAAAGATCAATATGTGTAAATGAAAAAATGCTTGTAACATGCTAAATGCGATTTCTTCATTTTCCACAGGTCTTTTCAAAGCTTATCAGCTTTAGGTTTGTGTGAGAGCAGGATTGTGTGGAATTGGGTTAAATGCTGTGCAATAATCACATCTGTAACATCAAATCTGTCTTTTTTTTTCAGCTGACAGATATCCCTCTTTCAACTTATTTAGCCGCCACATCTCTCGGTATTTTGCCAACTGCCGTATTAAACTGTTACATGGGAACAACTCTACGGTCCATGAACGATATTCTTACAGATGAAAACAATCAGAAGACTGGTTATATAGTATTAATTGTTCAGGTTAGATTTTTGCCAAGTATCCATCCTTTTCCACTTTGAGATGGTAAAATGGTTTGGGGTTTTTGGTCTGATTTGAGCAAAGATGCAGGTCAAGCTCCTTGTCCTTTTCCAATCTTTTTCAGGATTGTCAAACAAGAGAATGTTTTTTTTTACGGTGTTGAGTCTAGCTTCACTTTAAAGAGGGCCAAAGCTCTTGAAATAGTGGGGTCAAAAGGTTAGACACAATTGCAGTGTATTAACCCTTGTCATGCTTAAGCCAGAGAACTGCTGCTTTTGCAATAAGATTTCAAAATGCAGGGATAATACTAGCTCAAAATATCATGTGCGAATATATCTCATTTAGCCAAATCTAATGAGAAATAAAGATTTTTGGTTATAAATTTTACCAAATCCTTCACTAAATTACATTTTGCTTTGAGATTTTTCTCTCATTCAGCCGGTTTCAATGAGATTTCTGTCAGAAAAGTGAGAGAATCTCTCAATATGATATCTCACCCCAAAATGATCCCTGAAAATAAAGATTAAACCATAGTTGGTCCTCCAGTTCTTTCAGCCCTTTGGTTATAATTCATTTCTGTAAATGATTTATAATACTGCTTGACAAGAATTAGAAAAGTGATATTTCATAGTTATAATATTTCATAGTTCATATTTTCATGCTCCGGAAGGGAGAGCATATAGCTGCTGCTTTGTCTGTCTGTCTGTCCATCAGTCTGTCATTCCATCTGTCCATCTGTCCATCCGGAGCGATTTCTTCATAACCCTTGGCCAAATCAAATGAAACTTACCATGTGAACTCCCTATGATATTATGCTGATCAGGGTTTCCATTAGTTCCCAAAAGCCAAGAGTCATTGACCCTTGGGCCAAAATTTCCAAGAGTCAAAATTGAAATCCCAAGAGTCAAAATGCGATATGTCCCCCCCCCCCCGAGAAATTTAGAAAAAAAGTTTATAACTTTTTAGCAATGGTGCATTAAAAATGTTTTTTTTTGGGGGGGGGGGGGGGCATTTGGGGGCAAAGGTGCCTAAGAATAAACTCTGTCTCAGATTGAAACATTTCTCCAATCTGACAGTATTCTATTTTCAATATAAGATAAATTTTTGGAAAAGTTTAGTATTTATACATATTATTAGTTTGAATCAGTTTTAGAAAATCTCAATAGTACTAAGAGGACCAAATTGTTTTTATTTTTCATAAAAAGAAGTGCCGATTTCATGCACGAAAACTGATGACATTTCTTGGGCAATATTTTCTTTGGTTTCATTTTACTTCTTGGTTATATTTTTTGAGCTTTTTTTAAAAAGAAATAGCAAACAAGTAACTTTCAGTAGGATTAGAAATCTGAATATGGGTTTCATCATTAATTTCACAGGTGTCAAGTACCTGTCAATTACGATCGCCGATGCATGTCCATCACTTGAGAGTGTTAATTACCAATCAAGCTTTGTGTTATCCTTGATAGTGTTGTATAAATTCATATTCAATTAACCATTTTCCAGTAATTTTGGCACACTTATGATGACCCTTGACGCTTGGCTGCTAATTTTCGAGAGTCAAAATGACGCACAGTGACAAATTTTCGAGCGTCAAAATGGCATTTTTATGCATTTCTGTGCGTCAAAACCCGAGGTCTCGGGTCAAACGAAAACCCTGGCTGATGTGTATTTTGCGGTGTTTGGATTAGAGGCCTTGTCACGGAAAAAGAGGACTTAGGGTAGAAAATAGTTTTTCTCAAATTTCTCCTAGTCTAATGGTCAGAATTTAATGAAATTTCATATTTGAGTAGGAAATAGGCTTTACGTACGTTAGCTCTCCATTTCTCAGTAACAAACCTACATTGACCATAACTTTTGATTAATAAGAGATAGCCTTCATTTTTAACATGTAACTTGTTTATGACAAAACATTTCTGTTGGTACTAAGGTCAAGGTCATCCATTTAGGTAATTTCTCAAGGTCAACATTTCAAAAACTTACAAGTTTACAATGATAAGTGATACAGCCACCATATTTCACATGTGCATTGCCATGACATGACATGACCATTCTGGTGGTACTAAGGTCAAGGTCATCTGTCAAGGTCATTTCTCAAGGTCAAAACTTTAGTAAGTGATAACAGCCTTCATATTTCAAATGTTTATTACTTGTGACAAGAATTTTCAGCAAAATATCAAAATCAAGGTCATTGGTCAAGGTCAAGGTCAAATTGTCAAGGTCATTAATTTTCAAATATACCTTCTTTACCAATTGCCAAATTTTTTTGTTACTTTACAGAAATGTCTCACACAATTTCTTCATTTCCACAATATTTTCTATGCCAAAAGACAAAGATTTTTAAGATTTCATCAACTTAAGACTGTTGTCTGCAACTTCTTTAAATTAAGACAAGTCTAAAATTTTGTTGATTGGTAATGAGTTAATGCATGTAACAGATTCTGTGACAGACTGGCCAACTTAGCATAGTTTAACCCATTGCCACACAATCCCTCCTTTTACACCCCACAAGAAAAAAGCTTTGGAAAACATTGTGGAAATAAAGAAATTGCCTGTGTTAAGCAAATGTCTTCATTATCCACAATGTTTTCTATCCAAAAAGAAGAAGAAAAACGAAATTCTATCTACTTGAAATTGTTGTCTGCAGCTTGTTATCTCCCGCTGTTTCAGCAAAGGGGATATAGTAATGGTCTCTGTCGTTCCTTCCGTAATTCTGTTGTTCCATCCTTCTGTCACTTAACTTGTCCAGAGCATATCTCTGAAAGTATAGTTGCTATCAACTTGAAACTTCATAGGTGGATAGATCTCATTGAGGAAAAGTGCAGTGCACAAGAACCACATGTCTTGCCTTCATAATTTTGGAATAATTGCCCATTGTTGTTTCAAAGACTAAGATTTTGTCCGGGGATTATCTCTAAAAGCATAATAACTATTAACTTGAAACTTCATAGGTAGATAGATCTGGTTAAGGAGAAGTGCAGTGCATAAGAACCACAACTCTTGCTTGCATAATTTTGGAGTTATTGCCCTTTGTTGTTTTAAAGACTTGTCCTGAGCATATCTCTGAAAGTATAGTTGCTATCAACTTGAAACTTCATAGTTGGACAGATCTCATTGAGGAAAAGTACAGTGCACAAGAACCACAAGTCTTGCCTTCATAATTTTGGAGTAATTGCCCTTTGTTGTTTCAAAGACTAAGATTTTGTCCGGGGCATATCTCTAAAAGCATAATAGCTATTAACTTGAAACTTCATAGGTAGATAGATCTGGTTAAGGAGAAGTGCAGTGCATAAGAACCACAACTCTTGCTTGCATAATTTTGGAGTTATTGCCCTTTGTTGTTTTAAAGACTTAGATTTTGTCCTGAGCATATCTCTGAAAGTATAATAGCTATTATCGAACTTATTGAGAAGAAATGCAGTGCACAAGAAGCCTAAATCTAACTGGCTTCAGTTTACTATCAAGCTTTTAAGGTGGGGGATGGCCATGTCTGACATGGCTCTTGTTCAATTTGGACCAGTCTAAAAAAATTTCCATGTTGGAATGGGTTAAGAAAGAAAAAAATTGTGGAAATAAAAAAATTACTTTTTACAAGCAATTTCCTCATTATCCACAATGCTTTCTAACAAAAGAGACAAGTATTTCATAAATTTCATCAGCTAAAAGTTTTCATCTGAAACTTCTTTTAATTTGGACCAGTCTACAATTTTATCATCTGGTAATGGGTTTAAACAGTGGTATATATTTTCTATATATGACTTGGTAATGAAAAGCGGTAATGCTTTGAATAATTCAACAGGATATTGCTCTTTTACACAACTCA
Organism: Fragum fragum; assembly: GCA_946902895.1. Classification (NCBI taxonomy): domain Eukaryota; kingdom Metazoa; phylum Mollusca; class Bivalvia; order Cardiida; family Cardiidae; genus Fragum; species Fragum fragum. Next base: position 13,064,933 of record OX336373.1, on the reverse strand, counting down.
AGAAAAAAGCATTGGAAACCATTAGAAAATGAAGAAATTGCTGACCATAAGGACAACGATTTTTAAATTCCAGCAACTAAAAATTATTGTCAGCCACTTCTTTCAATTTGGACTAAAATTTGACAGGACTAGACCTTTGGAGACCCTTAACCAGATTTCTTCAATTAATTTGATTGGATAAAAAAACACAGCTATTAAAAGGGGGGGAATTTAAATTTTGTTAATACCATTTCATCTGACTTAGTATTTGAATTTTACATACTCGACTTGAATTTTTTTTAAATAAGTAAACCTTTTTGAAATTATTCTGTAGATCTATTTCAAAGATTTGAGTAATTAGATTTATTTGCCAGATATGGCAAAGATGATTCAGCCTGTATTGAATTCCTTAGAACACCTTTAAGTCTATAATAGGGATGACAACACTATAAACATAATATAACATAGCATAAAATTCTATATTTTGACATAAAGCAAATATACTCATATAAGTCACAATATAATAATACAAAATGCACAACAAAGAAATGACAAACATTGCACAGTTTAAAGTTTAACAGTCAGTTTAAAAGTTTAAAGGCAGTTTACACATAACATGTTTAACCCTTTCCATTTTTTTTTTAAATTTTAGACCAAGTTAAATGCAAAGGTTTTGCAGACAACAATTCAATTCAAAGTTGAATTCATTTTAAAAAATAATCATTCAGTAGGGTAGAAAATATTGTGGAAAAAGAAGAAATTGCTTGTTACAAGCAATTTCTTCTTTTTCCACAATGTTTTCCAAAGTATAAAAACACAGGGACGTAAAAACCTGTGATTATACAGGAAAGGGTTAAGGAAATTATAGAAACCACTGCTGCTTGAAGAGTCATAAAAAGTGTATAAAAAATGACATCTCATTTCTAATGTTGAAATGTGGAAAGCCTGTTTTAAAAAGTATGACAATCTGGTTGATAATTATCTGTTTGATGTTTTCAAAACTTCAACAAATTTATACCCTTTTAGATTTAGAATTTTAGAGAAGTACTTTGGAATAAACTTTTTGCAAGTTTCATTATAAAATGGACTGGGGAAAGTAAAGTGAAATTCATCTTCAATACCATTTAATGTGCAATATTTTCAACATATTTTGTTTCTTGCTTCCTTGTTATGACAACCAAATTCAAACCATGTGAAGAAAGGTGAATTTTATTCATTAGCCCACATATTTTTCTATTCTCAATCATTTCAAAGGAGGCTGATCTTTCATGGTTGAATTTGATAGAACTATAGATTTACAGTGATGACTTAAAACAAAGTGCTCTTTTCCTAAGCTTTTTCTTCAGTTTAAGCTTTTTCTTCAGTTTTGCTTCTCAGGAGAGTAGGACAGGTTTTGGGAAAGTGTTAAGAAACAATCAAGCTAGAAATCACTTGATTTGATTGTAAAAAGATTTGGTTAATCAAAGAAAATTCACACAACAAAGATTAACCAATACAACCCAAATTATTTTGATTACATCTCTTAATTAATTGATTCTACCACAAACAAGCAACCAATCCCAAGATGAAAGAATCCACACTTCTGAGCAAGTTCTGTTTGTTTCTGTGGTTATGAAGTCCTCATCACCACAGGATCCAACAGTTTGAAGCATTCAAGAAAAATCTATAAAGAAACGATTGTGATAAAAGTAGAAATTGCTTGTAGCTATTCTCTATAAGAGGTAATTGCAAATCCTTGTTTTTTAATCTCTACCATTATGGACAGGGTTTCAACTCTACATTATGTCACTTCTGCTAGAGTTGTTACTGACTACACAAACTTCGAAATGCCAACAAGCAATAACATGCTTTGCCTATCATGGTAAGGTTTTTAAACTGATTGATATTTATTGAGGAAAAAAATAAGGTATTTAAATAGCATTTGTGTCATCTGTGTTGGCAGTACTGCTGGCTTCAGCTATGACGTTGTGAAGGACTCTTACTAAACCTTAATCCATACCTACTTCTAAATGCATAATCCCTCACACATATGGGCCTTTCTGTTGAAGCAGATCTGATTCTAAATAACTTATTTCATGAAAAAAAAATATCCAAGCAATTACTATGATTTATCAATTTGTTCAAGGTCAAGGTCTTAGTTGAGTGGCAAATGACAAACTGGATTTGTCCTTTGGATTTCAATTAAACCCTCTTGTTCTCCATGACAAGTACAATCTCCCATTGTTAACCCATTCCAAACAACAAAAACAATTTTTATTTGCTGAAATTTTAAACATTTTTGTCTTCCTTGGTAGAAAACATTGTAGAAAATGAAGAAATTGCTTGTAACAAGCAATTTCTGCATTTTCCACATTGTTTTCTCCAACGCTTTCTCGAGTTGTGTTAAAGGGGGGATTGTATGGGAATGGGCTAAATGGGTTAAGTCACAGTTGAAAGTCAGAATTCATCTTGTAGGGTATCACTTCTAGTCCTATAACCCATTGCCACACAATCTTGCTTTGTTACTTCCCTCATGAAAAAATAACTCAGGAAAACTTTGTGAAAAATGAATTTCATTATCTATAATGTTTTCAACACAAAAACAACCAAAAATTGAAAATTCTATCAAGGTGAAGTTATCATCTTCAACTATTTCAAATTTGACCAGTTTAAGATTTTGCTGTTTGGGAATTGGTTAAGGGATGAATCACATACCATCTGTTGCAAGCGTAAGATCTTCTCTCACATTCATTCCCAATTTCCCATATAATAAATTAACACCTTATTATGCCCTGCAATAAAAAGGCTTTGAAAAACATTGTGGAAAATGATGAAATCGCTTTTTACAAGCAATTTCTTCACTTTTCTTCCCTTAAAGAAAAAAGATTCTTAATATTTCATCAACTTAAAATAGTTGTCTTTTAGACCAGTCTGAAATTTTGTTGTCTGACAATGGGTTAGTAGAAAATCTGTAGTCGTTTTATTCCATAATTCTCACAGTGTCTAAAACCATGCATAGTATGTATATACCCAAAATACTATATTTTGGGGTATATTAAGAGTCACATGGTTGGTTGGTTGGTTTGTCCTTTGGTCAATTGGTTGAGTCATAGCTTTTTTTCTGCCTATTTTCTCCCAAACAACAAGTTGAATTTGATAAAGAAATTTTAAACAAGCACTCAGAATCAACTCATTCCAACTCAATCCGGCTATTTTAAAACCCTAAAAAAAGGCTTATGGAAACATTGTGGAAGAAGAAGAAATTTCTTGTTACAAGCAAATTCTTCATTACCCTCAATGTGCCTTGCCTCAAAAAAGAAAGGGATTTAAAGATTCCATGAACTAAAACTTGTTTTGACCAGTCAGAAATTGTGTCATCTGGTAAAGAGTCAACAGCTGAAAAGTCATGTATTAGGAGCCCTTTCTGGTGGAACAATTAGATTACAAAGTGTTTGAACTGCATCATTTATTCATTACATTGTCACTTTAGATAATAAGTTACTTGATAAATTATGAAGAAATCTGACCTTGAACATCATAATGTATTCAGAGGGAACTTTTTCTGCAGAAAAAAAGCAATTTCTTCTTTTCCCACAATAATTTCTCAAGTATAAATTCATGGGGACGTGAAAACAAGGGATTGTACAGGAAAGGGTTAACCCATAACCAGAATGACGAAATTTAGACTGCGCCAAATTGATGGATGTTGCACACAAAAATTTCAAGTGATTTTTTAGAATTTTGTCTCTGTTGTCAGAAAACATTGTTGGTAATGAAGAAATCCCCTAATATAAGCAGGTTCTTCATTTCTGACACTGCTTTCGTAACCTCTAGAAAAACAATTTGTAAAACATTGTGTAAAATGAAAAAATTGCTTGTAACACGCAATTTCTTCATTTCACACAATTTCTTTTACCCTGTATGTTTAAAAAATCTTAAATTTCATGAACTGTAGACTTTTTTCTGCAACTCCTTTCAATTTGGACCAGTCTAAAATTTTGTTGTCTGGTAATTGGTTAAGAGGGGAGAACTCCATTCTAACATTGTTACATCTCAACAAATTCCTATCTTATAGGTACTTATTTCAAGGGTCACGATAATGGTTAATGGCAGTATTGTTGAAATATTTAGATCTAAAATACCAATTCCTTGCTCTCCAGAGAACTATGTAACACCCCTCTGCCATAATTACAGTTTAGCGACTTTCGTACGCAATCTGCTCAGATCTGAGCTTCAGGAATACATAACAAATTAACTTGACAGGAGAAGACAGCTTGACCCTAATTATCACACTATTAAACAGGACATGTGCAATAAATTCTCCAGTGGAACTGATAAGCCTGTTACTGTCATTCCCTAGCAGAGGAGCCCGTCCTTTTGATAACTTGAATCCTACATTGTTGTCCATGTAACATAATATTTATTAACTGTTTCCATATAATTACTTGCTTTGAAAAATTTGAGATCATTTTGTTTTTCAACAACAAATGTCTCCTTTTCCAACCCAGTTTCCAATGTTATTTTTCAAGTAACTTTCACTTTGAACTACTTGTTTTAACCCTTTTCCATCTTTTGGAAATTTTAGTCTGGTCCATATTGAACGAGGTTTCAGAAGACGATGTAAATTGGATTGAATTTGAAATTAAATCATCCTATGTGGTACAAATTATTATGGTAAAAGAATTTCTTCTTTTTCCACAATGTTTGGTCAAGTGTAAAATCACAGCGACGTAAATTCTTGAGTTTGTACAAGAAAGGGTTAATTTTTCAGGATTATAAGAATTATGTAATAACCTAATTGATAATTATTAAAAAGAAACTCAGCCAGATGCTTTGACAAATAATACATCAATATTTTTCTATTTGTTTCTTTCTACATTAAATTCATCAACTCTCTTAACATTTGAAAGTCGCTATTTACAAATTACTGATATTCTAAAGATCACCTTTCAAGGTCAAACTTAAATATGAAATAAAGAACTTAATTTTTATTAAGAACTTTAATATGGTTAATAACTTTTGAATGGTAAGTGATGGGACATCTTAAACAATCCTTTTAAGAGGGCTTTTTTATCTCACCTGAGCACAATGTGCTGGAGGTCAGGGGTCGAAACTAACAGTGTTCCGGGATCCCAAGGACCCCTTTAAATTGGAAGGACCCCAGCAATCTCAGGCTAGGGATTCCGTCAGGATCCTTCAATATTTCTCCAGTACAAAAGATCCGATACAAAAGATCTTAATGTATCAACTAATGCTCCTGATTTCTTTTAATTTTTTTTTTTTTTGCTTTATTTTGTAGAAAACATTGTGGATAATGAAGAAATTGCTTGTGACAAGCAATTTTCTTCATTTTCACAATGTTTTCCGAAGCTTTTTTTTCAAGTTGGTCTTAGAAGGACAGGATTAAAAAATCTTCTTCTCCTAAACCATAAGGCCTAGAGCTTTGATATCTGGTACATATTATCAACTATTGACCCTCTACCAAATACTTCAAAAAATTACATGTACTACACTCAGAAAATTAGCCCTTTTCTGTGCGATCCCTGATTTTACAAAGGAATGAAGAGGGAAATCTTTGAAAATCGTCTTCTACCAAACCATATGGCCTAGCTAGAGCTTTGATATTTGGTATGTATCAAGGTCTATTGGCCCTCTACCAAAATACTTCAAAGAATTGCTATACTCTGAAAATTAGCCCATTTCTGTGCGATCCCTGACTTTACAAGGGAAATCTTTGAAAATCTTCTTCTCCCATACCATTAGGCCTAGAGCTTTGATATTTGGTATGTATCATCACCTTATGGCCCTCTGCCAAAAATCTTCAAAGAATTACCATGCCATGAAAATTAGCCCTATTCAGTGCGATCCCTGATTTTACAAAGGAATGAAGAAGGAAATCTTTGAAATTCTTCTCCTACCAAACCACAAGTCACAGAGATTGGATATTTGGTATGTATCAATGTTCATTGACCTCCTACCAAAACCATTCAAAGAATTACCGTATTCTGAAAATTAACCCTTTTCTGTGCAATCCGATTTTACAAAGGAACAAAGAAGGAAATCTTTGAAAATCTTCTACTCCCAAACCATAAGGCCCAGAGCTTTGATATTTGGTATGAATCAATGTTTTTTGACCCTCTGCCATAAAAGTTTAATGAATTACTGCATTCTGAGAATTAGCTATTTTCTGGACAGACACCTGACAATGACCAATCACAATAGCTCACCAAGAGCACTTCGTGCTCAGGTGAGCTAAAAACAATTTTCAATGGGTTATAATTGAGCAAAAACATTACATTCCAAATCATTTCACATGTGCACAGAGTAATGTCATAGACCAGATCATACATGTGTACAGTCTGATCAGAGTCTTCACCATGCTCTCTAGATAGATATAGACTCTAAGTTTCTTAAGCTGATAAGTAAATACTCTTTTACACTGTAACTGCCCATGCTTCTCAATATCTGTTCGCATACTTTTGAAATTGTGTATGAAATGTTGTGCACTGGTTCAATTATATATTAGGCTTTGTTAATCCATTCCCATTCAATCCCTCTTTTTGATGCCCATCCTGAGAAAAACATTGGAATACACTGCGGAAAATGAAGAAATCTCTTTTTATTGGCAATTTCTTCATTATCCATAATTTTTGAAAGCAAAAATCCTAAAAGATATCTAAAATTTCATCAACTAGAAATTGGTGTTTGAAATGTCTTGGACTATGAACCAGTCTATTTTCATTTCGTCTGGTAATGGGTTATAGTGCTCAACTAGTTGAAGAGAAACTATAATTCTGGCTGCGGTTTAAGAAGGTGTCTTTCATATGAAATTTCAGTTGTAAGATGAAACCATCTGTATTCTTAGCTGCTGACCAAATTCTGACCAGGCACCATAACTGGGTGATAATGGGCATTTTATGATCTCTGGGGGTAATTGATACTTCATGCATCATTTTGATAGGGTAGGCCCCATTTCTAGCCTGGCGTAAGTCACTAAAGTGTATCAATGAGTGGTATTTTTGCTTGCTAGTATGTTACAGAACACAAACAAATTAATTACCCTTGTCATGCTGAACCCGGAATATTCCGGTTTTGGCAGGAGGTTTAGACTAAGATCAGACTGCACTTATGTGCAGGCTGATCTTAGTCTACACCTCCTGCTTGTACTTTTCCTGCCAGAGTTGTTTATGAAGTTGATTTCTAAAAAAAGAAATATTGATTTTTGAACAACAAGTTCTATCAGTGCTTTCAGCCCTTTGATTTGACAGTATTTCAGTAAGGTAATTTATTCAGTATGACAAGGGTTAACCGATTCTCATACAGTGACGCTTTGTTTCGGGCAATTCTGTATATATATATTTAACCCATTACCAGACAGCAAAATTTTAAACTGGTTCAGATTTAGAGGAGTTGCAGATGACAATTTAAAGTTATTGAATTTTTACATTTTCAACTTTCTGTCTAGCAATTTCTTCAGTTTAAACAATATTTTCCCAATTGCTTTTCTTGAGGGGCATCAAAAAGCGTCATTGTGTGGGAATTGGTTAAAGTGGGTGAACACTGAAGTGAAAATTAAGTGCCATGTAGTGCAGAAAACGTACTGTTAGCAAAATTAATCTTCTTTTCCCAGAACATTTTTCTGAAAATGTGAGACTATGTGGTAACAGGGCTCTGCAGAGTGGGCGACTCAGGCGAAAAAGTCGCCTGGTTTCATAAAACTTCGCCTGATTTGCTGATCAAAGCGTAGTCGAAGTCGCCTGGAATTTTCGGGAAGTCGCCTGGATACGATAGGTGATAACCAAATCTGGCCCAGTGGCTATAAAAGTAGGGGACAGTGTGCAATTATACAATTGTCCGTCGGAAGCCCTTTGATCGTAAATCAAGCGTGTATCGATTCTGTAGTCGCGAGGCCAGCAGATTATAGGAAATAGGGGTATGTTCTGGCAGCTAATAGTCAACATGCTTGCTTCATTCACACCTACGCTGATTGATTTCGGCAATGCTGTGTATACTCTCGGCACTAGAAATCTGTATTTAAAATCCTTTCCCTTCTTAAGATTAATTATTTCTGTAAATTAAGTTATCATCAGTCTACGAGATTTGTTGCTTACTTTCACAAAATGAGAATAATGGCCGACATTTACGGACGCCGTGTCATTTACCAGCAGTCAAAATATTTTTAAAAATTTGAAACCTTAATGAAAAATAATTCTGCCGAAAATCTACGTAGAGTAAATTCATTTTTCATTAGAATCCTTCAATTTGAGTTATCTGCTTTAATTGTAACAAGTGAAGAAAATTATGGCAAACAATTTAAAGGCTTGTACGGTCTTTTCCCGAGATTTTTGTTAAGATACATTCTATTCAAAAACTAAATTTCACTTACTTGTGTTGGTAATAATTCCTTTAAATAACATGTAATCCTATAAAATGGAGCAAATTATCCTGTGTTAACTTTAAACCTCTGCATGTACAGAGTCTGGTTTTGTGTACTGAGCAGTAACCCTTACCCTTTACACACTATAACTGACTTAATCACAGAGGACCTTTTTTGACCAATTAATGACAATTTTTATCCATTTATATGTTATCAGGTAAAGTGCACAGACTTTAACTCATTACCACACAATCCCCCATTTTGACATCTAGAAAATGTTTTTATGGGAACTGTGGGAAAAGGAGGAAATGTTTGCAGCAAGCAATTTATCCTTTTCCCACATGTTTCTACCCTCTTTGGCACCATCATTCTTATTTAAGCTCACTGTGAAATGTCTTATTTAGCTTCTTTCAATTTGTACCAGTCTGAATTTTTTCTTCTGGTAATAGTTTGATTAAAAACATGTTGTTACAATAAAATCTTTTCTCATTTTCTGCTTCAAATAGAAACACTACTCATTTCATTCAGACTGCCTATACACTATTTGCATTTTTTTTATTAGTTGACTTTTTTTTATCATATATGAATCTATTATGAAATATTAAAAAAAAATAAATTCAGAATCAAACTCTTGAATTCTAAAACAAAAAAAAGAAAAATACAAAAGTATTTGTTCACAGGAATAAGATCTTTATTGAGGACTGAAAGGATAAGCAGTATTTTCTATGTTTATTGCATAATACATAATATAAAATGCAACCTCTTGGTTGTAAAGCTATTTCATTTTCTGATAGAAATGAGGAATACACGCAAGAAGTTAATTTTTTACACGATCCACTTCTCCTAAAAGTCTCACCACTTCTCCCCATTTTGAAAAACTTCTCCTAATTCTCAGACTAGTGAGAAGTGACTTCTCCCCAAATTCTGGGAGTCTGCAGAGCCCTGGGTAATGTCTCAAATTGTATACATTCTGTTTTGGCCTATGTCCTAAAATCTTGACCAATTCCAATACATTGAAATTTTTGAAATGTTTTTTTCCTGGAGGTATAGACAATGAAACATTTTTGATGAACCTCAAGAAAAACAATTGGTAAAAGATTGCGTAAAATGAAGAAATTACCTGGAGCAAGCAATTTCATCATTTTCCACATTGTTTTGTACCCAGAAAGTTGAAAAATGAAAAAAATCATAAACTTTACATGGTCGTCTGCAACTCCTTCCAATTTAGAATTCTGCTGTCATGGAATACGTTAACAATGGTGTGGTTTGTCATACTGTAGCCTTCTTGTTAACCCATTCCCACACGGCCAAATTTTAGACCTGTCCAAATTGAAAGAAGTTGCAGACGACAACATAAAGTTTATGAAATTTAGATTTTTCAACTTTCTAGGTAGAAAACATTGTTTAAAATGAAGAAATTGCTTGTTACATTGCATTTTACACAATGTTTTCCCTTTTGTTTTTTCTTGAGGGGCGTCCAAAAGGATCACTGTGTGGGAATGGGTTAACACAATATTAACCCTTGTCATGCTGTATAGATTACCTTACTGAATTGCTGTCAAATCAAAGGACTGAAAGCACTGATAGAACTTGTTGTTCAAAAATCAATATTTCTTTTAGAAATCAACCTCATAAACAACTCGGGAAGGAAGAGTATGAGCAGGAGGTGTAGACTAAGATCAGCCTGCACATAAGTGCAGTCTGATCTTAGTCTACACCTCCTGCCAAAACCGGAATATTCCGGGTTCAGCATGACAAGGGTTAAGATTTTGAGTGTTTATGCTTGACATAAATAGTAAGGGTTAAGATATGATTTGTCACATTGAACCTCATTAATTAGGACTTGGTCATGAGTTAGGATGATGTACATTGAACTGGTACCTTTTGTCAGAAAATGGAGAATTTGTCAGTTGAAGTATTGTTGTAATAGAAAGAAGTGGGATAATCTGAATATTTATTCATATATTAGCCCATTCCCACACAATGACGCTTTTTGACACCCCTCAAGAAAAACAATAAGGAAAATGTGTAAAATGAAGAAATTGCATGTGACAAGCAATTTCTTCATTCAACACAAGGATTTTTACTCATAAAGTTGAAAAATTTAAAATTTTATTAACCCATTTCAACACAATGATGCTTTTTGATGCCCCTCAAGAAAACTGCATTGGAAAACATTGTGGAAAATGAAGGAATTGCTTGTTACAAGAAGTGAAAGAATCTGAAATTACACAAAATTAGATTGTTTTCTGCAACTGCTTTCAATTTGGATCATTCTAAAATTTTGCCATCTGGTCATGAGTTAAGCTTAAATTGATGGCTGCAACTTTTTTCGATTTGGACCATTCTAAAATTTTCTTGTGTGGTAATGGGTTAACCCTTGTCATGTGTGTCATGCTGAACCGGAATATTCCTGTTTTGGCAGGAGACATAAACAAAGATCAGACAGCACATATGTCCAGTCTGTTCTTAGTCTACACCACCTGTCAATTTCTTAAAAATCAGAAATTAATTTTTAAAGGAAATAATGACCAACAACTAGCAATATGCTTTCAGCCCTACAGTCTTATTGCATTTCTGAAAAGGATTTTATTCAGCATGACAAAGCTTACCGGTAATTTATCATTTGAAAAGATGATCACTATTGAATTTTGCCAAAAATGTTTGTATGGTCATGGGGAAGAACCCTATGGAATATGAAATCCTTCTGACGCATAACAGGGGAACCTGCCTTAATGACAATTTCCTTTTTACCATGTTCAGGTCACAATTTTGGCTCTATCTTTCACTAACATGCCAAAACTGCTTGTCATGAGGAAGAATCATATTTAATATAGTAACAAATTGACTCCTTGTAACCACTACATGTCACAGTTTTGACTTAATCTTCCTTGGACTTGCTGAAAATGTTTGTATGGTAATGCAGAATATTCCTATCAAATATGAAATCATTCTTAGCAATTTCTAGGGAAAAGGGGCCTTAATGACCATTTCCTTATTACCACCCTAGAGGTTACAACTTTGGCTTAATCCTCCACAATCCTGCTGAAAATGTCTGTATAGTCACAAGGAAGATCCTTTTTGAATATGGTGACAATCTAACTAATATCAAGAGAAAAGGGACCTTATTTACAATATCTTTGTTACCATGGACTCTTGATGTCACAATTTTGGTTCGATCTTTTTCAACTTTCTTGTGAATGATTGCATGGTTATGCACAAAATTGCCCATTGAATACATTGACATTCCATCTGGTATGAAATAAAGGGGGCCTTAGTAGTTTTCTTCTCATCCAACCACAACCTTTTTACTTAACCCTTGTCATGCTGTATAAATTACCTTACTGAATTGCTGTCAAATCAAAGGGCTGACAGCACTGATAGAACTTGCTGTTCAAAAATCAATATTTCTTTCCGAAATCAACTTCATAAACAACATTGACAGGAAAAGTACCAGCAGGAGGTGTAGACCAAGATCAGACTGCACTGATGTGCAGGCTGATCTTGGTCTTCACCTCCTGCCAAAACCGGAATATTCCGGGTTCAGCATGACAAGGGTTAATATCTGTATAATATCAAACTTTAGTTGATTAGTTTACTTGAGAAAGTAAACTCAGGTTAGCAATCTGGGGGCATCTAGGCCCACTTGTTTCATGAGGGGCTTTATGATTGTCTTTCCACTAGAACTACATGATGTTATAAAATGAAGCTGTCAAAATTCTATCACTTAACATGGGGAAAAACAACTATTGTTGAAGTTTTATTTTTGCATAATTTTGATCTTAACAATGGACATTTACAGATAACCTAGATATAACGATCAGATTTCCCTGACCACTAGGAGTACAATTTGGTCTTTATCGCTATCCTATCAAATTTCTATTTGGCTAATATTATTGTTTCCAATAAACATAAACTTGACCTTGGAGTGACCATAACAGATTTCATTGAACTAGATACTAACTGGACGAGGTCTAATGATTGGAGGCAGTATCATGTTCTATCTATAAAGTGCAGCAGATAACTCTTGTCATTCTGAACCAGTAATATGCTTGTTTTTTTGGGTGGGGTGGGGTGCAGGAAGTATAGAAAAAGATCAATCTGCACTTTAAGGCAGAGTTGTGTGTAGAATTCATTAACAAATAATTTAATTTTTAGTTTCGTCTATCAAAAACAAGCGTCCTGATTGGTCGAAAGAATTTATTCATAACTCCATGAACACATTTTTGAGCATGCAGTAATTTTGTATGCTTCCGCACAAAATAGTCCCATGCAAAAAGGTATTAGAATTTGTAAGATATTTTCTTTTTTCGCTCAATGCTATTCGCGTATTTATACAGTGTGATTAGGTTTTTCGGTTCATACTTCCATGAAAACAAAAAATATTAGCTTCATCTCTTAAATGATACTTAATTGGAGGCAGTATCATGTTCTATCTATAAAGTGCAGCAGATAACTCTTGTCATGCTGAACCAGTAATATGCTTGTTTTTTGTTTTTTTTTTTGGGGGGGGGTGCAAGAAGTATAGATAAGGATCAGTCTGCACTTTAACCCTTTACCATTTTGAAAAATGTTAGACCAGTCCAAATTCAAGGGTTTTGCAGATGAAAATTTAAAGTGGATTTAATTTGAAAAACTACTATTCGGTAGAGTAGGATATATTGCAGGAAAACAAGAAATTGCTTGTTACAAGCAATTTCTTCTTTTTCTACAATATTTTCTCAACTATAAAATCATAGGGACGTAGAAACCAGGGATTTAACAGGACAGGGTTATGGCTGAGTTGTGTGTAGAATTCATTAACAAAGGAAATATTGAAAAACACTTTTGAAATTCCGGAGCCATCAGCCCATTGATTTAAATGCAATTCTTTAGAGGATTTAATTCACTGTAACAAGGCTAAGGTTTTATTTGTGACCTTGAAAAGTAATCTCACCTTAACAAGCCCCCTTTATCGACGTCCCCTAAAAAAGAGGATGTCAGGAAAATATTGAGGAAAATGAAGGAATTGCTTGTACAAAGCAAATTTTTCTTTCAAACAATTTTTCTACCCAAAAATTATATCCTCCTCATCGATCATTTGTGGGCATTTTGTTTTACTGGTATCCGTCTGACTGTCTGTCTGTCAATTAGTCTGTCTGCTGAAAACATTGTCTGTGGACTCAAAAATTTCCTGTTACAGCCATACTTTTCAAGCCACATTTGCTCATATTTGGTTTGATTGATTGAATGAAGTTTAACCACACTTTTAACAGTATTTTAGTCATATTTTGGCAACTGGAGCAACTACATCCTTTCTGAGTCTCCAGCTGCTCATCCCACTTAGGTTTACGACTCTCCAACCGTTGGTGGGAGACAAATGTGAGAAAGGTTGATTGCTCTTACCCTTGGATTGTACCTGGGACCCCATGATTAGGAGTCCTACATGCTATCACTGCGCTATGACCATAGACAGCTCATATTTGGTATGCAAGTAGATTTCCATAATTTCTAACTAGTCAAGATCAATTTTTTACCCTCTTCCTCAAACCTTACTAAAAAATTATCCATCCATACTTTTCAAGATACAATGCTTATATTTGACAGGGTTATGTTGGATTTTGTCATTGCAACAATGGCAGGTTTATAATTTGTCTTCATGCAATTTTTTTCTGTCAACTTCATAGTTCTGTTTCATTGATTGGGTCATAAAAAGAGTTGGATTATTAACGAAAGACTTTCAATTTGGTTTTACATTATTCTTAAAGCACATGTAGATTACATGAAGAAATACCATGTCAGGGGTAATTGAGATACTGTTCTAAGTGTCTATAAATTGTATACACACATCGAACAGTATTGTGATAAACCCTTAACTTACATTTTATACTGTGGTATTAGAATATTGAAAGGTTTTGTAGTATCCATAATCCCATTGTACTTTGATCTACATTAAAGTTAATCTGCTCAGACCCCCATTCTCACCTCTATTGAAGATAACCGAATTTTAGTCCTGTCCGAGTTGCAAGTAACTTGCAAACAACAATCTCGACATACCTCAAACAATGGAATCATCATTGGAAAGGATGTAAAGCTTGATGAAATTCTAAAAAAAGAAAACAGAATTGATGTGCTACAGTTTTTTGGTATACTCTTTTCCTACACAATCCCACTTCTTTATGATTTTCAAGAAAATGTTCAAAACATTGTAGAAAAAAAGAAATTGGTTCTAAGAATTTTCTAAAATATTTTCTATCCCGCCAGACAGCTTTTTTCAAATTCCACATATCTTTGACTCCTTTCAGTTTAGATCCAATCACGTTTTGTCGTTTGTTAATGGATTAAGGGTGAAAGATCAGGGCTTATACATTACTTTATAGCCATGATAACACTTAACCCTTTACCACATAATCCCACATTTTGACACAGTGACAAAAGAAAAGCTTGGGAAAACATTGTGAAAAAAGCCTGCAACAAGTACATATTTACTAAAAATACCAGATAGCAAAATTTTAGACTGGTCAAAAATGAAAGGAGTTGCAGATGATAATTTAAAGTTTATGAAATTTTTGATTTTTCAACTTTATGTTTCAAGCAATTTCTTTATTTTACACAATATTTTCCCAATTCTTTTTTTTAAAGGGCATCAAAAAGCTTCATTGTGTGGGAGTGGAATGGATTAATCTGAATCTCTTGATCCTCCAATTATTTATTCTTTTTCTATTTACAGATAATCCTAGGCATAGCCCTCACCTTTTTTGTTGTCCGAAAAGCTCGCATGGAGTTAAAGAAAGCTGTAGAAATAGAAGAAAACAGAAAAGAATCGCACAATCACATGCCTGAGGTTGTAGTGCACGGGACGTCCCTCGAAGGACAACTAGTGTTCGATGACATCAATCACCAAACTCATAAAGACTCGAACAAATTAAACGGTTATTTAGACAGGTCACGGTTGTTAAGCTGATATTAGATTTTGTTTTAGTTAAATATTTATAATTTTATTAGTAATTTCTTGGATATGTATAATGCACTGTTAAAAGGAGTCTTTTAGCATGTTTCTGTACAATCAAATTTTTTTAAGTCCCGGAAAATAGTCTGAAGAAAAGGAGAAATTGCTGGTAATAAGTTATTCATCCTTTACTGACAATATTGAGTTAAGTATATTTCAACTGAAGCACATTCTTCAATGTTGTTTGCATCTTTATGCGCCCCCCACATAATGGCAACAGGCGTATATAGTTACCTCTGTCCATGTGTGAGTGTGTGCAAGGGTCTTAGGGTGGGAGGATGTTAGTGTGTGAGTTAACCCTCTCCTGTTCAATCCCTTGTTTTTACATCTCTTTGATTTTACAATTGAGAAAATATTGTTGAAAAAAAAAAGAAATTGCTAGTCACAAATGTAACTACAGCTTCTTTGATGATTTGTCTTTTGTTTGAGCCATTTCATGCTGCATTTGGGATACTTCTGTTTTGACAGGAGGTATAGATTAAGATCAGCCTGCACATATGTGCGTAGACATTGAAGAAATTGCTTGTAAAAAGAATTTCTTTGTTATCCACATTTTTCTATCCGAAATTGCAAAAGTTTTCAAAATTTCGCTAGCTTTAAATTGAAGTCCGCAACATCTTTCAATTTTGACCAATCTAAAATTTCGATCTCTGGTATTGGGTTAAATCAGCATGATAAGGGTAAGTATTCCTGATCGAATATTTTACAAAAATGATATTTTGATACCCTAGTACCACTATATGTACCATGAGTGTTACCAGCAATCTTCCTATTACATTTTTATGCTCTTACAAAAATCTTTTAAGCCACTGCATGGATAAAATTGGACATATTGTTTTACTGATGTCTGTTTGCATGTCTTGAAACTTAATACAGAAATTTAAAATTTTCCTCTTTATTAAACACTGATTTTGAAACCTGGTTGACATTTGGGATATATATTCCTTGCATTGATAGGCATCAGTTGATTGCAAGATCAGGGTCATCCATCAAGGTCACAAGTTTTTAAACTTAATATTTTGCTCTTGTTCAAACACCGCTTAACCAATTCCCACACAACACAATTTTAGACTAGTCCAAACTGAAGGGAGTTGCAGACGATAATTTCAAGTTTATGAATCTTTAAATTTTTTCAACTTTTTGGGTAAAAAACTCTATGTGAAATGAAGAAATTGCTTGTTACAAGCAATTTCTTCATTTTACTCAATGTTTTCCCAATCCTTTTTCTTGAGTGGTGTTTAAAAGCATCACTGTGTGGGAATGGGTTAAGAAACATGGCTTGGATCATGGGTTCCTTGCATTGATTGTATCAGTTAATTGTATAGTCAAGGTCATCTGTTATGGACAAGGTTACTCATTAAGGTCACATGAAAAATGGCTGTTAGAGGGACATTGTTTTTCACAAATACATCTTGGTTGTTTATGATTTCTTTGATCTCACTAAAATTCTATTCTTTGATTGTGATATTCTATTATAGATTTTTAGGTCACCTGACCGAATGGTCATGGTGACCTATTGCAATCATCGTTTGTCCGTCGTCGTGCGTCATGCGTCGTCCGTCGTCCTTTAACTTTTAAACATTTTCATCTTCTTCTCAAGAACTACTGGGCGGATTTCAACCAAACTTGGTAGAAAGCATCATTGGGGGATGCAAATTCAAGTTTGTGGAAATAGGGGTTCTGGGGGTCATAGGGGCCCAAATAGGGGCCGAAAAGGGTTAATTTTTGGTACTTCTTAAAAAATCTTCTTCTAATAAACCGTTAATGCCAGAGCTTAAATATTTTGTGTGCATGACAACTAGGACAGGTATATTATAAATTGTGAAATTCATACCCCTGGGGTCATGTATGGGGCCACACCCAGAGGTCAAAGTTCATCATGTTAAAAAATTCACATTTTCATCTTCTTCTGATGAAGTACAAAGCCAATTTCAAACTAACTTGGTGAAAAGCATCATTTGGTAATGGTTATTCGGATTTGTGAAAATAAAAAGGCTGTGGGGTCAGGGGGCCCTAAAATGGGGACCAAAAGGGGGTAATTTTTGGTAACTTTTAAATATTTCATCTTCTTCTCAAGAACTACGATGGGGATTTCAACCAAACTTAAAAGAAAGCATCATTGGGGGATGCAAATTCAAGTTTATGAAAATAGGGGTTCTGGGGGTAATAGGGGCCCAAATAGGGGCCGAAAAGGGGTAATTTTTGGTACTTCTTTAAAAATCTTCTTCTAATAAACCGTTAATGCCAGAGCTTAAATATTTTGTGTGCATGACAACTAGGACAGGTATATTATAAATTGTGAAATTCATGCCCCTGGGGTCATGTATGGGGCCACACCCAGACGTCAAAGTTTATCATGTTAAAAAATTCACATTTTCATCTTCTTCTGATGAAGTACAAAGCCAATTTCAAAAAAACTTGGTGAAAAGCATCATTTGGTAATGGTTATTCGGATTTGTGAAAATAAAAAGGCTGTGGGGTCAGGGGGCCCTAAAATGGGGACCAAAAGGGGGTAATTTTTGGTAACTTTTAAATATTTCATCTTCTTCCCAAGAACTACTGGGGGGATTTCAACCAAACTTGGTAGAAAGCATCATTGGGGATGCCAATTCAAGTTTGTGAAAATAGGGGTTCTGGGGGTCAAAGGGGCCCAAATAGGGGGCAAAAAGGGGTAATTTTTGGTACTTCTTTAAAAATCTTCTTCTAATAAACCGTTAATGCCAGAGCTTAAATATTCTGTGTGCATGACATCTGGGACAGGTTTATTATAAATTGTGAAATTCATGTCCCTGGGGTCATGTATGGGGGCCACACCCAGAGGTCAAAGTTCATCATGTTAAAAAATTCACATTTTCACCTTCTTCTGATGAAGTACTAAGCCAATTTCAAACTAACTTGGTGAAAAGCATCATTGGGTACTGATTATACAGATTTGTGAAAATTAAAAGGCTGGAGGTCAGGGGTGCCTAAAATGGGGACCAAAAGGGGGTCATTTTTGGTAACTTTTAAACATTTTCATCTTCTTCCCAAGAACTACTGAGGGGATTTCAACCAAACCTTTTTCTAATTCTTTCAAACAAAATCACTTGTCTTGGTGCTCTTTTACTCAGGTGACCGTTAAGGCCCACTGGGCCTCTTGTTGTTATTTCGCTAAAAAATGGAACCTTTAACCCAATACTACATAACAAAATTTTATAGTGGTCTAAATTAAAGAAGTTGAAGACAACAACTTTAAATTGATAGAATTTTGAAAATTTCCATCTTTGTTGGTAGGAAACATTGAGGAAAAAGAAGAAATTGCTTTTTCCCGAATGTTTCCCCAAGCTATTTTAAAAAAGT
Organism: Fragum fragum; assembly: GCA_946902895.1. NCBI lineage: Eukaryota > Metazoa > Mollusca > Bivalvia > Cardiida > Cardiidae > Fragum > Fragum fragum. The sequence goes on along the minus strand of OX336373.1, from coordinate 13,046,271 downwards.
GGGATTGTGTGGAAAGGGTTAAAAGAAAATAATTTATGATTCCGGATTGATTCCAGCACCAGAAATAATGCATTTTTGACCTCAAGAAACAGTGTTAGGAAATTTTTCTTGGTCAAAAAAAATTTATATGCCCCCCCTCCTCCCTTAACTGTTGTGAACTGATTTCAGAAATTGCACCTAATTTTTGAGAAAGGTTGTACAAATTCTTTTTTCAAACAAAAAGAATTTTTCTATGAGTTTCAAGCAGAGTGTTAAGAGTAGTCTAACCCATTACAACATTTTAGACTGGTCCAAATTAAAGGAAGTTGCAGATGGCTAATTTTAGTTGATAAAATGTTAAAATCTTTGTCTTTTCGTTGGAGCAATTTCTTCATTTTCCACAATGTTTTCTGAAGGTTTACCATGTCGGAGGTGAGTTGGCATGGCCAGCAATTGGTCAGTCACTAACCTAGCATCTTAATTTGTTAATCCTTGTCATGCTGTATAAACAACCTCACCGAATTGCTGTAAAATCAAAGGACTGAAAGCACTGATAGAACTTGTTCTAAATTCAATATTTCTTTTAGAAATCAATTTCGTAAACAACTCTGGCAGGAAAAGTAAAAGCAGGAGGTGTGGACCAAGACCAGACTGCACTTATGTGCAGGCTGATCTTGGGCTACACCTCCTGCCAAAACTTGAATATTCCGGAATCAGCATGACAAGGGTTAAAACAATGTTACTTTCTTATGGCAGTTTGTTTGTTTGTAAAAGTTTGCTGTGAGATTTGAGTTGTGAGCGATTTTTTTTTTCTGACCCTTGTCATGCTGAATAAAATCTTTTCAGAATTTCATTTTCAAAGGGCTGAAAGCACTGGCAGTACTTGTTCAATGGTCAATACATCTTTTGAAAAAATCAATTTTATGAACATTGGATTTAAAAGGAAATGCAGGAGGTGTAGACAAAGCTCAGACTGCAATTATGTGCAGGTTTACCATGTCTACACCTCCTGCTAAAACCGAAATATTCCAGGTTCAACATAACAAGGGTTAACTTTGGATTCTATAAGTTCTGAAATAGAGGTATAAAGTACCTTGACTGAGTGTGATTAATAAGTTTATTTTTGCGTCTTAACTTACATATGCCAGTAATAATAAATACTGTTGAAAGATGAAAAAATTACTGAACCCACTGTCAAACAAACCCTTTTTAAAGGTCACTTGAGCTTTTGTGGTTGTGTGATGTTCCACTGGATGCTGTCGACAATATTTTTTGTATACACTCTAGAAGCCATAGTTTTTGCTCAATGGAACAAAAGATTGGTCTACATTATTGTCTTTATAAAATCCTGAAAACCTTTTTGCAAGTTTTGATTTAAATTAATTGTTCCAAAGTATACTGTATGATATATGTACTATTCTAAATTGTCCCGATTTGATTAGTTGTTTTTAGCTTTACGGTTTGAAACAAAAAAGAAGAATATTGTTATCACCATGATGTTATTTTTGTAGAAAACATTGAAAAACACAGGAAGGGAATAGTCTAGAAAATAGCTATATCATCCCTAATATAGAATAAGTTTACTCTATAATGTCCACTGGTGATTATGTCATGGTGTTGTGTCCATCCATGCTGTGTCCGTAAAACTTTTTGTTAAAAACTCTCCTTAGAAATTTTAAATATAATATGAATGATCCTCCTGTGATCCTTTACAAAATTCTTTCCAGCAGATGAAATGGTTGGGCCTATGTGTATAAAAGGAATCAATTGAAAACTAAGGAAATCTTCTTTTCAAACTATTGGTACAGTATGGAACAAGATTGATTTGACAATCATTTCAATAACATTCCGGGAAACATGTTCTGTCAGCGTTCAGTGTTGAATCTGGTAGCAATCACAGTTTTCCAGTCTACAATCAATCAATCCTTAAACAAAAGGGTTAAATCAACGGCTGGAATCATTCCGATCATTAACCCTTGTCATGCTGAGACCGGAATATTCCGGTTTTGGTAGGAGGTGTAGACTAAGATCAGACTGCACTTATGTGCAGGCTGATCTTAGTCTACACTTCCTGCTCGACTTTTCCTGCCAGAGCTGTTTATGAAGTTGATTTCTAAAAGAGATATTGATTTTTGAACAACAAGTTCTATCAGTACTTTCAGCCCTTTGATTTGACAGCATTTCAGTAAAGTAATTTATACAGCATGACAAGGGTTAAGATTGCCTTATTAGGTTTGGCAAAAAAATGTTTTATTAGCTTGGCTTTTCGGAGAAAACCTGAGGTATTGCTATAGCCTTGGTGTCGTCATTGTTTTTGTTGTGCCAAAACTTTGACATTTTGTGATATCTCTGGTTGTACTAAAGGCATTCACTTGAAACTTGGCACACTTTTTCACTATCAAAAGAGCAATGTATACTATCAAGGGGGATAACTCTAGATGCATTTTATCCACTATCCAGCACCCAATAGCCGAGTGCAGGCACCCGTAGGTGGTGCTATTGGAATTAATTTCAGTTATTCAAATTTTAAAAATAACAATATTATCTTTGTTTAAGATGATCCTCAATATTGAATGAAATGTTGCAAAGGTTGAACGATTTTTTTCAAATCAAGAAAGTGTTCAATCCTCTCAGAATGAAAAGGGAATCACCTTTCAATCACAATCATTCAATCATGATCATGTAGCGTTCAGTGTTCAATGTGGTTACAATCGGATTGTCAAATTAACATTGTTCCGTATTGTTTGATTTCAACCCAAATTTTCCCTTTTGATTGTTGGGGTGACCATTTACTACTTCATTTAAAGATTTGGGTTTCGATGAACAATGTGTCTTTCATGTGCAGAGCTAATTACCATGTATGGTGTATAGATAAAACTTAGAAAATCTTCTTCTTGGAAACTTTTGACTGTGTTTCCATCAAATCTCACAGAAATGACTGTTTAGAGGTGCTTGACCAGATTTTTTCAAGAATTTTTTGTAAAGCGTGAAAAACATAGCTTCTTTGTGGCTTGTTCCCATTATCTGGTAATCAGTGCAAACTTTGAAGATCTTTTTTCTCCATATTGGAAATTTCAGGCCTGTGGAGCAATGCAGGCCCTCAAGGGTCACTACTTTCAAGGATGAGACATGTTTAACCCATTCCCATTCAATGACGCTGTTTGACATCCTTAGAGAAAATCAATTGGAAAAACAATTTGTAAAATGAAGAAATGGCTAATTGCTTGTAACAAGCAATTTCTTCATTTTCCACAATGGTTTCTACCCAGAAAGTTGTAAAAATCTAAAATTGGTAAAATCTAAATTGCCGTCTGCAACTCCTTTCAATTTGGACCAGTCTAAAATTTTGTTGTTTGGTCATGGGTTAATCACTTCAACACTCAAATGTTATTTCTGTTAACCATATCTTGTTTTGTATAAAATCCAATAAAAAATATTGTATCCTATGAAATCCAAGCTGTGTATGCACTGAGAACATTATTATTTATATATTGTTTGTATTCAATCCATTTAGAATTCATGATATTCAATATTGTTATTTTACTTTTATGCCCCTCCCATTGATAAAATTGTGGGCATATTGTTTTACCAATGTCTGTCTGTCTATCTATTGGCAAGCAATAAACTTAACGCAAAAATATATAAATATATAAAGCTGTTATTCAAAGACCTTTGAAGATACATGGATTTTGTTTTGAACATTGCATTCCTTGCATAAATAGGCATCAGTTGGTTGTAAGGTCAAGGTAATTCATGAAGGTCAAGGTCACATACTGAGGTCACCTTAATGCAAAAACTTAACAATTAGCTGTTATTCAAACACCATTGAAGCAGCATGGCTCCTATTTTGGACATAAGTTCTTTACACAGATAGGCATCAGTTAGTTGTAGAGTCAAGGTCATCCATTAAGGTCAATGTCACTTATCAAGGTCACATTTCCGAAAAAAGTCTGTTACAAGGGCATTGTGTTTTACAAAACCAAAATTTAAAGTGAGTCCCTTTTCAATGATTTTAGGTTTTCTAAGTCCTTCGCAAGAATGTTTACACATTCTCACATAATCCAGCTTTTTGACGCCCCTTTTGAAAACATTGTGGAAAAGAAGAAGTTCTTTTATCAAGCAATTTCTTCATTATCTAAAATGATTTCTACTTAAACAGACAAAAAATCCAAAATTTCATCAACTAAAGATTGTTGTCTACAATATATTTTGAATTGGACCAGTCTTAAGTTTTTGTCTGGTAATAGGTTAGTTATTTAACATCTCGCATATTTTGTGGCTGAATTGTTTAGCTATAAAATTCCTCTGTTAAGAGCTTTAAATCATAGATGACGCATATCTGCAATATCTCTACATTTGGCATAAATTCTGCTTTTGTCACTATATTTACGTGTCCATTAGCGATCAAAACCTCATTATTACAGCTTTATTGAAGCTGTTGTTACAAAGTTTTGGTTGCCCACCGACAATATATTGTTACAGTTTCACTGAAAATTGAGGAAAGGTAACATTAAATATCCCTAGATACTATGAAAATAATTGATGGAACCTGGCTGTCAATCAAAGAATCAATTGACCAATCAAATTATTCATACAGACCGTAAGTGAACTGTGAACTTCAATGTTAGCCAACATTTATGTGAAACATTTTTGTTTGTTAGGTGGCTTAAATGTCGAAAACCACAGCTTATTCGAGCTGTATTTACAACGTTAAGATTGCCAACCAACTGATTTTACTTTTTGGTAACTTGTAACCATCCATATATATTGCAAAATAATGCTGTTTAATATCAAAGGGGAACTTCCTATTGGAGCTTGGTGGGCTAGGCTAGCTATCCATTAATTTATAACATCCAAGTAATATTGAATATGAATTTGTGTAATTCTCCAACCATTTATGGAAATAACTGTATCCTTATCCAATCCGTGTTTTTATATATTAAGGCATTATCTATTTGTGATATTTGAGATATTAAATTCAACATTTTGATTGTATTTCTTTGTCGTAATTTTTTGGACACCTAGTATCAAAAGATTAGGCTAATATTATTCTGGCATTGACTAACAGTCTATCTAACAGTCTTTTGTGAACCACCTACGATTCATTTCTTCAAGACTATCGAAGGACCAGGGCCCTTCATATTTAATTTGTCTTCCTTTGACTGCCGGCATAATGTTTAAGGTCATCTGACAGGGTCAAGGTTAACTGTTTCTTTTGGATCTGCGACTCAGCTGTTTCGGTTCAATTGTTTAATGGCTTTAACCCTTTACCAGGTGAGAACATTTTAGACTGGTCCAAATTCAAGATGAATTAATTTTGAAAAGTAATACAAAATAGAGTGGAAAAAAGTGATGTGTTTCTTCAACTTGCCGAAGTGTGTGAACAGATATATTTTCATGATTTGGCAAAGATGATTCAGATTCTATATTTAATCCTTAGACATTTTTTCTCTAAAATGGTACATGTAGGTCTGCGGAGCGATACAGGCGCTGAAGCGCCTCCATTCAGTCATATCGAAAGTAATGATTTTGTGTTCATTCATCAAAACCTGTGATTATACACAAATATTTGCAAAACAGACCGGTTCCGGCACATATAAATCGTCTTTTTTTTTATTGGGGTTTAACGCCACTTTCAACATTATATCAGTTCATGATTAGAGCACTTACCATAGATTCACGGTAGTTCGCAAACCATTACTACTACTGCGTCTTTACAAAGCATCTAGCTGCTCATTAAACTAAGCTTTACGATTATCCACCTACTGGTGGGAGAAAAATTTCCGCGACCGGGGATCGAACCCATGACCACATGATTAGGAATCTGGCGCCCTACCATCTGCGCTATGACCACGGATCCAGCATAGACAAACAGTAGATGTTATACAACTTTCATCTGATGAAATTTTAAATTCTTTATTTTTTGACGGGTAGAAAACATTGTGGATAATGAAGAATTGCAAAATCTTCATTTCCACCATGATTACCTACGCTTTTATTTCTTTAAAAAGAGTTTCTTAAAAAAAGTCATTGTGTGGGAATGGGGATTCCATAATTAATCCCCCTTTTCTCAAAATCAAATTCTATCATAAAATGGACGTAATTGCTACTAAATGTTTTTGTATTTGAATTCTCTTCTCGGAACTCATTAAAATCGCCTAAATGAAACGATATTAATGAGTTCTTACAACATTGGAGTAAGTGAGAACCCTGCAATCGTTAAACTATTTATGAATACAATTCAATCTACACTTCAAATACATCCCTACAACCCTTCCCGCCTCAATTCACGTATCGCTGGCCACGCCCACTGAGCTCCTTAATGATTTTTTATGACCAGTAACTTGTAACAAAAAGTAAAATGGTTAGGTGGCGACATAAACGTCGTAACTACAGCTTGAACAAGCTGTAGTTACGGTTTTTCAGTCGCCAAACCATTAAAAAATGCTTTAGACAAATAAAACCGACCAAAGCCGTAGTCCCGGTCTAAATGAATGATTTGATAGGTCGATTGATTCTTTGATTGACATTGTGATCCATCAATTAAGAGACCACATTTGGCGATCTCGACATTTCGGCTCACCTGGGCGCCGTTTTACTGAAGTTCTCATAAGAATGTTCGTTTACGATAAAACTTTGGTAAATCCTGATCTCTGCATAAAAAAATTCCGAAGGTCTCTGCTGTGCGGCAGCCGATGGAAACGTTTGCTATTTTTTTGGTATTTAAATGCCAAGATTGAATCAAATAGTGCTTTTTTATGGCTGTACATCGTGGTCCGGCCTGTTGCGAGCTCCAACCTTTTTCGTTGTTGAGTTGGTCTGTTACTGACAAAGAGAGATAAATCTTATATATTTGAACCAATTTACTTAGCCTATGTACCTTATCTCTCAAGATCCGTAAAACATGCGTGAACATATTAGGCCCAAATGACGTTGTTGATGCTTTTCTGAACAACCTATTAGTACCGCCTACTTTGGTCGAGCAACCACACCTATTAAGCGACCATCCCCATTAAGCGACCACCCCATTAAGCGACCACCAAATTAAGCGACCATCCCCATTAAGCGACCATAATCGAAACCTTTTTTTTGAAAGCATAAACTCTTAAGAGTTAAAGACATTTTGCTAAAGAGTAAAATCAAAACTATTTCCTAAGTTGTTGGGACGCTTTAGAATCGTCTCAATGAGACGATTCTAATGAGTCCCAATAACATAGGAATTTGCGAGGATCCAGCAATAATTTAAGTATGCAATTGCATCAGTCCATTAAAGTGAACTAAGCAACCATTCTCTAAGCCGACGATCACTTTTTGGCCTTTCCTAGAATGGTCGCTTAATACAAGATTTACTGTAATAGTAATGATAAAATCAGCAACAACAAAAAACTGATTTTTCTGTAAATCAATGTTGAAAACGTACCGAATGTTAAGGATAAAAGATTTGATTAACTGGCCAGACGAATGGGACGACTTTTAATAACCCTTGCTCTCTTTGCCTCGGTTCTGGGGCTTGTGTTAGTAAAAATAGAAAAAGAGAGTATAAAGAAAAAAAAATCGTGAAATATCTGGTGTAGTCCACATTCGTTATTTGCACGTAAAATAATAATAAAAAAAAAAAATACGTGCACTATCAAATAGTTATCAGTGATATATATACAGACAGATAAATTTGATAACCGACAAACCACTGTCTACAATTTTAGTAGGCTACTAATAAAAATAAACATGAGTTTTCTAATTCCATGTACGGTGTTCGTCACTATAGTATTTTGTTCCTCCATTTATTGTGGTGACGTCATTAGAAAAACGTCATACGGATATGTTCGGGGTTTAAGAACAGACAAGAGTTTGCAGTTCCTAGGGATTCCCTACGCATCGCCACCGATTCAAGAACTAAGGTAACAAATACTTATACTTTCAAATCAACGTTATAGCGTGTTACTTTCTGATTTTCTACCTATGATATCTGTTGTTATTACTGTTTTAAGATCGTAACAAACTCTACTTATTTGAGCGCTTTTTCGTAAACATTAGAAATGCACATCAGCTCTCATATAAGAACAGGAGTAACCGAACCAAAAAGATAAAAAAAAGTTAAATGACGGATCGCTGGACCTGACTCCGATGGGAAGTTCGATTAAGATGCTAAACGGCGTCATTTACACGTATGCCAACAAATATGCATTTATCCTGTAATTTTGTATCTCATGAGATCATGTCTCTGTTGCATTGATATAATGTAATGTTTTTTTTATACCGAAACTAGTCGGGAAATTAAAATTTAAACAATTTATCTTGAAGTTTGATCTCTATTTTTTATTGTTATTTTTTCATTGTTAACAAATATGTAACAAACGAGTAAAGTGGTTGGTTTGAGACTTAAACGTCGTTACTTTAGCTTGGATAAGCTGTAGTGACGACGTTTAAGTCGCTAAACCACCAAAATGCTTCACATAAATGTCGGGCAACATCGGAGTTCAAAGTTCAATTCCGGTCTAAATGGTTGGTTTAATTTGATCGATCGATTTTTAATTGATTTTTTTTTAAATCATGATCGGTTAATAAAAAGGCATAAAATTCACCACATTTTAGACGAAGTAATTTTCGTCTACCGTATCCGTTAACGGAGTGTTTAAGAAAGCATCGCCAAAGTCGGTCAATTACATACAGAACTACAGATGTCTCAGGTTAAACTTGTTGGACTATAGCTCACCTATAACACAGCAAGACTTCTTTTAGGAATTCGAGTTAGAAAGCGCTTTCATACTCGTTGAAATAAAAGGTCATTCAATTTTAGACCCCGTGACATCGATGACGAATATCATTTCTCATTAACTGTCATCATTGCAGATGGCGATCACCAAAGAGAGCTAAACCGTGGGCACCCGACGTGTATAACGCTACTACAATAGCCCCTGCATGTCCACAGAAATACTGCGACAAATACCTGCCACCCAACAGCTGTCCACAATACGTAAGCCATTTAGTTATGATTTAACTTTACATTCGTCTATCAAGATTCAAGCGATTGACTTTTTTTTCACCCTTCCTTTGAGCTCGCAACTATTTATTTCTGGTTGTGTCTATCGAAACTTCGACACTCTAGTTTGTAAAAAACATGAGCATGGGACTATTTCATACCTTCGCACACAAAGTAGTTCCATAAAACTGTCTGAAACTTTACTTGACATCTTTCGATGATTTATATAGACAATAATTGTTTGCTTCAGTGTAAGATTGATATATCTATTATTTCGTGAACAAAAAAAGCTATATTTCCAATCGTTAAATAATAGCTTTTGTTGTTGACGAAACGAAAGATAACTCGATCTTACACGAGAAACAAGTGATTATTCTATTTCATTAGTGTAAACAACACAACAAAAAAAGTTGGGGGGGGGGGGAGTGGTGAAGAACTATAAAACGCGTCATTCCGCACTTAATAAAATGGAACCTGATGACACCCTCTCCCCTTCGGTTGCGCGAATAGGACGAAAGAAAAACCAAATCTACCAAAACAGTGAGTTCAAGTGATAATCAAGTGATAGATATATAATCCATCGGGAAATCTCAAAAACCCACCGAGAAGTATTAAAGAAATCTAGAAAATTTCAAATTGTATTGAAAGAAAAGAATTTTTTTTGATTTCATATAAGTATGAAACTAAAAACTGTTTAAAACTTTTGTATGAAGCACATTGTGATTATGTTTTTAGTTTCATCCCTCAATGAAAGAAATTATTCTCTTGATTTCTTTAGTATTATTTTTATGGTGTAATAAACATTATCGGTATTTCGTTTTTATTTATTATTGCAATCTTTTCTCCGTGTCGCTTTCCTACGCCTGTCGTCCGTTCAAGTCGACAGCGCGACCATTAATCTTTTCTTTGAAAATAACTCATTTGAAACTGTTGGTGAGATTTCGACCAAATTCCACGGATATGTTCCAACAGGATGTCCTAGTTCAAACTCCTTCAAATAATTATGTAGCAAGGAATTCAATTGTTATTTCTAGACATTCTTTGTATGCATCAACTTTCTTGGAATTATTTTCATTAGCTATGCTTTCTTTCTTTGTCATTATATATGTCTGTGCATTATATTTCTAACAATGACATTTACTGCGTGAAGTAAAGACTCGGATCAGAACAGAGTCTTCACTTTGCGCTCTACGGATATATACTAACTCAAAGCTTCTTTATATAATCAGCGAATATTCTAAAAGCCCTTAGTTGCTGTCCAGGCTGCCATGAGTCTGCACTTCACGCCATAATGAAATGAAATGGTTGAAAATATCACGTCAAGGCTCGTATCTTCGGTGGTCGAGCAAAATGTCGTTATAACAGTTTTAACAAAGCTGTAGTTACGACATTTTGCACGCCCACTGATGATATATAGGCTTACATATAGTAAATTCCTTACAAAAAAGTACTTCTTTAGACGTATTTGTTATTTTGCAGGGATTATGTATGAGTGAATATCTAATGAGCTCCCTGAAAAAATCATCTATCAAAATTACAAATTTTACAGACGGGTTTATTTTCCGTAAGATAAAACATTTGACAATCTTCTTTAAAATTTGACTGGTGATATTTCGTGGTTATCTTACTGAAAATATTCTGTAATTCTGTAAAGGCCTGTAATACTTTCAGAGGAAAAGGGGGAGGGGGGTATATCAAATCGTGGCTTTTTGGGGCATGGTTCACTTCTTATATGGTCTGCAGAGGATTATCTTCACTGTATTTGGTTTTATTGCATATTAGAAATAATCTTAATAATGATAACCCCGCCAGGGACTTATGGTTCGCTTAGATATTAAACGGCGCTTGTTTTGCAAATATTTTGGTCAGTAACATATAACATGATTTAAGTCTTGGTTGGTAACCTAAGCGTCACCTGTACAGCTTTGAATAGGCTGCAGTTACGACGATTAAGTCGCAAAAGTCAAACTGAAAAACAAACAAACAAACAAATGTTTAACAAATATGTCAGAGTTCAAAGTTCACTTCCCGTTAAAATAAATAGCTTGATAGGTTAATCGACTGACAATCGAGATCCGTCAATTTAAAACTATCTATACAATGTACTTAACTCTACAAATAAATTTATGAAACAGTCTCTGTCACATATCTGTACGTAAAAAGTGAAACATTTTGTCCCGATTTAGACCTCAGAGAATTGCCTGTATCTATACATCTGGACACCTCTAGATGCGGACAATACCACGAGGTACCCGGTCATGGTGTTCATACACGGGGGAGCTTTCAAAACGGGGTTTGCAGCGTCCAGTATTTATGATGGAGGCAATTTTGCCAAGGAAGGAAATGTAATTATTGTTAATATTGACTACCGCTTGGGTAAGCATTTTCACGCATATGAAACCTAAATAGCAAATATATATATGAAAATAATAATAGATAATAGAAGTATCAGACAAAAGCCCACTACGTCATAAGCCATAAGCCCGGTGGAATAATAATGATAGTAAACGTATATTCTCTTTTAAAACAAAGATGGCATTTCATGTTTTCATGGAAGTATCAAAATAAGAAATTAATAAGAATGTATGAATCCGCGATGCTGTTTGAAACAAAAGCTTGTATGGGTGTTTTTTTCATACCTGCTAGCAAAAAATGAAATAAAATAAAAAAATAACATAACCCAATAACACTGGGCGGTGATCCGTCAGTTGCATACCCGATCGCACAAATACGCTGCCAGCATCATAAGGCTCCGGTTCCCTGGAGCTCGTTATATAGGAAATGAAAACAATCCAGTAATGAGTTAACCACTTGATCTGGAACAGCATTGCTCGAGGAAACAAAATAGATCTATTTCTGTACTGAAATTGTTTCTTGAAAATTTTAACCTTTGTCAGGCTGAACCCGGCATATTCTTGTTTAGGCAGGAGGTAAAGACAAAGATCAGCCTACACATATGTGCAGTCTGATCTTAGTCTATACCTTCTGTTTGTCCCTTTTAATAGAGTTGTTTTTAAGATAAATTTTCAAAAGAGTTATCAACCCTCAGTGTTTGCATCCATTAATATCAGCCCTTTGATTTTAATGAAATTCTGTAATAGATGTTATTCATCATGACAAGGGTTGATAAACTAAACTGAAATTGAAATCATTTCCAGGTGTGCTGGGATTTCTATACACCGGAGACGGCCAAGACGATGCCAATGGTAACTTTGGTATTCAGGACCAAAGACTAGCACTGCAGTGGGTGCAAGAAAATATACAAAGTTTTGGGGGCGACCCTTCATTGGTGGGTATTATTACTAATTCCCTGCCTCCCTAGGGTAATTCCCTAACACTTTTATGCAGAGGACTCTTTATCTATTGTTCATATATCTGTTTGTTTATTCTAAAAGTTTAACAAGATCAAGCGTTGTGATTGAATGCTTAATTTTTCTGAAATAAGATTTGATTTGACTATTCTGCATACATTTTTTTCATAAAAAGTTTTTGTTTGAAATTCAGTTTTAGATTTGCCAAACCCGGGTAGATCAGTCAATAACGCGCTCTAATTTCAATCCTAGGGTCATGAGTTCGAGCCATGCACCGGCCGACATTCTACCCAACATTGAACAAAAGTCATCGTGATATGCCTCATTTGTCTCGCGTCAAAAGGCGAATGAGTAGCGCGCTTAACCCTTTACTGTTTTTCAAAATTTTAGACTTGTCCAAATTCAAACACGCTGTACTCTCAATTCTAGGGTCATGAGTTCGAACTCATATTTCATGTGACAAACACATTCGTGACACGGGTCATTTGTTTTTCACCAACGGACAAATGATAAGTAGTACGCCTTAGCAGGATTAGTGGCTGATGGCTCTGTAAGACTGTTGTGGTTGTACTGGCATGAGAAATGACAGGAAACTATGATTCAGTGCATGATCTCTATCGACTTAAGCATGTCAATGCCGGGTTTCCCGTGAATTCTCCTTTGGCTCACGTCTGTCAATAGACTTTCCTATTCCTACTATACCGCGCTGCTGAGTATCTCTGTGGTAGGTCATACTCTCTAGTTTGAATTCACGGTCATGCGTAGACACAATAATAATAATGATAATGAGGACAATAATGATGGCAATATTTAATAATTCAATATTTATTATGATAATATATGATAACGACGATAATGATAATAATAATGGTAACAAGGGCAATTAAGATTACTTTGACCATTCAACAGGTTACGCTGTTCGGTCAAAGCGCCGGGGCCCAGTCAGTTATCATTCACATGACGTCAAAATTATCCGAAGGCTTGTTCCATCAAGCGATAGTACAAAGTTCGCCCTTTTCATTACCGTACAGGACAAAACAAACAGCCCTTGACCTTTCGAGGGTCATTTCCCGCTTATTACACTGCCCGGACTACGACATGAAGTGTCTAAGGTCAAGGACATCTGATGAAGTAGAAGAAGCCCAGAAGGAATCTTCTTTGAAATTCTCAACCCTCACTCTATTGGATTATTTCGAGCCCATCGGACCAATCGTAGACGGGGTTGATATTCAAAATCAACCAATAGACGCAGCCGCTAAAAATAGAACAAGAAAAATGCCAACTATTATTGGATCTGTCACAGAAGAGTGCGTATGGTTTATTTATATGGCATGGAAACGGAATCTGACAAAAACAGAATACGATGCTGCCTTAGCCGTTTTTCATCCGTCTGCATTTGGACCCTTAGAAAAAGAATATCCTCCTACTGTTAATTCGACTGATCTTAGACCGGAACTCTCCCAGTTCTGCACAGACTTTTTATTCACCTGCTCAACTCGTAATGTTTCGAAAGAATTAATGAAATACGGGAACCAGAACTTATATCGTTACATATTTGACCATGTTGCAGTGAAGCGTGGAAGCTGGGGAAACCTATCGTTTTGTGAAGGTCACGTGTGTCACGCCGAGGAGTTACCGTTCTTGTTCGGGAACATGCGAGGAAGTGCGTCACCGACAGCAGACGAGATGTTACTTCACGATTCCATGATGACGTACTGGACAAACTTTGCTTATACTGGAAATCCAAATGAAGGACCTAGAATTGCCAAGGTATCATGGCCACTGTACGATGACTCTGTCCCAGTGACGTTACACTTCATTACGCCAGTAAATGACTATGATTACAAATATAGAGACGAATATTGCAATTTTTGGGATAAACTTGGTTTTAACGGTTAAACTTGATATTATTTTTCTTATGCCATTAACCCATTACAATACAGTTAAGTTTTTTACGTCCCTCAAGAAAAGAATGGGGGGGGGGGAAATGTTAAGGAAAACTTTGTGGAAAATTCAGAAAAGGCTTATTACAAACAATTACTGCATCTCCTTCGCTGTTTTCTACCCTGAAGGACAGAGATATTTGAAATTCTCTCAATTGGAAATTGTCACCTGCGACTTCTCCGATTTTGGTCCGGTCTATTTTTGTCGTCTGGTTTTGGATTAAAAATCTACTTACTCGATAAGGCTACATCACTAAACCCATGCTTGCTCGCCTTCTATTTACGTTGTTTAAATGCAGGTGTCGTTTGGCATCGTACCAATCCCGGTGAATGAAAATAAACACGTATTCATAACATTTCATTTTAGAGATGAAGGGAATGTATTTGTCTTCATGGAGGTGTGAACTGAAGAACCTAATCGCACTGTATGAATACGCGAAGCGGATTCATACAATAGTATGATTAGGTTTTTCGGTTCATACCTACATGAAAACAAAAAATATTCTCTTCATTTCTTATAATTTAATAGCATCGAGTAAAAAAAGCAAAAACTTTACAAATTTTATACTTTTTTGTATGTAACTATTTTGTGCAGAAGCATAAAAAATGGCTGTGTTCTCAAAATTTTGTTCATGGAGGTATGAATTAATTTTTTCGACCACTCAGAACGTCCGTTTCTGATAGACGAAACTAATATCAAATTATACTAGGGTAAATAGACTGTGAAAATTAAAACCAGTTTAATGACCTCAACTTTTAGATTTGGGCTTCTCCGATTTCTTACATACTAGTATCTCATTATATAAGTTTAGTTATGCTTATCATAATGAGTGATTTACATTATGAATGTTTGATTTTCATTGGCTACACCCATGAGCCCAACAGCCTAAGGTGAGATGAGGTGATACCTTTATATCTGGAGTCCATGCCTCATGTAACGGCCGTCAACAATTACTTTAAACAGCATCTCCTCCCGAACCAGTTGGTCAATTTCAACCACTGAAATTTAGCAGAATTGTGCCTCTTTCAAAATAGATACAATAATTGAAATCAACAGAAAACTCTTGCTGCCATGGCAAGTGAAGTTAAATTGAATCTATAAAAATCGTATCCTTCTGACAAAGATGGCAAAGAGCTTTGGTATTTTGCACGAAGCAACACTACATATCCCTGGTGAATTTTCTAAAATTGCCAAAATCTTTACCCTCTAGTTCTAAAGGAAATAAACAGAAAGCTCCACCACTCGTGAACATATATCATTTTGTTCGTGAAATGGACAGATTTATCGAGCTTTCTAGAAAAAACAACAAAACAACATCAACAACAACTAGGAATATTTTATTCCTTCGATGAAATAAATAGAGAGAAAGTATAATTTTTTCGGACAAAATGTAAAAAAAGTCTCACCATGTCGTGAGTAACATGGCAGCTTAATGAGGTCACCAGTGTCTTTGGTCCTGCATAAGTGACGTTCAGTTTCGCGAAATTGACGAAAGCAGGGCTAAATCTTTAAAACAGTTGGTTGGCCATTTTGATAATTCACTAGTTGTTCGGTGGAATTATCAAGTAATAACCTACCTAGAAATATCGAGAAACCACCGAAAAACTTTTAATAAAATTCGAGAATCAATTCTGGTATTTCCTTGGCTTGTAAGTTCTAATAATAAATTCCAAACATTCTGCGCCAACCAAGTATTTTATTATTTTGTTACATGTTACTGGCCATATATTTTTCAAAATAATACCGTTTGATATCTAAGAGAAGCTTCCTGTTGGAGCTCAGTGGGCGTGACCAGCGATCCGTTAATTCATACAGGAGGTTTAACCCTTTACTTTTTTAAAATTTAGACCTGTCCAAATTTTGTACACGAGGTTTTGTACACGACAATTTAAAATTCATTTTATATGAAAAATAATTGTCCAGTAAGGTAGAAAACATTGTGGAAAAAGAAAAAAAATACTTGCTACAAGCAATGTTTTCTTTTCCCACAATGCTTTTTTTTCAAGTATAAAAACACAGGGACGAAGAAACCAGGGATTGAACAGGAAAGGTTACACGAAGATTCGTAAAAAATGTGCATGAGAGGAAATCTTTCTCGTTAGATAATTGATTACCGAATAGAAACCTGGATGGTGATCCAACTAAATGGACTGTCGAGTTCTGAAATCATCATCATCAAAAACAACAACAACAACAAATTTTCATCCTTTTTTCATATTTGCAAACGTTAATTGTATTATCCTTAGAAATGACTTTTCGTGACATATAATTACACGTTATAGTCTCTCTCTCTCTCTCTCTCTCTCTCTCTCTCTCTCTCTCTCTCTCTCTCTCTCTCTCTCTCTCTCTCTCTCTCTCTCTCTCTCTCTCTCTCTCTCTCTCTCTCTCCGGCTTTTGTTTGTTTCCTCCGGTTTCAGCGACAGATTTTAGTTTTCAAATCTCAAAATATCAGTAGAATGTTAGAATATCATCACTGATTCCGTCGTGTGCAATCTTAGGGGTTTTTTCCCCCGTTTTTTTGTTTGTTTTTTAACTTCGATAGTTTGTCTGTGTCTGTAAAATCTCAGATATGTCAGGGTGATATTGGGTCAAGTGGATTGCAAAACTTGCCCCGAATTCGTGTCCCCGGAAAGTCAACTCTAGAGCAATCGAGATCAAAAAGATACTCACTACCGTATGAATATTACTGGGACGTCTCTCGGAATTACCAGTCCTTTGAAAAATCAATAGAATTGAACTGGGCCTAGTGCCCTTAGATCTTGAAAAAGAAAAACGTAGCTCATAGCACCAACTTTAATTGTAGGAACTCTAATTTCACCAAGTACTATCTCAATGCTCTTGATATATTATGTGGCTGGGGGTCGAATTATTGCCCTAGATTGAAGATGGCGGCATGTATTAATTGCGTTGCAGTCACAAAAGATCGGCATTATTAACTCCGGACAGCTACAGTGAGTTCAGAACTCAACAAGAGATCTGAAGTTAAGACTTTGGGTAATATTTGTTGAAAATTTCTATTTATATTATTAACGAAAGGTATATTAGCATTTTGCACTTTCGGTTTAGTGTTAACAAACTGGGTGGGGTATGAACCTTTCCAAGTTTTAGAAAACACAATATGATGAAGAGTTTTGGTTTGACTCCTTCTCCGTTACTGCAACATCTCATAATTTGACGCATTGAAAAAAAAAAAAAAAAAAAATCTATAGAAAGCACTGGGAGAAAAGGAGATTTTTTTACCAAAATTCTTCTTTTCTACCGATGTTTTCCAATGCACGTATGTAGCTATAGTGTTTCAACTGAAACAATTTTTTAAGTTCAATTAGGAATAGTCTAAATCTCTGGTACCGGGTTTTGACCCGTAATGAAGATAACCTTGTCTGATCAAGAGGGTTGGCTTATTCCTGATCAGACTTACCTTGTTGATTATTTCTAGTCTTCTTTTAACCCTTTCCCGAAAGAAGTTGCAGACAACAATTAAAATTTGATACAATTTGAAATGAAACCATCATATGTTGCAGAAAATTTTTGGAAAAGGTGAAATTACTTTTTACAAGCAATTTCTTCTTTTTCCACAAAGTTTTCTAAAGTGTAAAACCACCCCGACGTAAAATCCCGGGAGACACATACGTGCAGTCTGATCTGAGTCCAATCCACCTGTTTGCCTGTTTCAAACCAGAGTTGTGTATAAAGTTGATTCTCAGAATAAAAATTGACTCACAATGTAGCTGTCAAGTTGGATTTTAATACAGCATTGAAAAAAGCTATTTATTTCATGATTATGATAAGAGTTGAAAATATAAACTAAACTTGATCGGCGGTATCCCTCCTAAAACATACATGTTATTAAATTAACCCTTGTCATGCTGATCCCGGAATATTCCGGTTTTGGCAGGAGGAGTAGATTAAGATCAGACTGCACTTATGTGCAGGCTGATCTTAATCTACACCTCCTGCTCGTACTTTTCCTGCCAGAGTTGTTTATGAAATTGATTTCTTAAAGAAATATTGATTTTTGAACAACAAGTGCTTTCAGTCCTATGATTTGACAGCATTTCAGTATTTATACAGCATGACAAGGGTTAAGTTCCTTTCATTCACTGAACTTTTTAGTACAATTATTTAAAGACTTGATTTGAACAACAGGTCCATGATGATCCTGGAACGATCACCTGAGATACGGCAAAAAATAATATATTTGCATTATTTTATACTATTTTTTTTTCAGTCTATTTCTTGCCATATAGTTTTCTTTTATTTAACTTGACATCCTTCTGATTTCATTGACCTCTCTTAAATTCGCAACTGAAATTGGGCACAGTGAACAACAAATTTTCTTAAAGAACTTATGTCATATCTTTGAGCAAGTTTTTCTTGAAAACCACAGAGCTGCTCTCAAAATAGGACTTTTTAGAATACATAAGAAATTTCATTTGGTTGCTGTAGCAACCTGAGTTATTCATGGATTCCTTTTCTCATTCTAGTTTTTTGAAAGACCATTATCCAAGAAATCACATGATTAGTTTAGGAGGAGATGAATTTTAGAAGATTTTGTTCCTATGTAAATCCCAGCTACCAACAACATAGGACTTTTGTAAATCACTTTTGAAAGCTCTAGGTCTAATAGTTTTGGGGAAGATTCATAAAGAATACTTTTTGCTTGCTATAGCAACCGGAGTTATCAACCAATTACAATCCATTGAAGAATTTTGGATAGCTCTCCCCCAATGATAATTTCTGTAAAATATCATCGAAATCTGTAGGTTACTTTAAGGGGAGTTAATTTTTAAAGACTTTGTTCTTTATTTAAGTACCCACATTAAAGGGCTGTTACACATCACATCATCATAACCTGAAGAGTTTTGGTAGAGGACCATAAGGCGATGCTACATGCAAAATTTGAAAGTCCTAGGCTTTACAGTTTAGGAGGATAAGATTTCTAAAGAATTCTCTTGAAAATCTTTTCAGTTGCTAAAGCAAACGGAGTTATCGGTTACGATTCCTTAAGGTATTTTGGAAGGCCATCACCTAATGATAATATATATGTTAAATTTCATTGAAGTCTGGTGGATAGCTTAGGAGAAGGCTTTTAAAGATTTGTTCACACACGGACGAACGGACGACGGAAAATGAGTGATCACAAAAGCTCCCCATTGCACTAAGTGGTCAGGTAAGCTAAAACGGAAAATACGATATAAATTACTTTTTGACCCATTCCTACACAACAAATTTGTAGACTGTTCATGATTAAAAGAGGTTTCAGACGATAAAGTAAAGCTTGTATAAAATGAAAAATAAGAGCCACGTGAGGCAGAAAAAAATATGAGAAAAGAAGAAATTGCTTGTTACGAGTAATTTCCTCTTTTCTCACTATGTTTTTTCACTATGTTTTCCATAGCTTTACTTCTTTTACGTGTTAAAATGCGAGTTTGTTTAGTAATGGGCCAATACAAACAAAATAGTTCCTAACGAACATTTACTTGAAAGTTGTATGTCGAAAATGAGCCCCCAAACCCGCACGAATTATCTACAGTTTGTTAAGGTGTACGCCGAGAAACGGTCTATCACTATGTTAATACCATGGTCTATATCGTATACTGTCGTCAAAAAGATTAATAAAAGTGCACAATAATCTAAAAATTTGAGAAGTGACGTTCAATTGGCACTCAAATTACGGATGAAAGCTGTAGAATTAATTCCACAGCTCTCTGCTGTTTAATGTCTGTCTGTCTCTCCCAAATGGTATGGGTTTGAAAAGGCTATTTTCACTATAGCATACGTTCAACAGACTTACAGTCAGGATCTTATTTAGGCAATCCTGTCAATATTTGTCCATATTGGTATGTTAAGTATTTGTTCAAATGATGTTATAACCATATAGTGAACCCGTAAATGTTTTCGAGTATTTGAACTTTAAAGTTTGTCATACATCTTTCTTCACTTCGCAATACAGCATTTGAAATGTTTCAAAATGATTATCTCCTAATTTGTACTCGACTTGATTTCAGAATGGCTACCGCAGGCGATTTTGAGAAAGAAGTAATGTCTGAAGAATATCCAAGACATCTTCCTACCCCTGTAATATGCTGTGATCCATGTCAAGATGACGATTTACAAATTGAAGCTGACAAGTTTTGCGTTGAGTGTAACGATTATCTGTGTTCAGACTGTTGCACAGCACATAAAAAGGCTAAACCATCAAAGACTCATGTTCTGAAAGATAAATCTGAAATGCCAGCGAGTAAACCACCAAGTACTCTTACTATGACAGAAAAATGCCCATTGCATAAGACCGAAGCAATAAAATGGTATTGTATATCGCATGATATGACCATTTGTGATCTCTGTCAAAGAATCCACCACGATAAGTGTACAGAAATAAAAACCATTACTGAGATGAGCTCTGACATCTTCGATTCTTGTGAATTCAAAACGTTTATAGAATCCCTGAAATCCCTGAAAGAAGGTTTTGGCAAAAATCTGATGTACTTACGAGATAATTTTGACGAAAGTGAAAGGATCTTTAACAAGGCAGTAAGAGACATAACAAAAGTTCAAGATCTATTCACAAATATAAGAAACAAAGACCGAGAAGTACTTAAATCTCTTGAATCTACATGCAATGCATCCTTTCAGAACCTAGCGGATATATTGACTGACTTTGAAACTTTCCAAGATGGGGCTGTTAAGGAACAAGCATTTCTAGACAAACGGAATGTAGAAACGCGACTCAAGTTATTTGAAGAGACAATGAAGTTAGTAGCTGATCGAAATTTGATAACAAGATACAGGTTCATACCACCCAAATCATTGGGAAATCAACGTTTCATGATTATGACATGTGAAACACAAAACTGTCCTGTGAAACTTGAAGATATCAACGTGAAGACTCCTTCTGACAAATCTTCTTGCTGTATTTCTGGTATATGTAGACTAGATCATAACAGATTAATTGTATCTGATCGAGATAATAACAATATAAAACTCCTAAATTTGATAACTAAATCTGTTTGTTCAGAATTAGCGTTAAGTGTGCAACCAAAGGACATAGCAAAGGTTGACGATGAAAATGTTGTTGTTACAACATACCAAGACACAATTCTATTTGTGACAGTTTCAGACCAACTATTTGTAAACAGAACAATAAAGAATAAATGTTATGGTATAATCTATGACAATGGCCTTCTGAATGTGTCTTGTTACGGACCAGGCCGAATAGAGACACTAGACCTAAATGGTGATGTTAAAGGTACAATAGAAGGAAAATGTCAAGATGGAACTCTCAGATTTGGCACGGTAGAGTATTTAGTCAAGCGCTCGGACACTTTCTATTTGTCTGACTATTCCAATGAAAAAATAGTTAGTTTGACAGCCGATGGTAAGGGTATTACTGGTTTCAGTCATAAGGACTTGAGAAAGCCAAGAGATATAACTCTAGGTAGAGATGGTAGAATATTTGTGTGTAGTACTAAAACTCACAAAATCTTTGAGCTTTCTTCCGATCTTACAAAAGGTGAAATCATTCTGGACGAAGAAAGCGGGATTAGATACCCATATAGTATAGAATACGATGATGATGAGAATTCACTTTATGTCGGTAGTTACAATAGCAATAACATACAAGTTTTCTTGGTATGATTACAGCAGTACACCAACAAATTAACCCAACAAATTAACACTGTTTAACAAAATTTTAGACTGGTCCAAATTCAAAGGCTTTGCAGGCGACAAATTAAAGTTAATCTCATTCAGTGGGGTAGAAAATATTGATAAAAAAGTAGAAATTGCTTATAACAAGCAATTTCTACCTTTTCCACAATGTTATCTCAAGTTTAAAAACACAGGGATGTAAATACCAGTAATTGAAAAGGAAAGGGTTAAAAAGATTTTGTTTTAGATGAGGAAATAAAGGATTATCTTAACTTGAGCTTATTGTCAAATAAACGACCAGTTTACCAGGAAAAATTGCCTCATTTATTTATGACTTTGGAAAATGCAATGTTTTGATGACGTCTTAATAATCGGAATATTACCCCCCCCCCTCAAGAAAACAAGCCTTGGAAAATACTGTGGAAAATTAAGAAATCGCTTGTCACAAGCAGTTTCTTCGTTATCTCCGATGTTTCCCACCTGATACAAAAGTAATCTTCATTAACGGTGTATTTAGTACCCTTCTGTAAAAACAATCTACTTAAGTTAATCCATTTCCACACAATGACACTTTTTGACGTCCCTACAGAAATACAATAGAGAAATCATTGTGTAAATTAAAGAAATTGCTTGTAATAAGCAATTTCTTCATTCCACACAATGCTTTCTAACAAGAAATTTGAAAAAATCTAAACTTTCATATCCTTTAAATTGTCGTCCCCAACTCCTTTCAATTTAGACCAATCTAAAGTTTGTCGTCTGGTAATGGGTCAATTAAAGAGGTAAGTGCAGCCGTGTTTCGATAAATGTTACTGTAGATAATTTGAAAAAAACAACAACAAGACGGTGGTAGTAAAATGTATCGGACCTTGTCAGACACTGCGCACTGTGTATGTTGACAAGGGTTGAAACGTCTTGCTTCTGATAGATTTCTTAACCCATTCACACAAAGTCCCGCTTTTTACGCCCCTTCAGAAAAACAGTAGTGGAAAACAATGTGGAAACCGAAGAAATTGCTTGTTACAAGCAATTTCTTCATTATGCACAATGTTTTCTACCCGAAATAAACAAAGATTTCATCAGCTAAAAATTGTCTTCAGCTTATTTGAATTTGGACCAGTTTAAAATTTTCTTATGGGTTAAAGAATAAGATTGAAGGATTGGGGTTGTCTAGGCTAAAATCAATAGATCAATGAATCGTACTTTTAGACAGCTGGTGAACTTTGAACTCCGACTATGATCGATATTTATGTAGAGCATTTTTGTAGGTCTAAGTTAAATGTCGTGACTATATCTCATTTGAGTTAGCTGTAGTTAAGACGTTTAGGTCGCCAATCAAACATTTTTCTTTTTTATTTCACGTTAATGACCATTTATCTTACAAAATAACAAGTTTTATTATATACCTTGCTGTGAAATCTTGGGATTTTCAGTGTAATAAATTTTGATATCGTCACTGGAGTGATGATAACACTTTTCAGTTTAACTCTCTGTAATAAATCTTTAATCATGTACTCATCCGCGCTTTTTTTCAATAGACTTTCTCTCTGTCAAAACGATTGGTTTAGATATTTTGATAAAAAATAAAATAATAAGGTATATAATAAATAAAATTATCAAATATATATTCCAGATTTGAAAAAAATATTTCACTCGGATGCGTTGTTAGGCGTTAAAAAACTCGTGCTGCGCTCTCGTTTTTTCAACGCCTAATAACGCATCCTCTTGAAATATTATTTCATATCTGGAATAACCAGTTGATTATCCTCTATTTAACATTAAAGTCGAAATTCTTGTCTGAGCTCTTTGGTCGCGGTCAGATATCCGTAAGTTCATTTAACCCTATCCTGTTCAATCACTGTTTTTTACGTCCCCGTGCTTTTGTACTTGAGAAAGAATTGTAGAAAAAGAAGAAATTGCTTGTGACAAACAATTTTTTTCTTTTTCCACAATATTTTCTACCCTACTGAATGATTGTTTTTCAAATTAAATCCAATTCCAATTTTCATCTGCAAAACGTTTGAATTTGGACAGGTCCAACATTTTGCAAAGCGAGAAAGGGTTAAAGGTACTATTTATCAACTTTTGAAATAGTAACATAAGGCCCATTTAACAAGAAGGAACATTCCACCAGCCTAGGGAAATTCGGACCCCAAAAGATGACCTGTCAAGCCACTATTTTCGTTAGAACTTTTTGAAACTCGGTATGATTGCTTGCCACGCCATAAAGATGGGTCCTCTTGAGAATGGGAATGTTCTAGTGCGAAAAAGACAGGAAAATAGCCTTAAGCGACAATTTTACTGTAAACAGCACAACTGTGGCTTTTATTGTTCGTGAAACTTGTCCAAAACGTTTTTGCAGTACAGCGATCCAGCATTTTCAAAGTTCCAATTTTTATATCGTTCGTCTCCACATGAACTAAACAGCCAAACTGAATGAAATCAAGTTTTTTCTTAAAGAATCGAAAACAAAAACCGTTTTCTTGCCAAAATTCTTTCTTCGAGAAATGCATTTCATTTTATCTTTGATTTAATTTTTAGTTTCTTCTATCAAGGTTTAAGTGATTTTAAAGCACGCAACTACCTTTACATTGTAGTTTGTATGTTTGCACACAAAGTAAACCTAAAACTAAATCACACCAGTATATGAATTCACTTTGTGCTTTTATACAGATTGGTAGAGTTTTTAGGTTCATACGTCAATGAAAACGGAATTAGTCCCTTCACTTCTTAGGTACTTTGATTTTGTTTTGTCTACCAGGTTTTGTGTATTCTGATGGGCTGAAAAATCGTTTCATGTAAAAAACTTCCACGAAAAAAATGGGGACATTACTGTTGATTGTTTTCTTCGCTCAAAATATTTCCATTAACCCATTCACATACAGTCCCATTTTCAACCGCCCCGTAAGAAAAGGCATATGAAACCAAGGTTGTAAATAAAGAAATGGCTTGTTGTCTAACAATAAGACTGAGATACTCAAATTTCTCTCAACTCGAAATTGGCGCACGCAACTTCTTTGTGAATTTGGACCAGTTTAACATTTTGCCTTTTGGTCATGGGCAAATCTGTTCCAATTGGGTGAAATATTTTCTTGAGTATCACTTTTTATGGTATATGCCTTGATGATTTGATCTATCAGAAATGAAGTGAATAGTTTTGGCTTTTTTTTTAGCTAGGTGTGATATCAAAAACCAGTTCACCTCTCTG
The DNA here is from genome assembly GCA_946902895.1 of Fragum fragum. Classification (NCBI taxonomy): domain Eukaryota; kingdom Metazoa; phylum Mollusca; class Bivalvia; order Cardiida; family Cardiidae; genus Fragum; species Fragum fragum. The sequence continues at coordinate 13,021,199 of OX336373.1, read as the reverse complement.
CATGAATCTGCTTCCTAATAATCTTTTTAGTTTCAACCCATAATGAAAGAATAAGATCTCTTATCTCTTTGATTACCCGTGAGTTTCATTTAGTGTAAACCGCAAAATTAGATATCTAAATGAAAGAGGGCTCTAATTCCGAGGATTTTAATTGTGAACAAACGAAGAAAATTTTAAGTACTAGTATCATATTGCGGGTTCATAAAGAAGTGAGATTAACGTAATGAAAAGAAAACACTCTTCTCTTCAATTCTTAGGATTCAATGTCAAAGGGACCAACTTTAGCATTTTGAGACAGTCTGTTAAAGAACTACTCGCTTTTGTTCGCGGAGGTCTGAAACGAATTTTTCAGCCGATCATAATGCAGGAAATTGGATAGTCGAAACTAATTTAAATTATTTGTTTTTAGGCCATTACCACACAACAATTTTTAGACTGGCACAACTTCAAAGAAGTTGCAGATTACAATTTGAAGTTGATGAAATGTTTAAAAATCGTTGCCTTTTAGGACAGAAAACATTGTGGATAATGAAGAAATTGCTTGTGACAAGCAATTTCTTCATCACCCACAAGTTCTTCCAAAACCTTTAGATTGATGGGCGTAAAGGAGTTATTGAGCACAGGGACCCGACACAATTGTTTTTTGTGCTTTATACGCAAATTACGTATATAGGATAAAAAAGAATCAATCGTGACGAGTCCATGTGTTCTTGAGTGGGAATGGGCTTGAGTGAACAGAAGCTGTAGCCAGTAAATTATCAGAATGGTTATTATCATTATTTGTCATGAACTCAGCGAATCTTTAAATGATTCTATAATGACGATTGAGCGAATCTTTAAATGATTCTATAACGACGATTGAGCGAATCTTTAAATGATTCTATAACGACGATTGAGCGAATCTTTAAATGATTCTATAACGACGTTTGAGCGAATCTTTAAATGATTCTATAATGACGATTGAGCGAATCTTTAAATGATTCTATAACGACGATTGAGCGAATCTTTAAATGATTCTATAACGACGATTTAGCGAATCTTTAAATGATTCTATAACAACTTTTGAGCGAATCTTTAAATGATTCTATAATGACGATTGAGCGAATCTTTAATGATTCTATAATGACGATTGAGCGAATCTTTAAATGATTCTATAACGACGTTTGAGCGAATCTTTAAATGATTCTATAATGACGATTGAGCGAATCTTTAAATGATTCTATAACGACGATTGAGCGAATCTTTAAATGATTCTATAACGACGATTTAGCGAATCTTTAAATGATTCTATAACAACTTTTGAGCGAATCTTTAAATGATTCTATAATGACGATTGAGCGAATCTTTAAATGATTCTATAATGACGATTGAGCGAATCTTTAAATGATTCTATAATGACGATTGACTGATTGCCGACCACGCTAATCGATTCCAACAGAAAATTCGACTTTTATATATACCCCCTTTCATGCTAAACCTGGAATATTCCTGTTTAGGCAGGTGGTATAGACGAAGATCAGTCTGCACATAAGTGCAGTCTGATCTTAGTCCACACCACCTGTTTGTCCTATTCAAATAATCAAATCCCAGAAGAAATATTGATCTACAATTAGTGCCTCCAGTGCTTTCAGATCTTTGATTTTATGCTATTTCAAAAGAATTTTATTCAGCATGACAAGGGTTATACGGCGTTATTTTTTAGAATTTAAGGTCAGTGACATATGACAGAAATAAATAAATAAATTAACTGCTTGGTTGGCGATATTAACTACGTAACTGCAGCTTGCGTAAGTTTAGGCTACGACATTTAAGTCGCTAAACGAAGAAAAATTATCAAAAATATATGTAGGAGTTCAAAATTCGCTTCCGGTCTAAATAAATAATTTGAATGGTCGATCGATTCTTTTTATTGACAGCCTCGATCTGCCAGTTTGTCGTCTATAGATTAAAAAGATCACTGCCTTTTTCTGAACTAAGGTGAACCCTTATTCTATGTTATAAATTCCAACATAACAAACTTAAGATACAATAGTTTATTGAGCCAACGAAAAAGTTAAACTACAATTTAGAGAAAAAGGGCGGTAGACATTATAATAAATCGACGTGGAGAAAATAATACCGTTGAACTTGAATAGCTGTGGACTTGAACCGAAATTGTCGAAATTGAATTTCAAAGTTATGGCTGATCGGATGCTATTTAATCTTCTTGTTTTACTAAGCGCAATAGGCTCGATAAGCTGTGACGTCATAGTGGACACGGAATATGGGCCAGTAATGGGTAAGGAAACCGACAAAGCCAGGCAGTTTCTAGGAATTCCGTACGCAAAGCCTCCTGTCGGGGACCTACGGTAAGTCAGTAATTTTAATTCATTGACGGCTCATTTGTATACCTTAGTTCGGTTTGAAACTATTATAGAGCATCGATTGGTAAACAAGTTCTTAAAACTTTATCTTGAAAACATCTGTTGGATTTTTTCTGTGATCGAACTGGTCAATTAAGGTAAAGTAAGCAAATTAGTTTTTGGCTTCGTTTTAGCTTTCAAAACAAGAAGGCGAATCTGCTTTGAACGCATATCTTCTGCACGCAAACTCGTTTTTTTTATCGGCAACTTAGAGTTTATTGATGATATAAAGGTTATCATGTTATAGTTTTGATGCAAAATCGTGTTTTGTTTTCGAGCTGAGTAGGAAAATTATGATATTTCGGTCTCGTGAAACGGAAAATTTTCTACGCGGCGAGAATTTGATGCAATATTTTGTATCTCTACTACATTTGTTATAAACCAAAGAAAGTTTACACTTAAAAGACAAAAGAAGATAAAATAAAAGAAGAAATTTGCATAAATTCAATTTTTTATTCTTAATAACGTTATTCTCGGCGTAACGTGATTTTAACAATAAATGACGTCATTGAACCCTTTCCGTATCAGTACATGTTAGATACGGATTTTCTTTCTGTCGAGTACGATATCGTCGGCTGCAAATGAAAATATTCATTTTGGTAAAGTATGGATGTATGCAATATTATAGAAAATCTAATCAAATAGTTTGTATTCTTCTCAATTATTTTAGATGCTATTTCCCATAAGATTTTTCAAGGCCGTCATTTTGGCGACTTCTTAGCTTTTTACTCAACCCTTTCCTGTCGAATTTCTGGTTTTTACGTCCCCGTGAATAATTGAGGAAATATTGTTACAAGCAATTTCATCTTTTTCTACAATATTTTCTACCCTACTGAATGGTTATTTTTTCAAATTAAATCACTTCACTTACAGCCGATCACAATCCGATACCTGGTGTTTCATTTCAGTCTCTCAAATGCTGCACCACCATACACGTGTGTTTATTATGTCTGTCACTGTAACAAAATATTTCGACGGAAATAAAATACTACGTATCGACATGCGGAAACGGCAATACAATCGCATGTATAATACACAAATCAAGAGACGGGAATTAAATTCCGTTCATCGGCTTATGCATCGCGACAATTGGGGTTTTATATAGTTTCATTACAAAGTTTATACGTGCTAGGTGAAAGATAGAAAATTAACAACATAACAAATCTGGTGTTGTTTTTTTTTTTTTTTTTACAGTTGGGCGTCTCCACAAAACCCGTTGCCATGGAAGCCAGGCGTGTATAATGCGACCGAAAACGGCCCTGGTTGTCCCCAAAAAGCTTGCAAAGATTTCTTGCCTCCGCTAATATGTCCTGTACAGGTTTGATTTTGTTTATCATATTTGAGAAAGGTCTTGTTGGAAAATCGAAATTCAAAAATGAATTAATAATCATAAATATAGTGGTAATAATAATATTTATTATATACCTATAAAATATATGGAGTAAAACCTGGCTATCAAATACAACTCGACAGAAAAAAAATCAATATTCGGCGTGTAGCAAAAAACCGTATTCGTCGAGTACCGTTACGGACTCCTTTTTTGTGTATTGACGTTCCGGGTTTTTTTGGAAAGTTGGTTATTTCTTAGTCATTTTCTTAATGTCATTTCCTAAAAGGTATATAATAAAAGGAATATTACCACAGTGTCTTTTTCTATTTGTTGTTATCGTGTTCGAGAATCGTGTGGAGGAATTTTTTATTGGATGAGACCGAAGGTGGTAATATTCCTTATATCTCTAACCAACAATTTGACTTTTTTTGTCACCTGTAACTGGCCATAAATTTTGCCACATAACGCCGTTAAATATTGAAGTGGAACTTTCTGTTCGAGTCGGTAGGCGTAGCCAGCGGACTCAGTGGGCGGGGCCAGCGATGCCCATTCCTATATTTTCAAAACCAGACATATTCTATCATTGTCACAAAATGTTTCAGAAAATCGATCAATTAAATAGTGACAAGTGAATTGATTTAAGCTTTTTGAAAAACGACCCACAATTTTTTTTCTCATTCTTCATCACTCAGATGTCCGAAGATTGCTTGTTTCTCAACATTTGGACCCCACTGGATGCCTCCAATACAACCACCTACCCCGTCATGGTATTCATACACGGCGGTGGGTACACGTACGGCTTTATGGAGTCTCTACTGTATGATGGCAGTAACATTGTGGACAGGGGTAAAGTCGTCTTTGTTGGCGTCGCTTATAGACTAGGTGAGTAATCAGAACTACTTTAGTCGAGACCTCGCTAGATACTTCAAGTCCGCCATCGTAGCTTATTATTCCACTAAGTCAGGTACACGTCCGAGTTCATGCATTCAATACTGTAACGTGTCAGTTACATTGTGGACATGGATAAAGTCGTCTGTATTCGCGTCGCTTAAAGCCTAGGTGAGTACTCGGAACTACTTAACAAGAGACCGAACTAGGTACTTCAAGTCCGTCATCGTAGCTTATTATTCCACAAAGTCGGTGCACGTCCGAGTTTATGGAGTCCATACTGTAACATGTCAGTTACATTTTGGACATGGCTTTAGTCGTCTGTATTCGCGTCGCTTAAAGTCTAGGTGAGTACTCAGAACTACTTAACAAGAGACCGAACTAGGTACTTCAAGTCCGTCATAGTAGCCTATTATACCACTTAGTCGGGCATACGTTCGAGTTCGTGGAGACTAAACTGTGTGGTGGCAGTAACATTGTGGACACGGGTAAAATCGTCTTTATCTATAGACTTAGTTTATAGATTAGGTAAATACACAAAGTTATTTCGCATCATGACCAAATTAATTGATTCAAACCCTATCATCACACTAGGGCGGGTACGTGTTTGTAGAGTATATTCTGTACGATGGCAGTAACATTGTAGGCATGGGCAAAGTCGACAGTTTTGTTGGCATCGCTTATAAACTAGGTGATGACTCAAAATTACTCAACACCGTGATACAAGTAGATTCTTTAAATCCGTCATTGTTGCCTATTATCATTACATTAAGGTAGGTACACACACGAGGTTATAGAGTCTGTCCTTTATAACGAGAGTAACATTATTGACAATGGAATGTTATCCTAATGAATTAGGATAGTAATTTTATTTAAGAAATGAAGAGTTTTTTTCGGGGTGGGGGGTGGGAAGTGGCATTGATGCATGAATCGTAAAGCCTAATCACCTTGTATGGATTCTCGAAGCGAATTCCTACATTAGTGTGATTAAGTTTTTAGGTTCATATCTCAACAAAAACAAACACAAATTTCTCATCATTTTTTTATGATTTAATGCCATCAAGTAAAACGAAGCAAATATCTTGTTTGTTTTTATTAAAATTTCATGGATTTCCTCCATGCGCAAGCATACAAAATAGGTATGCTTGCGCATGAAGTAAATCCATGAAAAATCTTTTGGCTAATTCATGGATTTACTCCATGCTTCATGTTTGCTCTAAATTTTGTTAGTGGAAATATGAAAAGAAAATTTAAGAAAATTAAAACACGCGAATCCTGATAGGCAAAACTAAAATTAAATTATGTTCTTTTGATTAAAAAAAATCTAGATTCCATTAATTACCTCGAACCCCTCAAGGTGTTTTACTTGTTTGTCCTATGTGATGGGTCATGAAAAGCCGTCTTTGCAGAATAGTTTAGTATCGTATATCTCAAACCCCGTTGTCATACATTGCATACATTGAGGCCAACGAGTTTCGTCTCATTTATTTTGATTTGATCAACATTTTGTGTCAAACCACAATGAAGAAATACATCAGTTCGTAACTATTTTGAAAGCTTGTGTATTACAAAAAAAAAAAAAAAAAACTGTTTTAAGTTGGTAAAATCCTTACTTATATAACAGTATTTTAAAGTTAAAAGAAATGAAGTAAACGTCAGGCAACAACCTAATTGGACTTCCGTACGAATCCGCTTTGGGCCCTTATACAGTTTTATAAGATTATAAGATCCATACCTTAATTGGACTCCAACATTGACCGATATTTTTGTGAATCATTTTAATTGGTGTGGCCACTCAAACGTCGTAACTACAGCTTGAATAAGCTGTAGTTACGACGTTTAGGTCGCCAACCAACCATTTCACCTTTTTGCTGCAAGTTTGTGGCTTTGAATTTTGAAAAATAACGCCTCTCAATATCTAATATCCCTGTTGGAGTCAATGGGTGTGTCCAGCGGAATGAGTGGGCGGGGCCAGTCATACGTCATATGTTACGTAGCTACATATTTTACTTAAAATACAAAACGATGATGCCTGTTCCGTTAGGAATATATCCTTTTTTTAAAACAGAAAAGCAGCCTGGATACATGGCCGCTGCTTAAACAATTTCGTTGAAAAGAAAAGAATTATTCGTGTTATTAGACCAAAATACTGGTCTTTTTCTAGGTGTTTTAGGTTTTCTGCACACGGGTGACGGAGAGAACGACATCAAGGGTAATTACGGTATTCAAGATCAGCGTCTGGCCTTGAATTGGATAAAGGATAATATCAAGGAATTTGGTGGTAACCCAGATTTGGTAAGTTTTCAGTTCCGAAACATATTTGTCTCGTTTTCTGAAACAACCTTACTTGTCAAAACTCGTCACTCGGCCAGCCAGCATGATTTAGGTTTTAACTATTACGACCCAATCCCGAAAATTTACTCGCCGAAGAAAAATAACCATAGAAAACAATGTGCAAGAAAGATAACCAGAATTTCCTTCTTTTCACAAAACATTCTTTACCCTATCTAATACAGGGTTTATAGATTTGGTCATATCTAAATTATCTTTCATTTTGGACCAGTCTAAAATTTTGTCGCCTTAATGTGCGAAAAGGGAAAGATTTAGATCTCCCATGTCTTAATCAATCCATTCTTGTCGTACCAAGGGCGGCGAACGGTCTACTTATCGATAATAGAGAAAAAGATGATCTCGATATCCCCCCATTCGTGAGAATGAGTCAACCCCAGAGTCCGCTGACCCTTTCCCGTTTTTTTTGAAATTGTAGACTTGTCCAAATTAAAAGAAGATGCAGACTGCAATAAACGTTAGATGCAATGAGTAATGAAACCATTGTATGTGGTAGTAAATATTGTAGAAAAAGGGAAATTGCTTGTTACAAGATTTTTTTCTTTTTCCACAATGTTTTCCCAAATCTAAAATCACATTGACGTAAAATCCCGGGTTTTTATTGGAAAGGGTTAAAGTAATAACGAAAATGAAAATAATGCTACGAATCTCAACGACATTAATGATTTATAGACGCTAATTTTTTCAGTGAAAGATCGGTTTTACCTGGAGTGAACAACAAAATCTATATTTTCACGATCGTGAAAATTTAGCTTTCGTTGTTCACACAAAGAAAGTTATATTGATCTTACGCGAAAAAAGCTATGGATTGTTCTGTTTCTTCAATACAAAAAAGATACACACACACACACACACAAAAAAAAAATCTGACAAAATCTCTAAAAGCGCGTCATTTTAGACATGAATTACTTAGCAACCTGATGACGTCATCAGTGTATTTTGTACCGCTTAGATGACATTAATTGTATCACATAATGAAGGATAAAGGCAATGTTAAATCTCTCAAAATAGCAACTTTATCATTTTGGTAATATCACAGTTTTTCGTTGAAATTATCAAAGGATAGACCACCAAGAAACCCCGATAATCTACCCGAAGATATCAAAGAAAACACAATGTCGTCCTGCAGTTCTTACAGTATTGATGTTTATAGATTTTTCAATCATAACTAAGATGATGAAGTAAATTCGTTTTCATCAGTTTTTCTCTGCTTTCAGATTACTATATTCGGTCAGAGTGCTGGTGCCCAGTCAGTAGCCGTGCACCTTGCTTCTCGACAATCAGATGATCTCTTCCATGGAGCCATCATTCAGAGTTCCCCATTCGCTGTACCGTTCAGATCAAAGAAAGATGCAGTTTCATTGGCTAACGTAGTTTCAAAAAATCTAAAATGTTCTACTAAAGACACCAACTGCCTTAAATCAAAAAGTGCGGATGAGTTACTAGAAGCACAACAAGATTCGTTGAAACAATTCACTTCTACAAATTTGCTAGAATACGTGGAGCCAATTGGACCAGTTGTTGATGGGGTGGAAGTAGTAGATCAGCTTTTTGAAGCAGCACAGAGAGGTAATATGAAAGATATTCCCGTTATCATTGGATCGGTTACAGAAGAATTTCGACTGTTTCTGTACGAAGCCCTGACAAGCAGGATGTCAAGACTGGAGTACCTTGCTGCCGTCGCCTTGTTTCATCCGTCACATTTTCTTAGTGTCGAGTTTAAATATCCACCGCCGTCAGACACATCCGATTTCCGAGACACATTGGCTCAAGTCTTAACCGACTACCTGTTTACATGTGCCGCTCGAAATGTAACTAAAGGTCTAGTGAATAATGGAAATAAGAACGTTTACCGATATATTTTTGATCATGCTACTGTAAGTCGAGGTTCATGGGGAAATTTTACTTTCTGTGAAGGACATGTTTGCCATTCGGAAGAACTAGCGTACATTTTTGGAAACAGTTTCGGAAGTGAAACAACATCCGATGAACTTGATCTTTATAAGACGATGGTGACTTATTGGACTAATTTTGCCCATACCGGAAACCCAAATACAGGTCCAGAATTATCGAAAGTAACATGGCCGATGTTTTCGCCATCAACAGCTTCAACTATGGAATTTCAAACACCAACTAGTCAACCTCTTCTTGATTACCGAGACGATTTTTGTAACTTTTGGGATTCTATCGGCTTCCTGGTATGATGCTGGATGATTTTCCTACTATCCTTTAAGTTGATTGACATCTTTATTGAAATAACTGCAAAGTTTTGTATGAAATAAATAGTGTTGTACCATGTCCGAGCCATGGACTCGCATGTCGTAACTTGAATAAAGCTGTAGTTACGACATTTTGCAAGTCCAACGACGATATGTCCCTTATCTTTACTTTAATCTTACTTTGTTTTTTTCGACTGCAACCTCTTTCAATTTTGACGAGTCTAATAATTAGTCATTTGGGAGTGGACTAAGTTGGACGAAACAACTCGAACAATCAACCGCCGAACCACGGGGCGCAGGAGAACGATGTGATGCGTTACTTCTTCAATCAGTTGACGGACCTCCGCTGTCAATCAAAAATCGATTGGCCAGTCAACTACAGTTGTTCATTTAGACGAGAAATACAAAACTCCGATAATTTTAATACGTTTTTATTGACGGGCCACTTAAAACTAAGGTGGCCCTACGGACTACTTGCTTTTTCCATGTTCCCGGCTGTATATATCAAGTAAACTTACGTGGTTTTATATCTCAATCGGACCGTCTTGTCGGGAGTCGGTCATCTTCGCTAGCCAAGGGTGACGCCCATTACGTGAATAGACACATAGTTGGCGTCACCCGTGGCTATTGTAGATGGAAGGTAGTAGGCGTGGCCTGCGATCCATCAATTGACGGGAAAGGGTAATGGCAAATTTTACCCGAGATATACAGTTCCTTAGAATAACTGTACCCATAAAAAAGATACATTTTAGAATGTATCCAGTAAAATGACATCCGAGATAACAACACATGTAAGCCAACTCCGAGCAGTTAAAATGCATCACTACGCTAAATTTCCACGATATTTATTGACTAGACTTACAATATTTGAAATGCATTTTTCACATAAAGAGGAACTGATAATTTAAAAAAAATGACACAACCACAGATTCAGATAAAGGGAGTGAACTTTATGTCAACATATATCATTTAACTATTCGTCCACAAACCCTATGTTGTGGCTACCCATTAAAATTTGGCTTTCGGAGCCGATTGTAATGAGTACCGACAAGATAGGATTTAGAGTTTAAATAATAGATTAAGATTGTCGTGACACTCTCTTGTCTAGGTGTTTACTCAACCCAATGAATATAAAATATTTCAAAATGAGTATACCCTTCACAGCCCTAGATATTAAACATAATTAGCTCATATCCTCTTTCGGCGCCGGACACAACAGCGAGTGATTTACTTATCATGCACACGCTTTGAATACCGCGAAGTCCCACTTTTATTTCGCCCTTAGATTTCCCATCTTTGGACATTCGATAGAGTGAATAACTTTGTGAAGCACATATAAGCAAGTCTCCGTCGGAACAACTTGTCATTCCAAGAGGGCATCGCATTTTAGGCTTACCCTCGAAACGGAACAGTATTTCACCAAGATTGTCAGTTCTGAACCCAAATACCCCACGGTCAGCATCCGACACGTATAGCAAAGCTCTGTCATCACTGACACAGAGATAATTTGGCCGTTTTAAACCTGTCTTACCACAGTATGTATTGATGCTAAGGACGTTTCCATCTCTATCTGTTACAAATATATGAGCAGTCTCGCCATCATACCCGCAGAAAATGAAATCATTTCCTGAAACGGCTACACCAGTTGATTCCTTTGGCAATCTGAAACTTCTCTCGATTGAAAGAAACCCGAGAGCATCAACAATCACACACGATGACATCGATGATTTACCTTCATCGTTTGTTTGGTCGATTTCATCTTCATCTACCAGAATCGTCACAACGTACTTATTGTCTATGTATGGGGCTATCTGCCACGGTTCACCACCAAGATCTACACATCCACATACATCAAGCTCGTCGTTAATTATTTTAAGAAGTTTAAGTTTTTTGTTATTGTTATCGGTAATAAGTATTGCATCTTGATTAGTTTTCACAAGATCTGTTATGCAAGTTTTCGAACCATAGTCACCTTCTGTCCAACAAGAAATATATTTCAGAGTGTCTGTATTGGGGCGTAGACCTTCGGTCAATCGTCTTATTGTCCCAAATTCATTGATATTTTGTTGTTCTATGCATACATCAACATTTTCTGCTGTCAGCAATTTATTCGTTGCGATGTCGAATCCAGTTTCATTTAGGGGAAAAAATCCACTCAAGCTGTTATGATTGGTATTACCCGTGACCATCTTTCCAAAGTCAGTCTTTTTTAATATATTGCGGAGTTCTTTATTGCCACTGAATGTTAGTCCTGCGACAGGTCTCAATGCTTGGCGTTTAGTTTCAAAGTCTGTGTATTCTTGTGCATTCTTGGCTTGTATATCTCTTAGAAGCTTTAAATGGGCATCTGGATCGACTCTTTCATCTGGATCCCTTGGTTTTTCGATTGTTTCTATGTCAAGCAGAACGTTCTCTATTTTCTTGTCGCAAATTTGAATCATTTCAAAAATTGGTTCAAATATTCCATTAATCTCATCGACAAATTGTTTATGCTTTTGTTTAATTGTTGTAACAAGCTCTATCGTGTATTTCTCTGCTTCTTGGACTGACCGTTTGAAATGTGTTGTCAGGTTATCCTCATTATTTTCCAACCTAAAACGTCGTAATTGAAACAAGTTATCCTTCAATTGTCTACCTATCTTTAACCTTTCTTCTTTATAGTCAACAAATGTATCTCCGGATAACAACGTGTCATTCATGGATTGGGAGGTGCCAGGTATTGTCCAAATATTGGACTGGATTGAAATTGCTGTAGTTCGAGATTGACCTGTTTGATTGAAATCTGTTTGTACAGAATCATTGTATAACCTTGTATGGCAGCCTAAACGTATTTGTTCCTTATCACTGTTTTGATATTCCGGACAACTTTGCTGTACAAAATCAGACAGGTTTAGATAAGGGTCGTCTTCAGATTCTGATAAAGTAGCTGATCGAGCTGAAGGGACAATATCTATGTTTCCAACTTCTTCGTTATCAGTCAAAGGTGAAGACGACGTTTTTGACAGTGACCCTGGAGTTACCCTGGGAGAAGCTCGAGAGGGTTCTGACGGTCTTCTTCCCCGCCCTCTTGTCACACGCTTAGAACCAGACGTTAGTGTCTCATCGAGTGAATTCTTTACTTCCATTTCTGGTTGTTATTTCTAATGATTAAGAAGCGAATTGACTGTCAATTCATTCTATCCGGTACATTTCAGACTTATTGTTCTTGCAGCTAAAGATGCTTCCAATCTGAAAGAACGAACAGAAAATACTTCTAAATTGGTTCTATAATATATTTTCGAATATATTTTTATCATTTTTATTATTATCATTAGTTATTAGTTATGTGTTACTTACCTTTGTGATGTTTTCTTACAGAGGGTCCAAAAGTAACATAAATCGATTTTCATAAGATATTGATCATATGATCTAACACCCAGACGGCTGCTTTTTTAAAATAAGTCGGAAGATTCAATACCTTGTTCGCATAACGAAAAACAACAACAAAATCCCTAAATATTATGCGTCGATACAGAACAATGAAATTATTACCAAAAACATCGACTATCCGATATATTCGAATGACAATGACTGAACGAATTTATCAAACGATTTACGCGGAATACTTCAGGAATAGTAAGCGAAACACCAGGAAGATTAAAAAAAAAAAAAAAAAAAAATGTCGAGTGCCATTAATCGCGAACTGAGGTTCGATTTTCAATACACTAACTGAGCGATAGAGGCCGGGTAGGATTCGCCAATTTCATAATTTTTCAGAAGTTATTTAAAAGCTTCTTGGTATAAATATACAACGCAGGAATCTGGCTACTCTTTGTCAGTATTCAATATATAGGATTTACCGCATGATTTACAGATTCTGTATATAAAGCCAAATTTGATTATTGGTATTTAAGGCCGCCATTTAACGATTTAAAAAACAAATGAAAATTGGACAGGTCAATTTGAAAGAAGTTGCAGACGACAATTTCAAGTTGAGAGAATTATGAATATCTCCGTATTTCAGGCGAGAAAAAAATGGTTGAAAATTAAGAAATTGCTTATAATAAGCAATTTCTTCATTTTCAATCTTGTTTTCCTGAAGTTATTTCTTTAGAGGCGCCATAAAAGCTATATTGTGTGGGAATGGGTAAAGCATATCCAACTTTTGCAAGTAAAGCGTTTGTTGTTTTTAAAGTACGGAACCCCTAAAGTGACATTCACGACTTTTTTTTAACATGCAAATGATCAAAAATGTTATTTCGTTTTTACGAAATACTATTCCATAAATACAAAATAATTCGGATCATTTGCATATAAGAACACAGTGCCAAATTGTCACAAGATACGCCCGTCACACTGCTTAATATTAGCTGGGGGTTTGAATAGAACTGAGGTTATTTTGAATGTATATTTTTGTCAAACAAAGTATGAAAAAACAACAAAGGACAATAACTCAAAATATACGCTAGGTAGAGTTATTGTTCTTGTACACTGCACTCCCACTTGGTGAGCTCTATCCATCCATGAAATTTCATGATTCTAGCTATTATACTTTTAGAGGTATACTCCGGACAAGATTCAAGTATGAAAAACAAGAAAGGGCAATAACTCAAAGAAAGCTAGGTAGAGTTATGGTTCTTGTACACTGCACTCCCACTTGGTGAGCTCTATCCATCCATGAAATTTCATAATTCTAGCTATTATACTTTTAGAGATATACTCCGGACAAGATTCAAGTATGAAAAACAACGAAGGGCAATAACTAAAAAAATAGGCCAGTTAGAGTAATGGTTCTTGAGCACTGCACTCCCCCTTGGTGAGATCTATACACCCATGAAATTTCATGATCCTAGCTATTATACTTTTAGAGATATACTCCGGACAAGATTCAAGTATGAAAAACAACAAAGGGCAATAACTCAAAAAATAGGCTAGGTAGAGTTATGGTTCTTGTGCACTGCACCCCCCCCTTGGTGAGATCTATACACCCATGAAATTTCATGATTCTAGCTATTATACTTTTAGGGATATACTTCGGACAAGATTCAAGTATGAAAAACAAGAAAGGGCAATAACTCAAAAAATAGGCCAGGAAGAGTTATGGTTCTTGTTCACTGCACTCCCCCTTGGTGAGATCTATACACCCATGAAAGTTCATGATTCTAGCTATTATACTTTTAGAGATGTACTCCGGACAAGATTCAAGTATAAAAAACAACAAAGGGCAATAACTCAAAAAATAGGCTAGGTAGAGTTATGGTTCTTGTACACTGCATTCCCCCTTGGTGAGATCTATACACCAATGAAATTTCATGATTCTAGCTATTATACTTTAAGAGATATACTCCGGACAAGATTCAAGTATGAAAAACAACAAAGGACAATAACTCAAAAATAGGCCAGGTAGAGTTATGGTTATAGCGCACTGCACTCCGTATTGATATGAAGAATATAACTGCCAAGTTTAAAGTCAATCGGACTAGCTATTATACTTTTAGAGGTATACTCCGGACAAGATTCAAGTATGAAAAACAACAAAGGGCAATAACTCAAAAAATAGGCTAGGTAGAGTTATGGTTCTTGTACACTGCACTCCCAGTTGACGAGCTCTATCCATCCATGAAATTTCATGATCCTAGCTATGATACTTTTAGAGAATTTCTCTGGACAAGATTCAAGTATGAAAAACAACAAAGGGCAATAACTCAAAAAATAGGCCAGGTAGAGTTATGGTTCTTGTGCACTGCACTCCCCCTTGGTGAGATCTATATACCCATGAAATTTCATGATTCTAGCTTTTATACTTTTAGAGATTTACTCTGGACAAGATTCAAGTATGAAAACAACAAAGGGCAATAACTCATAAATAGGCCAGGTAGAGTCATGGTTCATGTACACTGCACCCCCCCTTGTTGAGATCTATACACCCATGAAATTTCATTATTCTAGCTATTATCCTTTTAGAGATATACTCCGGACAAGATTCAAGTATGAAAAACAACAAAGGGCAA
Organism: Fragum fragum; assembly: GCA_946902895.1. Taxonomy (NCBI): domain Eukaryota; kingdom Metazoa; phylum Mollusca; class Bivalvia; order Cardiida; family Cardiidae; genus Fragum; species Fragum fragum. Next base: position 13,006,021 of record OX336373.1, on the reverse strand, counting down.
TAACTCAAAAATAGACCAGGTAGAGTTATGGTTCTTGTGCACTGCACTCTCCCTTGGTGAGATCTCTACACCCATGAAATTTAATGATTCTAGCTTTTATACTTTTAGAGATATACTCCGGACAAGATTCAAGTATGAAAAACAACAAAGGGCAATAACTCAAAAAATAGGCTAGGTAGAGTTATGGTTCTTGTACACTGCACGCCCAGTTGGTGAGCTCTATCCATCCATGAAATTTCATGATTCTAGCTATTATACTTTAAGAGATATACTCCGGACAAGATTCAAGTATGAAAAACAACACAGGGCAATAACTCAAAAAATAGGCTAGGTAGAGTTATGGTTCTTGTGCACTGCACTCCCCTTGGTGAGATCTATACATCCTCGATGTTTCACGATCCTAGCTATTATACTTTTAGAGATATACTCCGGACAATATTCAAGTATGAAAAACAACAAAGGGCAATAACTCAAAACGATAGGCCAGGTAGAGTTATGGTTCTTGTGCACTGCACTCCCCCTTGGTGAGATCTATACACCCATGAAATTTCATGATCCTAGCTATTATATTTTAAGAGATATACTCCGGACAAGATTCAAGTATGAAAAACAACAAAGGGCAATAAATCAAAAAATAGGCTAGGTAGAGTTATGGTTCTTGTTCATTGCACCCTCCCCCCCCCCCTTGGTAAGATCTATACACCCATGATGTTTCATGATCCTAGCTATTATACTTTTAGAGATATACTCCGGACAATATTCAAGTATGAAAAACAACAAAGGGCAATAACTCAAAATGATAGGCCAGGTAGAGTTATTGTTCTTGTGCACTGCACTCCCCTTGGTGAGATCTATACACCCATGAAATTTCATGATCCTAGCTATTATACTTTTAGAGATATACTCCGGACAATATTCAAGTATGAAAAACAACAAAGGGCAATAACTCAAAAAATAGGCTAGGTAGAGTTATGGTTCTTGTGCACTGCACTCCCACTTGTTGAGATCTATACACCCATGAAATTTCATGATTCTAGCTATTATCCTTTTAGAGATATACTCCGGACAAGATTCAAGTATGAAAAACAACAAAGGGCAATAACTCAAAAAATCGGCCAGGTAGAGTTATTGTTCTTGTGCACTGCACTCCCCCTTGGTGAGATCTATACACCCACGAAGTTTCATGATCCTAGCTATGATACTTTTAGAGATTTACTCTGGACAAGATTCAAGTATAAAAAACAACAAAGGGCAATAACTAAAAAAAATAGGCCAGGTAGAGTTATGGTTATTGCGCACTGCACTCCGTATTGATACGAAGAATGTAACTGCCAAGTTTAAAGTCAATCGGACTTAGGATGACAGAGTTATGCTCCGGACAAAGAAGTGGACACCGCCCGGACGCCCGGACGACCGGACGCCCGGACAACAAGACGCCCGGACGCCACGGGTGATCCCATAATACGTCCCGTCTTCGACGGGCGTATAAAAAAGTCTGGAGTGTCACTTTAAGGGGTCCGTAGTAAAGGGAGTTTAATATTACGCGTCCATTATGAAAAATACATGTTTCTGAAATAACTTCCTCATTGTCAAAATATAAATTATCGACTCCCACAGTGAGATTCGATGAGGGCTCTTGCCATTCTACTGGTTGTGGGTATTACTTTTTGTTGGAGTGTTGTCATTTCATTTGCCTACTTCAGACGGAAACAATGGAAGAATGGATATGGGCAGACCGTTAACAAATTCCCACTCTATCCCCCCTTTTTTTACGACCACAAAATAGACGTCTACACCATCTTTCAATATGGACCAGTCCAAAATTTTGTCGTGTAGTAATGGGTTAACAAAACGTTAAGTACCTGCTCATAGCATAAGTTGGTCCCTCTTTAATCGTATTATTATTAATGTTATAATTATTTGTATTCGGATGTTCGGATACAATTTTTTACGGCTTACGTCAGTATTCTTGTTTACATGTCTTGTAATTTTTGCGGGTTGTGAGCAAGCAAATCTTTAACCCATTCACTTCTTATGCTCTCGACGAAAGGAGGTTTAGAAAACATTGTGGAAAATGACTAAATAGCGTGTGACGGGCAATTTCTTAATTATCCAAACTGTTTTCTACTCCCTGAGACTAAGTGTCTCAAAATTTCATCAAATGTAAATTGTCGTCACTAATTTCTTTAAATTTGGACCAGTCTAAAAGTATGTTCTTTTGGAATGGGTAAAATGAAGCTGAACATGTTAATATTTCTAAACAGTTTTTTGATTGTTTGATTGATTGATTGATTGGGGTTTAACGCCTCTTTTAACAATATTTCAGTCATTTCGCGGCAGCTTGAGCACCTAACCGTGGATTCCTGGTATTTCTCACACCAGTACTACCACTACATCCTTTCCGAATAATTTTAGCTGCTCTTCCCTGTTAGGTTATTTAGTTTCTGCTGAGCACTTTTCTTTAACCAAATAATGACAATTAAGACCGTTTTAAGCTCTATACATTCTACCGTAACAGAGAAAAATATTCATTACAAATTAAATTGATTTATTGAATGGGATTTACCGCCGCTTTTAACAGTATTTCAGTCATATCGCGGCGGCTGTAGCACCAGTACTACCACCGTACATATATCCTTTCCTAGCCTCCAGTTGCTGTTCCACTTAGGTTTACGATTATCGACCCATTGGTGAGAGACAAATGGCGGAAAGAATAAGTTCCGCCGCCGGTGATCGAAACCATGACATCCCAAATTGAAGGTTAGGAGTCTGACTCGCTACCGACTGTGCTATAGCAGTTGAAGATCTGAGTCTAACATGAGCCAAAAAACACCACTGCTTTCAGACTTGTGTCTAGACAGTATGCATGTATCAAAAAATCGCTGCCATCTTAGAATTGTAAGACATGTTTTAAAAAGTTTTCTTTGATTATACATTGTATCAAAATCACTAAATTGGGGCGAAGAAACAAGCGTGTGAGAAACGGCTCCTATTCCTTTAACTCTCATTTAACCAAGCAAACAAACAACAAGAAAAACAGCAAACACACACACACATGCAAAAGAGAGAGAGTGTGTGTGTTTGAGAGAAACCAACCATCTCAAAAAACTTTTATAAAGAACAAATGAATAAATAAATAACCCTGGGTATAACGTTTAATGCAATCATTAAGTCCACTCCTTTCCGACATTTGTCTTTCACCAATAAACGTTATGAAATGAGCAGCTGGAGGCTCGGAAAGGATGTAGTGGTAAAATTGGTGTGTAAAATACGAGGAACCCATGGTGTGTGTGTATTTTCGTTTATTTATCGACGCTACCGTAGCATATGCCCATATGAACAACGCCCCCAGAAGACGGTTAGTTGTTACGGGGGATAGTGCAAGGATACAGGACGAAATTGCTGAGAGCTCCGCCTGGTTCTTTTTAAATACGCTCGATGGAAAGCATCTTCACACGTCTTAAAAGTGGCGTTAAACCCATAACAAAGATTAATACATATGGTACTAAATACTCTACCTTACACGCTCTCTCGTGATAAGGGTTAGATACAATATTTACAGCCGATTAGATAACATAAAATTATGTTCTTTGGGTTATCTAAACTTTTTAAAAATATCAAGAATGTAAACGTGTGTTAACTTTTTTGATTTGAGACAATCATACCAGTGTTGTTGTTTTTTTACGAATCGCTGCGGTCAACGAAAAACCGATTTAACTATTAAAAAGATTTAACCCATTACCAGATGACTAAATTTTAGACTGGTTCAAATTGAAAGGAGTTTCAGACAACAATTTAAAGTCGATGACCCAGTAATTTGAAAAACTTCTAAACTTTCATGAACTGCAATTCCTTTCAATTTAGACCAGTCTTAAAATTTGCCGTTTATTAATGGGTCAAATCAGAATCACCAGATTCTCATCCAGTCTTCCAAATATAGCTTGCATTACACGTCAACCAAAAATTAGCCCAATTGGCTGGCGAACTCTCGTCCAACCAATCGATAGCGCAGCATATCTCAGTAAAATGAACACAAAAAATGAGTTTCATTGATTTCCAGAGAATCCAATAAGAATTGTTGCAATAAGAAAGTTTTTGCAAAGGAAATTGCTTATTGCTAGTAATTTCTCCTTTCCTCGCAGCTCTTACTCAACATCAGTATTATTACTTGATAACACGTTCTTTGAAAAGTTCTCCACAAGTTCTATGGTTCTGGACCAGTTTATTAATTCTTTCAGGTAGTGAAAGAATATATTTAGTTGTCTTTTAAAACACTGTCATTGCACCAGTTTATATTCCAGAATTTTACACATTCCCACACAGTCCCACTTTATGACGCCCCTCTAGAAAAAAAAAAAAAAAAAAAAAAAAAAAAACTTTGGAAAACGTTGTGGAAAATGAAGAAATTGCTTGTTACAATTGCTTGTCAATTTCTTCATTGTCCACAACGTTTCCCACACAAATAAGCCAAAGAATTTATAAATTCCATCAACTTAAAAATGTCGTCTGCAACGTATTCCAATTCGGATAAGTCGAAAACTGTTTAAGTTGGTAATAGGTTAAACGAGTAAATTTATTACCTAAGTGTAAACTGAAATAAAAACTCCGACAAATGTTGAATATTTCTTGTCTTGTGTTTAAATCCAGTGTACATTTTAAAGTTCGCATAATAAATGTAACGTTATACCGAACGTGTCCAATCACGATTGGAAATTACGCCGATCTATTATTGGTTTTGTAAATAATTGTAGGTCACTCTCCAATACAAGTTATTCGAACTCTCCTTATACTAGGAATGTACGGATCGCTGGCCCCGCCCACTGACTCCCTAGGCCCCGCCCATTGACTCTGACAGGAAGTCCCGCTTCGATTTCAAACGGCGTTAATTCTAGAAAATTTATAGCCAGTAGCATGTAACAAACAAGTTAAACGGTTGGTTGGCGACTTAAACGTCGTAGCTACAGCTTGAATAAGTCTAATATTGCTGTGTGGTAACGGGTTAAAATGTAAAATGTATAGAGGAGGATTGGTCTTTGTCTTCTCGCAATCATTGCGTTTTTTTTATTAGTATACTTCATCATTTCACAATATCACAAAAGGGACCTCTTTAAAGCGGTCTATTTTTCAATATTTGCAAATATATATAAATATAAATATATTTGCAAAAAATGCCTAAATCAAGAAAAAGAATATAAATTTTATATCAAGAATATTCAGTACAGCAATTTTGTTTTTACTATATCATCAAGTTCATTATTAAAAACTGGGGCTATAGTCTCCAAGCATAGCTATATACATTTGTAGATTGGTGAACATAAATCGTGACTTTATTCGAGACCTAAGGACATATTACCGCACAACTCCATATGTGCGCAAAGTAAAGACCAAGATCAGGCTTTGCGTCCGCACTGCCTGATCAGAGTCCTCACTTTGCGCAGTACATATAGCTAAAAGTTCAAAGTATCGTATTCGGTCCTCTGTGTGATATTTCAAAAAACTCTACATGTGCCCAAAGTAAAGGCCAAGATCAGCCTGTGCGTTCGCAAAGCTTAATCTGAGTCTTCACTTCGCGCAGTATATATAGTATCGTATGACGATGATAGAATATTATAAACACATTGTATGTGCGACCAGGATGCCCAATGTCTTGGGTACACGTACATTTGAAAATGCTGTAAATGTCACACATTTACTCATTAAGCGTTTTGTGCAGAGACGCGGTCCTCTACAGTGGAAAAAAGAACCCATACTGTTCGATCGCCGGGTAGACGAGAACGCTACCCACTGATTTTATAAGAACGACAAAATGATCGGTTTAATATCATCGAGTCGAAGTTTGCGTTAACATATATCGAGGACTAAGTTGAAAACGTTCTTCGATAGAATGGTTGACTAAGGCCTGTTGATTTTTTTTTACTAAATACGGCGCAGGAACCCGCGAAATCGCACAAGACTCGGCTCAGACAGGGTTCCTGAATATGGACTTGGCCGATTTTAAGTTTGTACTTTATACGTAATTGTTCACAAACATCGGTCCTCCATTTTCTACAGCACATTTTTATCTAGTGAACAATCAATTCGCACAAATATTGCCGTCTTGTAATGGGTTAAAGATAGTTTTAGTGCCGGTTTTTGGGGTCCCAAATAACAATTTTTTTTAGTAGGAAACTTGATAGGCCATACCTGGGGCCTGGCTTTTGTTCTAATCTTGATTGGGAAATTCCCATATCGATTAATGGTATGAAAGGAATTCCCCCATTGAAAACATTTAACCCGATACGCAATATTAGATTCACCCTTTCTTCTGCATGTCTCGTAGACAGGCTGATTCCTTCGCATTAAGATTCGATTTATTTCCGGTTTCATATTTTTGATGTGGGACCCGTCATGCTGTAAGGGGTCATCTTCGAAGTGCACGAGGTTTGAACCCTAGTCAGACTGTGCAACCTGTAGCATTTCAGAACAGTAAGATTTTCAATATGAGATTCCTTAATGGCATATAAATTGTACGGTGTTTGAATAGCAGCAAAGGCAGCAAAGTTTTTGTGTTGACCTTGATAAATGCCCTTGAACCTGATGGATGCCTTAACCTTACAACCAACTTTGAAAAAAAGCCTGCTCTTTCATAATTTGTTAATTTATAGATGTGGTTTTCAGGAACGTGAAATAGACCAATCGCAGCTGTCAATCAAATAACCAGTCGACCAATGGAATCGTTTATCAAAACCAGAAATGAGTTTTGAACTCAAATATTGGCCGCCATTTTTGTTAACATTGTTTGGTTTGACGACTTAAACGTCGTAACTATAGCTTATTTAAGCTGTAGTTACGGCGTCAAGGTCACCAACTAACTACATGAATTCTACTTTTTGATGATATGCTAATGCTCATATTTTTTGAAAAATAACACCATTTTAAAACGAAGCGGGACTCTCTGTTGGAGTCAATTGGCGGGGCCAACGGAGTAAGTGGGCGGGGCTAGCGCTGGGTCAAATGACGGATCGCTGGCCATGCTCACTGACATCCAAAACTTATGACCATTGGTTGAATTGCGACTTAAACGTAGTTACAGCGTTTAAGTGGCCAAACCAACAAAAAGGCTTCACATAAATGTCGAACAATGTTGGAGTTCAAATATCACATCCGGTATAAATAATTGGTCAATCGTGATTTTCATTAATAGCGACAGTCCATCAGTTCATTGGAGTCGTTTGAAAACTTAGAGGGAGAAAAAAGCGTACATGTCACAATGGCATGATTTAATTAAAGTAAGTGTAATTAAAATGTCCTACAATCTACATATTTTTAACAAAATGTCTAACTAGAAAATCGTCCAGGGACAACAAGTCGAGCCCGCCGAAAAATTAACCTTGAGTTGTGACCTTGACCTTTGAGTTATCTGAAAAATTGTGAATATTTGCCGTAGCTGGGGATCGAACCCAATCAGGGGATATCATCGGTTCGATCCCCGGCGGCTGCAAATATTCTTTCCGACATTTGTCTCTCACCAATGGGTGGATAATCGTAAACCTAAGTGGGATAGCAGCTGGAGGCTAGGAAAGTATGTTGTGGTAGTACCGGTGTGAGAAATACCGGGAATCCATTGTTAGGTGCTCCAGCCGCCGCGATATGACTGAAATACTGTTAAAAGTGGCGTTAAACCCAATTCAATCAATAAATCAATTGAAATGGCACATGTCCTCACGATAAAGAATAAGCGTCCCAAATTATTCTGAAATCAGTGCACAAATGTAGGAGATAAGCTCTGGTCAAGCCCAGTTGGAATATTTGACCTTTCGCCTAGACATTGAATATATCCGATTTTTATTTCTAATTTGCACACGCACCCATGCTGGAAAACATTCATGCCAAGTTATTCTAGAATCCATCTATAAATGTAGGAGATGTACTCTGGACAACTGACCAATCGCGGCTGTCAATCAAATAATCTGTCGACCAATACAATCATTGATTTAGATCAGAAGTGAGTTTTGATATCCAACACTTTATGCCTTTTTTGTAAACCTTTTGTTGGTTTGGCTTCTTAAACGTCGTCAATTTAGCTTGTTCAACCTGTAATCACGACGTTTAGGTCGCCAACCAACTATTTGTTACGTGCTCCTGGTCATAAATTTTGCAGAAATGCGTCGTTTTAAATCGGTGTGGAGCTTCATGTTGGAGTCAATTTGCGGGGCGAACGGAGTAAGTGGACGGGTCAAGTGATTGGTCAATTTCAGATGGATCGTTGGACTAACTAATACACTAACGGTCTGACAGACTTAACCACTAACGCACATACATCGGATTGTCACAGTGACACCTAATCATGGGGAATCGGGTTCGATCCCCGGCCTCGGCAAATATCCTTTCTGATAATTGTCTCTCATTAATGGCTGGAAAATCGTAAACCTAAGTGGGATAAGCAGCTGGAGGCTCGGAAAAGATGTGGTAGTACTGGTGTGAAAAATACCAGGAATCCATGGTTAGGTGCCCCAGTCGCCGCAACATGACGGAAATACTGTTAAAAGTGGCGTTTATCTCCACTCAAATAAATAAACAAGAAAAGACAACTTTGTCCCACCCACAGCAAGCGGGCTCGACAAAATCGAGAGATCACTAAATATCGTCTGGCTCATTCCTAGAATGAAAAGTTCGGCACGTATCCTTCGTGCATTATTTCATGACTGTTGCGGAATAGATCACTTTGTGTCTCTTGTACTGTTTACACTTTAAGAAAGTCGGGTTGTATGTGTTATGGAACCTGTCTAAGATCCCAAGTACACCATAGTTGCCGACGAACCTGTAATTTGAAAATTATAATATTTGGTACCATACGATGGTGCGATCTGAAATTAACGAATAGCGACTGTCAATCAATAAAAAAATAAAACAAAGAAAGAAACAAACCAAGCAAATCATACGATTTAACCGGGGCTGAAGTTAGAACTCCAACATGATGCCTTTTTGATGAAAATACCATGCTTACACACAAAATGTATCTGAAGCAGCTGTCAGACTCCCAATCTTCAATATTTGGGAATCAAGGTTTCGGTCCCCGGCTGCGGCGATATTTGTCTCTCACCAATTTTTGGATAATAGTAAATGGGATCGCAACTAGAGTCTAGGAAAAGATGCAATTGTGGTACTGGTACGAGATATACCAGGAATCCATTGTTAGGTGCTCCTGCATCCGCGATATGACTGAAAAATTGTTAAAAGCCGCGCTAAACCAATTCAAACAAACAAAAACGAATCTAAAACTAGTAATTCGCGTAGTCAAAAGAATCGAAAATAAAAGTTCAATAATTTGTTTTTTCAACCTACTTTAAATGATGATAATCATGGAATTCTGGGGACGGTAAGAAAGGCAGATGATATCCACTGTGGTGTATCACTGTAACAACGGTTGCCATGGCAATCCATGACAGCGTCGTCACCTGACAACTTCCCATAACCAATGGGCCGGAAGCTATTGTCCATATGTTTCCAAACGCAAATTCTATTGGATGAGCGTACACAGCCCCTAAGCCAATGGGAGCGGTCCATTCGTGGTGTTGCTTGTGTACCGTCTTGTAAAGGAAACTTGAATGTAACAATCTGAGAAAAGCATTGGGAGATTTCATGATAACGTCTGTGCGCGAGCAAAATGTCGTAACTACAGCTTTAATTAAGCTGTAGTTACGACATTTTGCTCGCGCACCGACGATAAATCCGTTTTACAAGTATCGTAAGTGGGTTTTCAAAATATCGTAACTACAGCTTATTCATGCATGTAGGAAGGCATGTAAATTGAAAATATTACATACGACATGCACATGTTTTGTACGACGGATATTCTTTATGGTCTTAGTTTAAATAAATCTATAAAGAAATCGAAGCGCTGAAAGCGCTGAAAGCCTGAGATATGTATACAGGAGATATATAATCTGGACAGAAAAAGTTTGATGGTCGGATTATCGGAGGTGCCACTTTCTACCCAAATCTACTGTCGATTATGCGCAGATCTGCACACTTGTGCGATAGGGGACACAGCCTGCCCGCAATAATTTTCATCCCGTTGAGGTATTGTAACGATATATTTACATGTATATACCGTTACATATTTTTCAACCGATCAAAATGCTTTGAAGGGATCTGATTTAGGCCACACAAGGATCCTTCCTGTGAATTTTGATTGAGTTTGGTTGGATTATGTTCAATACTTTCTTAGAAGAAGATTTTTAAAGTAAAAGTTGACCAACGGACGGACGGACGACGGACACAACATCATGACAAAAGCTCGTTGGCTTTCAGCCAGTGAAGCTAGCGAGAGAGAGCTAGAGAGTGAGAGAGATGGGGGAATGGAGCGTGTAGCCAGGTTCGAACTAGGAGGCTCTTGCGTGCGATGTGAGTATTCTACCACACAGACTAATTTCGTAATGTAAATATGCACTTTATAATCTCCAGATAAAGAGAGCGAGAGAGGGTGGGTGGTCGTTTACCAGGTTAACATGATTATGTACACCTCTCAAAAGCGGTATGTAGACGATGCATCCTTTGGGTAGAATTCGGGCGTAAAAATATATAGACACAAAGTCCGAGCACGACCAAACTGTTTTCAGACAGTGCGAATATGATCCTGTGAATGACCATTTAATTTGTTAAACAAAACATTCCAATCGTGCGTAAAACCGACAGCTTCGCTTATCATCTTTATACAGCAACTTCGTCTAACCGGACCGTGTTAACATTGTTACTCTAGAATAAGTAATATTATTTTGGTATGAAACAAACGCCATATCTTTTCTTAACAATATGATATGATTATATATGTTAAATAATTTCCAATATATTATATATCCCATTTCTTTCTTTCCATTCACTCGTCAAGTTTTGATAATTTTGCCAAATTCAGAACACTCACACGAAAGTACTGTACATCAAGCCGACAGCTTTCAATGAGTCATATCTCGCCTTCGTCCTTCTCGCCTCAATCGGGCGTATTAATTTATGGTCAGATCCGATCTATTTTTCAAGCGACAGAAGATCACATCGATTGCGGTAGATGTTTTTACATTATGTTTTCACATTTAACTCTGCATGGGTTTGAATTTTAGCATGGTAACTTAAGCCTCAGATTGCCTACGCAATCTCAGGCTAAAAACCACAAACCGCCAAGGGCTTGAATGATTTGTTATAATCATTTTGAGTCTCAAAATAAACAGGAATTAATAATAGTAATAAATAATCATAATAATACGCGTTTTGTATTAAGCTAATGATGTGTAGTATAAAATACTAGCCAGGTCCTCTAAAATTGCAACCATGTTACGACGTTAGTAAGCTAGGATCAAGGCTGCACCTAAAGTATGTTAATAGAACAATACTTTTTAATAGTCTTTCCACAAAAGCCAGTATTCCAATGCTTCCCTGTAAAGATATAATCGGTTATGCCAAAAGGCGTTTTTTACCTGTGAGAGTAGTAAAAGGCAAGCTCTTCCATCAGAACACATCCAATAATACCAATAATAAACTCAGTGGTCGTTGGTAGTTGAAAGGTAAGATCACTCCCTCTCAACTTGTGCAGAACATAATGTATAACGGTGTACGGTAGCCCTATAATCAGGTAGTTAATAGTATTTTGTCTCATCAAGCGTTTGAGGTCTTCCGTCTTGGGCTGCGATAGAAAAAGGGGAAGTACTGTAAAGAGTAACGTAAGTGATTCGTCAAGCAAAAAGGACCTTCTGGCTGGTGTGTACAGTATCGACCTCGGTAAGACTACGTTAGCTGCGCAGTCGTCTGAAGAAGCTTTGAGTCGTTGTCTATATATAGAGCGCATAGTGAAGGCTCTGATCAGACTGTGCGGGCGCACAGGCTGATTAGTGTCTTTACTAGGCGCAAATGTGAAACTCTTGTAAATTCCACGCACGTACAGGCTAATCTTATACATGTAGTTGTTCCTGGATGTAATCTATTTGACAAAATATTGAGATCGCCGAGCCGACAATAAATCATGAAGGTGTGAGAAGTAAAACTGGGCGAAAATACTTGTAAACGGGACCTAACCCGCCCCCTTTTTTTGCAACGTTTCCACGAATTAAATAATCCAATAAATTATATGTATCCGGAAAAACAAGTTATTGATTAAGGAGGGATTTTATAATGAGTGTACTTACCGGTTGGTTCTTACCAGGCTGGGTCTTGTACTTTAAAAGCCATGATGGTTTGCCATACAAATCGACATATAAGAAGGCAAGACCCACCAAAACATATGACAGAAAGAACACAATATTGAGACCTGCAAAAAAGTAAATGTAGACCATATGGTAGAAAGAACACAATATTTAGACCTGCAAGAGAGTAATGAAAATACGACAGATAGTAATCGGCATTGAGACCTGCAAGAATTTAAAGGTAGACATATGACAGAAGGAACACGATATAGGGATCTGCGAGAAATAAAAGGTAGACAGAAAGAACACAATATTGAGACAAGCGAGAGAGTAAAGGTAGAAATATGACAGAAAGAACATGATATTTAGATCTGTGAGAGAGTAAAGGTAGACAAATGGCAGAAAGAACACGACGATGAGACCTACTAGAAAGTAAAGGTAGACATAAAGTAGCGATTTTGTGATCTGCTAGAAATTAAAGGTATACATATGGAAGAAAGAACACGATATTGAGATCTGCAAGAAAATAAAAGGTAGACATATAACAGAAAGAACACGATATTGAACTTTGCTAGAAAATAAAAGTAAAAGTAAATTTTGTAACTTATCAAAAAAATCTTGCTCGAAAATACCTGCAGATGCCAGAGTAGACTTAGATCAGACTGCACTTTGTTGCAGGCTGGTCTTTGTTTTTGCCTCCTCCTAAAATAGGAATATTCCGGATACAGCATGACAAGGTAAAACAAGATGTGTTTGTGAAACACCTAGTCCCCGTTGCAGTCTATTCTTTTTTTATTTTATTTTTCTTAAATGTGACCTTGATAAACAAAATTCGCCAAGGTGGAAGGCCTTGACCTTACAAACAACTGATTCCCATCAATGCATATGTCAGCATATGTCCTCAATATGAGCCATATATCTTTAATGACGTTTGAATTTCATCAAACTGTTAAGTCTATTTTGTTAAGTCTGATCAGTGACCTTGACATTGACGGATGAACCTGATCTCACAACCAACTGATGTCTATCAGTGCAAGGAATCTATAAACTAAATACGAGTCCTGTATCTGTCACGGTATTTGAATATGAGAAAAATGTTATTTTTTGCGTTTAGTTTACAACTCGCTGACAAACGGACACACAGGTGGACAGAGGGACATCGGTAAAATAATATGCTCCTGATCTTATCGATAAGGGGGCATCAAAGTATGATATGTTGCCAAGTGTATTTGTAAAATATTGGATGACGTGAAAATTTTACCAAGAAATGTAACAAGTCCTTCTTGAATAGACAACTCCTCCAATCTTTGTGAATACGAGGGTTCTGCGTCTTGAATAGACACCCTTCCCGTCTCCATTACTGAACGCTACAATGAAAAGGGTTACTCTGTCTTTCAAACATTATTTAACATTTAATCGATATGACAAATAAAAAATAATACTATTTAAAGTGCCAGATGACATGGTCGAAAATACTGTGGAAAATGAAAAAAAAAAAAAAAAAAAAAAAAAAAGGGGGGGGGGGGCTATAATTGGCGGGGTTTATTTTCTATATAAGGCAAATATTCACAGTTATTGGATTATGTTTGATAATGGTGTATAAGTGACACCTTACTTGTCTTTTATAAATAAAAATAAATTTTATAGAAAAAAGAAGGCCGTGATGCAACGAACATTTCTGCAAAAGAACAATTAAATCAGTTTAAACAGTTTGAGAGAAAATGATTTTTAGAGGATATCTACTTTGTTTGACATGGCAACTAATATTCAGCATAGAACACAATTATTTGAGGAAATCTGAAAGAGGACCATCTAAGGAAAATACTGTGAAGTTTGGTTGAAATCTGACCAGAAGGTCTTGAGGAGAAAATATTCTTGAGAGAAAGTTTACTCACTCACGGACTTAAGGACGGATGGACGTACGATGGACACAACGCCATGACAATAACTCGCTGGCTTTCGGCTAGTGAAGCTTAAAATCTGTTGAATGCGAACAGTCTTAGCCCTGGTCAGCCTGAGTATCTAGCTCTCTTTCCGGGGGGTTCCGGGTCATAAATAGATAATCTACAGGGTAGGTTTGATTCGATTACCGTTAACCACCTAATCTTGCTTGTGACGTACTAAAGGAAACTATTTCTTATAATGTAGGTCCTAATACTATTTCGACAATTCAATACAAAAGAGTCCAAATGTTATTTTTGGGGGTAATAAGTCTTCTTTGTTTTTTAAATCATATTTCAGTAAACTTGATAATTAAGTATTCGACCCGAACACGTTTAAAATATCTCTGTGTCATAAATGCATTTTTATGTTTTTAAATATATATACAAACCTATTATGAATATACAAGTTATAGTGAGTAATCAAAGGTCTTTTTTGTCTATACCTGTATAGACGAGGTTGACCTTTGGTCACACACTATAACTTGTACATCTATAGATACATTAGTTTAGGTATACCAATAAGATGTAATCAAAGTACTGAAAGTACTGGAAGCTAGCCAAGCATGATTTTATCATGAACTCTTCTTTGTCAAAGGTTATCATGTATAGTGAAATTTAGAAAACCTTTGCCTTGTATGGTAGAAAACAGTGTGGACAATGAAGAAATTGCTTGTTACAAGCAATTTCTTCGTTGACCGCAATGTTTTCCAAAGCTATTTTCTTGAGATGCTTCAAAAGGAGTTGTCTACAATTTGTATAAAATTAAATTATGTGGCCATAAAAAGCAGTTGCAGTGTTTGCAATATTCATGAAATAAGAACTACTTTTTATGGTGTATGCGTTCAATGGATTTAGTGGTAAAGCCTGTAGTTGTTGAACTCTGAGAAGACCTCAAAATGTGTCTGTAAACTGAAGCTCGCTTTGCTAGCTAAAAATATTATTTTTTTTCGCCTGGTATCATTCGAATTATTCTGCTCGAATCAAAGAGTTACTTGGACTTTAACCCATTACCAAATGACAAAATTTTAGACTGGTCCAAATTGAAAGAAGCTGCAGACAACAATGTCAAGTTGGTGGAATTTTTAATTTGTTCTCCTTTTTGGACAAAAAACATTATGGATAATTAGGAAATTGCTTGATACAAGTAATTTCATTATCCACAATGTTTTTTTCTAAAGCTTTGTTCTTGAGGGGCGTAAAAAGGAGGAATGTGTGGGACATATGTGATGACCAAAAACATCCGGGGGTCGTGTGAAATAAATATTTGAAATATGAGATTGAACTGGCAGAGGTCGATCAGAACAAGCATTTTGTAGATGAACGTGTAATCGATGAGGGACCCAAACCACGTAACTAAAGATTTATTCCATCTGTATTTCACCCCTTCCCACAAAATTCCTCCTTTTTACGTCCCTCGGGAAAAATCTTTGGAAAACAATGTTGAGAATGAAGAAATTGCTTGTCTCAATAAACTTCTTTGCTAAACACAATGTTTTCTATCCAAATAGACGGAAAAATAAATTTCCGTCAACTTGAAATTGTCGTCTTCAGCCTCTTTTATTTGGAACATGTGGGAATTGGTTAAGAAGTTATTGTCGCACATTAATATTACATTCAGGTAGGATGACCGTTATAGCTTCAGAATTTTTACAGAGGGTAAAAAGTAAAGACCCTGGTCATCCTACGCGATTTGTGCAAGCTGGTTAGGGTCTATACTTTCTGAACTCCACATATAGTACCTTTCGGTTCGCCGTCGACTCAGATAAATCTAAAAGTTGTGGGGCGGAACCACGATCTCTGCAAATGGGTTTCAAACCACTAATGGAGGGGTCGTTTTCCTATCATTTCCAGGTGTTTTTTTTAATGAGTTTCCCCACACAAAAATGTAATAATAAGGCTACAGAGGTGGTTCAAACGGAATTCTCAAACCCCAATTTAAATCCGAATTTTTTATTTTATTTATTTATTTATTTGTATTCCTGCTAACACATTACACTGTCTATAACATTACTCCAAAATTTACCTGAAGTTGTATCGATCTTATACCATCAAATGTTTTTCTCACAATTCATTTCACAGAAAAATATTACATAACTTTATAATGTATCATACGATGTATATGTACCCTACATATCGTCGGTGCGCAAGAAAAATGTCGTAACTACAGCTTTAATGAAGCTGTAGTTACGACATTTTGCTCGCACACCGACGATATTATATTGACATACATTACATTACCCGACCCGAGAAAAAGGTTCATCCGGGACAATAGGCAAGTTTTGAAAAATTGAACCCAGATCAGGTCCATGTTTTATTTACCCTTGTCATGCCGAACCTAGAATATTCCTGTTTTGGTAGGAGGTATAGACAAAGATCAGCCTGAACATGCGTAGAGACTGATCTAAGTCTACTCCGCCTACTTGTCCCTTTAAAGTTAACGCTGTTTATGAAATTAATTTTTAAATGAAATATTGACTCACAATAAACCTTCCCGCCGGTTCTTTAAGTCCTTTGATTTTATTTAGTATGACATGGGTTAAGTGTCTTACGACTAAGATTGTCTTTAGATAATGCTGTGTGGCTGATAAATGCACGATATGCCTTACGATTTATCATACGACAATCTTATGTCGTGAGATATCTTCAGCTGTAGATTTTGATCGTCCTACGGTGAAAGTGAGTATAGAATCTCGATTCTACAACCTGATGATTTACAGACCACACAAAAAAGCAGGCTGTCTGACAGGGAACATCTCACGGGAGTCTGACAGGAAACATCTCGGGAACACGTCGGAAAATCTGACAGGGAATATCTCGGATGTTTGACAGGGAACATTTCGGAAGTCTGACAGCGAACATTTAGGAGATCTAACAAGGAATATCTCGGTAGTCTGACAGGGAACATTTCGGATATCTAATAGGGAACACCTCTGAGGTCTGATAGAGAACATTTCGAATATTTGATAGGGAACTTCTAGGATGTGTGACAGAGAACGCTTCTGAGGTCTGACAGGGAATATCTCGAAAGTCTGATAGCGAACATCTATGAAGTTCGAAAAGCATCGATCCTGACAGTCAGGATAGATGTTTTTCGAATTTCCGAGGTGTTCCCCTTTCGTATGAAAAGTCAAGTAACGATAACAGATTTAGTTATCAATTGGACCCTTAATCGCTCATTCTCACAATTTGAAGCGTTTAAGAAAAATTAATGGCCCACGATATTTTCGACTCTATTTTGTTACTTAACAATGTAATCCATTACCAGACGGCAAATTTTAGACTGGTCCAAACCAGGCTGAAAGGAGTTGCAGATGACAATTTAAAGTCTATGATTTTTTTATATGTTTTTCCAACTTTCTGGGTAGAAAACATTGTGAAAATGAAGAAATTGCTTGTAACAAGCAATTTCTTCATTTTACACAATATTTTCCTGATTTTTTTCCTCAGGGGGCGCCCAAAAGTGTCATAATGGGGGAATGGTTTGAGCGGACTGTAATTTGTACTACTCTAACGTGTGTCGTCTGATCATAGCGTGATCACATTTAAAGTTACTCGGCTTATTAAAGTGAAACATTTTAACGGATATCGGTATACATTGGTCCAACTAAAAAATATTGCCAACGACAACTGAAATTGCTGAAAATTCATATAAATAGGGGGCCATTGCATCCTTGTCCTCTCTCTCCCATTGCACCCTTCTCCTCTATGACTCTCTTCACCCCCTCTCTCTCCTATTGCACCCTTCTCCTCTTTCCCTCAGCACTCTCATTATCCCATCTCTCCCCATCACTCTCCCTTCCTACCCCTTTCCCCAATCTCTCCCTTGTCACCCTTGTGTTAGAACAAGTGTTTGCGAGTGTAACGGGGGCTGTGCAGAGAGGACATGCACATTTGGAAGGACTGAGACTACTTTCTCTATCCTTTGTTGTGACGTTACAGTCGGAATACTTGGTGAAATGTGCAGCTTATATTCCAGAACTATTTTCTTCTGTCTAGGGCGTCTCAAGGGCACTAAGGAGATAGTCTTTAGTTTTTTTATATAGGGTATACACATAAGAAAAAACTTAATTGAATAAAGAAAATATACATGCATTTAAATGAACAGAAACTGACATGGTTCAACTTCTAATAGAACTATTTCATTTTCTCCCTTTAACGAACTCAAAGGAAAAGCAATAAATACTAATATCTGTTCTTTTCATACTGGACCCAGATTAGCCGTGGGTGCTAAGTGGTTGAGCCGATCATTCAGTAATGGCGTACTGTATTCAAAAAGGTGTGGGTTCAAACCGGTTGTTCTACCGATATGGGAAAAAAATGAAAAAATATAATTTAAAAACTTGCTATTAAATTCTTATATATTTTTTTTTAAAATCTACTTTTATCCACATCATGAATAAAAAAGGACATTGATGATTTTATATTTGATAAAAAAGATTAAAACTTAAAAAATTGTTAACCTGTTTTTGATGTTTATGAAAAAGGCAAAAAATTGTTCAGTCATTAATTCTTGTCTTTAAACAATATATTTTATACAATTATTTCATCTCCTTGATGCACTGGTGGGACAGATTTGAAGAACCACAATAAGTCTTCATTACGTTGTAACTACAAATCATTCAAGCTTCTTCACTGCTGTATAATATTGGCGATCTCCCTGACCAAACGTCGTAACCAAAGTTCAATCAAAACTTCATCAATTGGTTAAGAAGTGTTCGGGATTTATTTTCATTTTTTTATTTTTTTGTTTTGTTTTGTTTTTAATTCTTGATTGAAAATCGATGAACCTATAATTGTGTGTATAATTAGTAGGGCGGAAGCATTAGATGCGCAGGCCATACGGTGCTGTGAGCCATAGTGAAAACAAAGTTAAAGCAGTAGGTTGCAGGTTGGCATATCGTCGTTGTCATTCTAATACATCGTAGCTACAACTTGATTCAAGCTGAAGTTGCGATGTTTCAGACTGACAACGACGATATTTGATAGTAAATATGACCTACGCATTCATGATCATATCTAAAGTTACTCGATTTATTTAAGTGAAACATTTTAACGGATGTCGGTATACATTGGTCCAACTAAAAAATATTGCCAACGACAACTGAAATTGCTGAAAATTCATATAAATAGGGGGCTTTTGTGGAATTAGAAATTCAATGCGAAACTACGATCAGAAATTGCTTTTTACTCTAGCGGAACGCTTTTACTTGGTCAAAATCACGCGTGATTGACCAGGTAAGGATCATGCTCCCCCCCCCCTCTCCCCCTTTCTCCCTCCACTGTTTATCCCCCGGTTTAGCCGAAAATCAATGGAAAGTTAACCAAATTAGAGACTGTTAGGCTTTGGCACAGAACAACATAACCATGTTATATATGGCTATTTATGCCTTTTTGAGTCATCCACAAATGATGATGTGATCGGATTTCAACGGTTGAATCATGGCGAGATCTGGTGCAACAGGTCAGACACTTTAATAATAATAATAATAATAATAATAATAATAATAACTTTATTTTAAGAAGGTAAAACATTAAGACAGCATTTTCAATTTACAATGAATAAAACATGTCTTTTTTACAATGTTGCCTTCTCTCTCTCTCATCTCTCTCACATCCTTTCTTTTTCTTTCTCTCCCTCCCCCCCGTCTCTCTCTCACTCTTCCTATCGTATTTTTCCCCTTCTCTCTCTCAGACACACACACACACAGAGATTCACTCTCTCTCTCTCTCTCTCTCTCTCTCTCTCTCTCTGTCGATCCATTAATAAACGAACGTGAACGATGTAAAACTAAATCGCGAAAATGAAACAAATAATATAATGAGGAGAAAGAATACTTTGATAAAATTGTCTACGGACAGACACACTGATTTGTAATTACAGGGCTGTATCATTTATTTTGTTTGTCAAGAAGATAAGCTTTAATTTGTTTTTTAAAACTGTATATTGTTTTGGCCTCCCTTATGAAAGTAGGAATTTCATTCCATACTTCCATGCTTGAACATGAGAACGCATTTTTCTTAAAAGTTGTTTTGTATCTAGTGTTGGTAATATCACGACGCGTAGCAGACCTTAAGTTATACTTAGAATTATTAGAGAATGAAACAATGTCTGTAATGTATTTTGGTGTGAGGTTATTCAGAGATTTATATATTAGAAGAGCAGTGTGGTAATTACAGCTATTTAACCTACTTTAACGCATTAACAGGAGACAAAATTGCTTCATTCTAAAAATATTTAAATTGAAAGAAGCTGCAGACATTTCAAATTGCGTTAGATTGGAAAATAAGTGCAAAATAAGGTAGAAAACATTGTGAGAAAATGGGAAATTACTTGTTCCATTTTTAACGGCCTTATATTGCAAAACTTATGGCTAGTAACATGTTACAAAATGATAAAATATCGACAACAAACAATAAAGGTTAACAAAAATGGCGTCCAATGTTGGAGTTGAAAAGCTAAGATCCAGGCTTAATAGATTATTTGATTGGTTGGTTTATTCCTTGATTGACAGCCGCGATTGGTCAATTACCAATACTCTCCGTGCCTTCTACTCCTTGCCGGTGATTGTGTTCTGGTCATTGTTTGACTCGTATCCATAGTGACCCGTCGGATGTTGTCCGGACTGTAAAATTTTGTGTTCATTTACACGCTTAAATATGCGTATCACTTGTAATACACTTAAGAAATGAATCTCTACCCTACCTCTCTCCCACTCTTCTCTTTTTCCCCATCACTCCCCATTGCACCCTTCTCCTCTATCACACTCTTCACGCCCTCTCTCTCCCATTGCACTCTTCCCCAAGTTCTCTCGTCATCCCCCTCTCTCCCCTCCCCTCACTTTTCACCCTTCTCCTCTATCACTCTCTTCGACCCTCTCTCTCCCATATCACTCTTTCCCCCAGCACTCTCATCATCCCCTCTCTCCCCTATCACTCTCCCTTCCTCCCCCTTTCCCCAATCTCTCCCTTGTCACCCTTGTGTTAGAACAAATGTTTGCGAGTGTAACGGGGGCTGTGCAGAGAGGACATGCAAATTTGGAAGGACTGAGACTTCTTTCTCTATCCTTTGTTGTGACGTTACAGTCGGAATACTTGGTGAAATGT
Source organism: Fragum fragum (assembly GCA_946902895.1). Classification (NCBI taxonomy): domain Eukaryota; kingdom Metazoa; phylum Mollusca; class Bivalvia; order Cardiida; family Cardiidae; genus Fragum; species Fragum fragum. Next base: position 12,984,822 of record OX336373.1, on the reverse strand, counting down.
GCAGCTTATATTCAAGAACTATTTTCTTCTGTCTAGGGCGTCTCAAGGGCACTAAAGAGAAAGTCTTTAGTTTTTATATAGGGTATACACATAAGAAAAAACTTAATTGAATGAAGAAAATATACATGCATTTAAATGAACAGAAACTGACATGGTTCAACTTCTAATAGAACTATTTCATTTTCTCCCTTTAACGAACTCAAAGGAAAAGCAATAAATACTAATATCTGTTCTTTTTTATAATGGACCCAGATTAGCCGTGGGTGCTAAGTGGTTGAGCCGATCATTCATTAATGGCTTACTGTATCAAAAAAGGTGTGGGTTCAAACCGGTTGTTCTACCGATATGAGATGTGCAATATCTTTAAAATGAAAAATACAAGTTTAAAACTTTCTATTAAATTCTTTAACAATTTTTTTTCAAAATCTGCTTTTATCTACTTTATGAATAAAATGAGACTTTGATTATTTTTGTTTTATAAAAAAAGATTAAATCTTTAAAAAAAAGTTAACTTGTTTTTATCCTTATGTACGGAGCCCCCTAGGTGACATTTTGTACATATTTTTAATTCGTTTTAACGAAATATTAATTCGTTAAAACGAAATAGTATTTCGATAAAACAAAATACTAATTGGTTATTACGAAATATTAATTCATTAAAACGAAATAATAATTCGTTAAAACAAAATACTAATTCCTTTTAACGAAATACTAATTTGTTAAATCTAAATACTAATTCGTTTTAACCTAATACTAATTCGTTAAAACGAAATACTAATTCGTGAAATTAATATATCAATTCGTTATGGTAAATACTAATTCGTTTTAAAGAAATACTAATATGTTAAATTGAAATATTAATTTGTTAAAACGAAATACTAGCATGTTTTAACATATTGGCGACTTAGGTTTCTCACCCCTATGCTTGTGACTTGGGCAGCTTGGTCGGTTTCGAGCTGGCCCGGTGAATATTGCATCATTTACTGTACAATAATTGTTCATGATTATTATAATCATCATTTTTATTTCTATTATATATTCATCTATTTATTTATATTTTCAAAATCGCATGAACATGTATAATGCATTGCTATGCTCCCACTGCCTGATTTCCCCAACAAAACACGACCAAGCTCGATCAAAAGGCATATACACGTCTTCTTCTCGATCTTTACTCAATCGACCTCGACCCCTATACGAGTATTAACGACCCTTTTGCGATCGCAACCCAACCTCCATTCCGATGTCTATTCGATCATCCCGACCTTAACTCGATCACTACTCGATCCCTTCTCGACCATCTCGATCTCTATACGATCGCTATCTGATCTTTCCCCGACCACCATTCTTCCAAATTCCGCTCGAGCATCCCGACCTTCTCGATCGTGCACGAGTATTTTTGACATGGCAAATATATCCGGGTAGGAAGCCAAAGCGATGCCGACCACACTCGATCGCTCCGACCTCCCCCATCACATGATTTGATAATTCGTTAAAACTATTTAGTATTTCGATTTAAAGATTTAATCTTTCATTAAAACGATTTAGTATTTCGATTAAACGATTTAATATTTCCTTTTAACGATCTAATATTTCGTTAAAACGAATTATTATATCGTACTAACGAATCAATATTTCGTTTTAACGATTAGATATTTCGTTAAAACGATTTAGTATTTAGATTTATCGATTAAATACTTCGTTGAAACGAATTTGTATTACGTTTTATCGAAATACTATTTCGTTTTAACGATTTAATATTTTGTTTAAACGAATTATTATGTCGTAAAAACGAATTAATATTACGTTTTATCGAAATACTATTTCGTTTTAAAGAATTGATATTCCGTTTTAACGATTTAGTATTTCGTTATAACAAATTGATACTTCGTTCGTTATAACGAATACAATAAATCGTTTTAACAAAATACTATTTCGTTAAAACGAATTAAAAAATATGTACAGAATGTCACCTACGGGGCTCTGTATTTATGATATAAGACAGAAAGTTGTTTAGTCATTAATTTTTGTTTTTAACCCTTTCCTGTTTCTTGAAATTTCAGACTGGTCCAAAGTGCAAGAAGTTTCAGACGACAATAAAAATTGGAAGCTAGTAGAAATGAAACCATCCTATGTGGTAGAAAATATTATGTGGTTTTTCCACAATGTTTTCTCATGAAAAAAATCTCAGCAACGTAAAATCCCGGTTTATACAGGAAAGGGTTAAGCAATAATTTTTTATACAATTATTTCATCCCCTTGATGCAATGGAGGGATAGCTTTGAAAAACCATAGTAAGTTTTCATAACGTTGTAACTACAGCTTATTTAAGATTAATCACTGCTAGATTATATTGACGATCTCCCTGACCAAACAGGGTAACCAAAGTTCACCCAAGTGAAGTTACAGACGTAAGTTCTTAAGTGGTGGAATACTAATAAAGAAAACAAACAAACACTTTTGTCTTTAGGGCAGAAAACATTGTTGATGATGAAGAAGATGTTTGTTAAGAGAAATTTCTTCGAATTTTCACAAGGTATTCTAAGCTTTTTTTCTTGAGGGCGTCGAAAAGCGTCATTGTGTGGGAATGGGTTAATACATAAGTAATAGTGGAATAGCAGCACTCTTACAGTTCTAAATCAAAGCGCTGAGAGTACTGATGATGAACGTCCGTATTGGCATAGTAGAGTGATATGATCGTTTTGGTGTACAAATTGGCAATTTTCATATAGATAGTATTTTCTTAACCCTTTCTTGTACAAACCCAGGATTTTACGTCACTGTGACTCTATACTTAAGAAAACACTTTGGAAAAAGAACATACTTGTAAAAAACAATTTCTCCTTTTCCAACAATATTTTCTCCCACTGGAAGGATTCATTTACAATAGCACCAAATTTTCATTGTTGTCAGCAACCTATATCAGTTTGGATTAGTCGAACATTTCAAAAAGCGGGAAAGGTTTAAACACAACCTCTCGTCTTGCCTGGATTGTTTAATAGGTAAATGTAATACAGGATGTTTTCCATTCAAAAATCCTGAGCACGACCACAAGTTGGAAAAAAAAATACCATTGTTACACACGTCATTTGTCTTTCACCGATGAGATATGGTAAGTAATTTGCTTGTTAAGTTGGCTGAGCATCTACATATTTAATGACCCAAATTTGTTGTTGCAGTTGTACATGCTACTGGTGTGAAAAATGACAGGAAGCCATGGTTGGGTGCTCCTACCAACCGCGGTTTGCCGAAATACTACTGTAAGTTACGTTAAACCAAATTCACTTGATCGCAGTCTAACTAGCTTTCAAGATTTTTCTTTTACTTTTCTGAGAGAATCCTTTTCCGAAGACATTCCACGAATAATTAAGATATCATTTAAGTAACTTGGACAATATTAGATTAGCAATATTCATTGCGAACTATTACTCGTAAGAAACAAATGAGAGATTTCGTTCATCTTTTAAACCTTCCGTGAACCAGTGGAAGCTTAACCCCTGACGACAGCCACGAGGATGACTCCAGTTGACACAAATAGATATCCTGTGATGGCTAATAATATCCTGTCTGGGAGTCATGTCCCGAATTAGAACTTTTAATTGTCCATGTGGTTTTTAAGTTAGAATGCGGAGCAATTCCAAATTAGATTTAACAAAACCGAAAGATGAACACAAGACAATTTCATTTCGGGTTTTTGATAACACATATCATGTGATCTCTAAGATATGAATACACTTATGGTTACTTCTCATCTCAACTTGCCACTGACAATCAGTTAATTGTAGCCGAAGACAATAATATGGCACATGTAAAAGGTGATATAAAAATTCGTATAGAGACTTCTAAACATGCTTAAGTTTGGTATAAATTATTGAAAAATAAGGTAATAATTAGCGCAGCTATTTTTTTGTGTGTGTGTGTGATTCGCCGTCCCGTGTTTGGTTATCACATCTTCTCAAGTTACATGTGGTAGTCATGTGACCATAGATAGGCAATGTTTACAAATATGGCTCAGGTCGCAAATGCATTTTTTAAACAATCACGCCGCCCAGTGCGTAAAACATTCTAGAGCGATTAAGGGGGATCGTAGAAATCAAGTAAACGCGATTATTGTGGGATTTACAGCTTTTAATAAATAAAAAATCAAATAGATGCAAAACGAAAGTAGAAAATTTTGAAAATTAGAATGTAAACATATCAACTTCCGGTTTCTACTTATTTACTAAATAATTACGCTTTATTATGTCTTTATTTACAAGTTTAAATCAATGATAACACATCAAACTTTTAACAAGTATCATCTAGCTTCAGCTCGGTCGTTTTTAATTAAGATTTTTACGGTTCTAAAGCCGAATAACGAATAAGGAAATCGCGCGACTACAGGGCGCCGAAGATTATTTGATACTATCTTCATCAAATTATAGGATTTTTTAGGAAAAGGACAAAACTACCATGTGCAAACAATAATGTTACAATAACGTTAACTCTTTTTTTTCTTTTGAATTTTACTCACAACGCTTTAATTATTCTTTTTTCCTAAGTCCAAACCGGTTTTTCAAATCGATCACCCTGAAACAAGTCTCAGCGCATTTCCGCAAATTTCCACGTATACTCATAAATTTGAAGTGAAAATCTACGTGAGTTTAGTATGATCGTTACAGAATTGGCCGAGTTGAGGGTCAAATAATCATCGCAGTCATTGATTTCTTACTGTAGAAGCTGTTATTCTCTGTTTTCAAGATTCTAAAAGGAATTCACGTATTACAGTTGATCAAAAAGAGAATGTTATGCTTGAAAATTCTAATTTTGCTGTGCGTGACACAAGCTTATAACCCATTAAAACACGATAAAATTTTAGACCAGTCCCAATTTAAAGAAATAGCAGTCGACAATTCTAAGTTGATGAAATCTTTAAAATCCAGGTCTTTTTGGACAGAAAACATTGTGGATAATGAAGAAATTGCTTGTAATAAGCAAATTCTTCATTTTCCACTATGTTTTCCAAAGCTTTCATAATGAGGGACATTTTAAAGCGTCACTGTCTGGGAATGGGTTAAGACAATACAAGTTTTTGATTTCTGTAAGTGGATTTATGTTTTTGTGCGTTATTCCCGCACATATGTACACGAATGGGAATGCTGGTTTAAGTTTAAAGGAGGGAGGCTTACTCGAAAGGTAATGCATGAGTTTGAACCGAATTCCACAGTTATGACCCTTTCAGCGCATTCCAATTTCTCAGTACTTTCAGTCCTTTGATTTACTACGTGCACGGTTTGAAAATAACATTCATTATGTATCCATGTCCTGTCTAACAAGGCACTCGTTGTTTGGTGCTCCAACCGACGCAGTATGACTGAAATACTGTTAAAAGAAGTGTTAAACTTCAACACCAAAAATTCTCACCAATTCTTAGAAAAAAAGAAAGAAAAGAAAAATGAGTGCCGCTACTTCATCAATTGGTTTAGAAATTTTCGGAATTTATTTTCAATTTTTTTCTTTTTTTTTTTGTTTTAAAATTCTTAATTGAAAATCGATGAACCTATAATTGTGTGTATAATTAGTAGGGCGGAAGCATTAGATGCGCAGGCCATACGGTGCTGTGAGCCATGGTGAAAACAAAGTTAAAGCATTAGGTTGCAGGTTGGCATATCGTCGTTTTCATTCTAATGCATCGTAGCTACAACTTGAATCAAGCTGTAGTTGCGGTGTTTCAGACTGACAGCGACGATATTTGATAGTAAATATGACCTACACATTCATGATCATATCTAAAGTTACTCGATTTTTTTAAGTGAAACATTTTAACGGATGTCGGTATACATTGGTCCAACTAAAAAATATTGCCAACGACAACTGAAATTGCTGAAAATTCATATAAATAAGGGGCTTTTGTGGTATTAGAAATTCAATGCGAAACTACGATCGGGAATTGCTTTTTACTCTAGCGGAACGCTTTTACTTGGTCAAAATTATGCGTGATTGACCAGGTAAGGATCATGCTTTCTCCCCCCCCCCCCTCTCTCTCCCCTCTATCCCCCGGTTTAGCCGAAAATCAGTGGAATGTTAACCAAAATGGCGACTGTTGGGCTTTGGCACAACACAACATAACCATGTTATATATGGCTATTTATTTAATTCCAAAAATATTTAAATTGAAAGAAGCTGCAGACATTTCAAATTGCGTTAAGTGCAATATAAGGTAGAAAACTTTTTGAGAAAATTGGAAATTCCTTGTTCCACAGTTCACCAGTTTTGATATGAAAAACAATCTGTTATTGGAAAGAATCGGTAGTCTTTACAAATGTTTTCTATTTACAAGTTCTTTGAAATTTTCCAGTCGCTGGCCCCGCCCACTTGCGTTGTTCGCTTCGTCCACTGACTCCGACAGGAGTTCCCGCTTCGATTTTTAACGGCCTAATATTGAAAAACTTTTGACCGGTAACATGTTACAAAGAAATAAAATGGTTCAAGTCGACAACAAACAATAAAGGTTAACAAAAGTGGTGGCCAATGTTGGAGTTGAAAAGCTCAGATCCGGGCTTAATAGTTTATTTGATTGGTTGGTTTATTACTTGATTGACAGCCGCGATTGGTCAATTACCAATACTCTCCGTGCCTTCCTCTCCTAGCCGGTGGTTGTGTTCTGGTCATTGTTTGACTCGTATCCATAGTGACCCGTCGGATGTTTGTCCTGACTGTAAAATTTTGTGTTCATTTACACGCTTAAATATGCGTATCACTTGTAATACACTTTAGAAATGAATCTCTACCCTACCTCTCTCCCACTCTTCTCTTTTTCCCTATCACTCCCCATTGCACCCTTCTCCTCTATCACACTCTTCACGCCCTCTCTCTCCCCTCCCCCTCTCTCCCCTCCCATCACTTTTCACCCTTCTCCTCTATCACTCTCTTTTTCCCCCTCTCTCTCCCATTGCATCCTTGTCCTCTATCACCCTCTTCACCCCTCTCTCTCTCCCATTGCACCTCTCCTCTATGACTCTCTTCACCCCCTCTCTCTCCCATTGCACCTTTCTGCTCTATCACTCTCTTCGACACTCTCTCTCCTGTATCACTCTTTCCCCCAGCACTCTCATCATCCCATCTGTCCCCATCACTCTCCATTCCTCCCCCTTTCCCCAATCTCTCCCTTGTCACCCTTGTGTAAGAACTAGTGTTTGCGAGTGTAATGGGGGCTGTGCAGAGAGGACATGCAAATTTGGAAGGACTGAGACTACTTTCTCTATCCTTTGTTGTGACGTTACAGTCGGAATACTTGGTGAAATGTGCAGCTTATATTCCAGAACTATTTTTTTCTGTCTAAGGCGTCTCAAGGGCACTAAGGAGATAGTCTTTAGTTTTTATATAGGGTATACAGATAAGAAAAAAACTTAACTGAATAAAGAAAATATGTATGCATTTAAATGAACAGAAACTGACATGGTTCAACTTCTAATAGAACTATTTCATTTTCTCCCTTTAACGAACTCAAAGGAAAAGCAATAAATACTAATATCTGTTCTTTTCATACTGGACCCAGATTAGCCGTGGGTGCTAAGTGGTTGAGCCGATCATTCAGTAATGGCGTACTGTATTCAAAAAGGTGTGGGTTCGAACCGGTTGTTCTACCGATATGGGAAAAAAATGAAAAATATAATTTTAAAACTTGCTATTAAATTCTTATATATATATTTTTTAAAAATCTGCTTTTATCCATATTATGAATAAAAAAGGACATTGATGATTTTATATTTTATAAAAAAGATTAAAACTTAAAAAATTGTTAACTTGTTTTTTGACTTTTATGAAAAAGGCAAAAAATTGTTCAGTCATTAATTCTTGTCTTTAAGCAATTTTTTTCATACAATTATTTTATCTCCTTGTTGCACTGGTGGGACAGATTTGAAGAACCACAATAAGTCTTCATTACGTTGTAACTACAAATCATTCAAGCTTCTTCACTGCTGTATAATATTGGGGATCTCCCTGACCAAACGCCGTAACCAAAGTTCACTCAAGTGAAAATAAAGACTTCATCAATTGGTTAAGAAGTGTTCGGGATTTATTTTCATTTTTTTTTATTTTTTTGTTTTGTTTTGTTTTTAATTCTTGATTGAAAATCGATGAACCTATAATTGTGTGTATAATTAGTAGGGCGGAAGCATAAGATGCGCAGGCCATACGGTGCTGTGAGCCATGGTGAAAACAAAGTTAAAGCATTAGGTTGCAGGTTGGCATATCGTCGTTGTCATTCTAATACATCGTAGCTACAACTTGATTCAAGCTGTAGTTGCGATGTTTCAGACTGACAACGACGATATTTGATAGTAAATATGACCTACACATTCATGATCATATCTAAAGTTACTCGATTTATTTAAGTGAAACATTTTAACGGATGTCGGTATACATTGGTCCAACTAAAAAATATTGCCAACGACAACTGAAATTGCTGAAAATTCATATAAATAAGGGGCTTTTGTGGAATTAGAAATTCAATGCGAAACTACGATCAGAAATTGCTTTTTACTCTAGCGGAACGCTTTTACTTGGTCAAAAGCACGCGTGATTGACCAGGTAAGGATCATGCTCCCCCTCTCTCTTCCCCCTTTCTCCTCTACTGTTTTTCCCCCGGTTTAGCCGAAAATCAGTGGAATGTTAACCAAAATATCGACTGTAAGGCTTTGGCACAGCACAACATAACCATGTTATATATGGCTATTTATGCCTTTTTGAGTCATCCACAAATGATGATGTGATCGGATTTCAACGGTTGAATCATGGCGAGATCTGGTGCAACAGGTCAGACACTTTAACGCAATAACAGAAGACAAATTTATTTCGTTCTAAAAATATTTAAATTGAAAGAAGCTGCAGACATTTCAAATTGCGTTAAATTGGAAAATAAGTGCAAAATAAGGTAGAAAACATTGTGAGAAAATGGGAAATTCCTTGTTCCACAGTTCACCGGTTGTGATATGAAAAACAATCTGTTATTGGAAAGAATCGGTAGCCTATACAAATGCTTTCCATTTACAAGTTCTTTGAAATTGTCCAGTCGCTGGCCCCGTCCACTGACTCCGACAGGAGTTCCCGCTTCGATTTTTAACAGCCTTTTATTGCAAAACTTATGGCCAGTAACATGTTACAAAATGATAAAATGGTTCATGTCGACAACAAACAATAAAGGTTAACAAAAATGGCGTCCAATGTTGGAGTTGAAAAGCTAAGATCCGGGCTTAATAGATTATTTGATTGGTTGGTTTATTACTTGATTGACAGCCGCGATTGGTCAATTACCAACACCCTCCGTGCCTTCTACTCCTTGCCGGTGGTTGTGTTCTGGTCATTGTTTGACTCGTATCCATAGTGACCCGTCGGATGTTTGTCCTGACTGTAAAATTTTGTGTTCATTTACACGCTTAAATATGCGTATCACTTGTAATACACTTTAGAAATGAATCTCTACCCTACCTCTCTCCCACTCTTCTCTTTTTCATTATCACTCCCCATTGCACCCTTCTCCTCTATCACAATCTTCCCCAAGTACTCTCGTCATCCCCCTCTCTCCCCTCCCCTCACTTTTCACCCTTCTCCTCTATCACTCTCTTCTTCCCCCTCTCCCTCCCATTGCATCCTTGTCCTCTATCACCCTCTTCACCCTTCTCCTCTTTGACTCTCTTCACCCCCTCTCTCTCCCATTGCACCCTTCTCCTCTATCACTCTCTTCGACCCTGTCTCTCCCATATCACTCTTTCCCCCAGCACTCTCATCATCCCATCTCTCCCCTATCACTCTCCCTTCCTCCCCCTTTCCCCAATCTCTCCCTTGTCACCCTTGTGTTAGAAAAAGTGTTTGCGAGTGTAATAGGGGCTGTGCAGAGAGGACATTCAAATTTGGAAGGACTGAGACTACTTTCTCTATCCTTTGTTGTGACGTTACAGTCGGAATACTTGGTGAAATGTGCAGCTTATATTCCAGAACTATTTTCTTCTGTCTAGGGCGTCTCAAGGGCACTAAGGAGATAGTCTTTAGTTTTTATATAGGGTATACAGATAAGAAAAAAAACTTAATTGAATAAAGAAAATATGTATGCATTTAAATGAACAGAAACTGACATGGTTCAACTTCTAATAGAACTATTTCATTTTCTCCCTTTAACGAACTCAAAGGAAAAGCAATGAATACTAATATCTGTTCTTTTCATACTGGACCCAGATTAGCCGTGGGTGCTAAGTGGTTGAGCCGATCATTCAGTAATGGCGTACTGTATTCAAAAAGGTGTGGGTTCGAACCGGTTGTTCTACCGATATGGGAAAAAAATGAAAAATATAATTTTAAAACTTGCTATTAAATTCTTATATATATATTTTTTAAAAATCTGCTTTTATCCATATTATGAATAAAAAAGGACATTGATGTTTTTATATTTTATAAAAGAATTAAAACTTAAAAAATTGTTAACTTGTTTTTGACGTTTATGAAAAAGGCAAAAAATTGTTCAGTAATTAATTCTTGTCTTTAAGCAATTTTTTTCATACAATTATTTCATCTCCTAGTTGCACTGGTGGGACAGATTTGAAGAACCACAATAAGTCTTCATTACGTTGTAACTACAAATCATTCAAGCTTCTTCACTGCTGTATAATATTGGGGATCTCCCTGACCAAACGCCGTAACCAAAGTTCACTCAAGTGAAAATAAAGACTTCATCAATTGGTTAAGAAGTGTTCGGGATTTATTTTCATTTTTTTATTTTTTTTGTTTTGTTTTGTTTTTAATTCTTGATTGAAAATCGATGAACCTATAATTGTGTGTATAATTAGTAGGGCGGAAGCATAAGATGCGCAGGCCATACGGTGCTGTGAGCCATGGTGAAACAAAGTTAAGGCATTAGGTTGCAGGTTGGCATATCGTCGTTGTCATTCTAATACAACGTAGCTACAACTTGATTCAAGCTGTAGTTGCGATGTTTCAGACTGACAACGACGATATTTGATAGTAAATATGACCTACACATTCATGATCATATCAAAAGTTACTCGATTTATTTAAGTGAAACATTTTAACGGATGTCGGTATACATTGGTCCAACTAAAAAATATTGCCAACGACAACTGAAATTGCTGAAAATTCAAATAAATTAGGGGCTTTTGTGGAATTAGAAATTCAATGCGAAACTACGATCAGAAATTGCTTTTTACTCTAGCGGAACGCTTTTACTTGGTCAAAAGCACGCGTGATTGACAAGGTAAGGATCACGCTCCCCCCCCTCTCTCTCCTCATTTCTCCCTCCACTGTTTATCCCCCGGTTTAGCCGAAAATCAGTGGAATGTTAACCAACATATCGACTGTAAGGCTTTGGCACAGCACAACATAACCATGTTATATTTGGCTATTTATGCCTTTTTGAGTCATCCACAAATGATGATGTGATCGGATTTCAACGGTTGAATCATGGCGAGATCTGGTGCAACAGGTCAGACACTTTAACGCAATAACAGAAGACAAATTTATTTCGTTCTAAAAATATTTAAATTGAAAGAAGCTGCAGACATTTCAAATTGCGTTAAATTGGAAAATAAGTGCAAAATAAGGTAGAAAACATTGTGAGAAAATGGGAAATTACTTGTTCCACAGTTCACCGGTTGTGATATGAAAAACAATCTGTTATTGGAAAGAATCGGTAGCCTATACAAATGTTTTCTATTGACAAGTTCTTTGAAATTGTCCAGTCGCTGGCCCCGTCCACTTACGTTGTTCGCCACGTCCACTGACTCCGACAGGAGTTCCCGCTTCGATTTTCACGGCCTTATATTGCAAAACTTATGGCCAGTAACATGTTACAAAATGATAAAATGGTTCATGACGACAACAAACAATAAAGGTTAACAAAAATGGCGTCCAATGTTGGAGTTGAAAAGCTAAGATCCGGGCTTAATAGATTATTTGATTGGTTGGTTTATTCCTTGATTAACAGCCGCGATTGGTCAATTACCAACACCCTCCGTACCTTCTACTCCTTGCCGGTGGTTGTGTTCTGGTCATTGTTTGACTCGTATCCATAGTGACCCGTCGGATGTTTGTCCTGACTGTAAAATTTTGTGTTAATCACACGCTTAAATATGCGTATGACTTGAAATACACTTTAGAAATGAATCTCTACCCTACCTCTCTCCCACTCTTCTCTTTTTCCCTATCACTCCCCATTGCACCCTTCTCCACTATCACACTCTTCACGCCCTCTGACTCCCATTGCACTCTTCCCCAAGTACTCTCGTCATCCCCTCTCTCCCCTCCCCTCACTTTTCACCCGTCTCCTCTATCACTCTCTTCTTCCCCCTCTCCCTCCCATTGCATCCTTGTCCTCTATGACCCTCTTCGCCCCTCTCTCTCTCACATTGCACCCTTCTCCTCTATGACTCTCTTTACTCCCTCTCTCTCCCATTGCACCCTTCTCCTCTATCACTCTCTTCGACCCTCTCTCTCCCATATCACTCTTTTCCCCAGCACTCTCATCATCCCATCTCTCCCCATCACTCCCCCTTCCTTCCCTTTTCCCAATCTCTCCCTTGTCTCCCTTGTGTTAGAACAGGTGTTTGCGAGTGTAATTGGGGCTGTGCAGAGAGGACATGCAAATTTGGAAGGACTGAGACTACTTTCTCTATCCTTTGTTGTGACCTTACAGTCGGAATACTTGGTGAAATGTGCAGCTTATATTCAAGAACTATTTTCTTCTGTCTAGGGCGTCTCAAGGGCACTTAGTAGATAGTCTTTAGTTTTTATATAGGGTATACAGATAAGAAAAAACTTAATTGAATAAAGAAAATATACATGCATTTAAATGAACAGAAACTGACATGGTTCAACTTCTAATAGAACTATTTCATTTTCTCCCTTTAACGAACTCAAAGCAAAAGCAATAAATACTAATACCTGTTCTTTTCATACTGGACCCAGATTAGCCGTGGGTGCTAAGTGGTTGAGCCGATCATTCAGTAATGGCGCACTGTATTCAAAAAGGTGTGGGTTCGAACTGGTTGTTCTAACGATATGGGAAAAAAATGAAAAATATAATTTAAAAACTTGCTATTAAATTCTTATATATATATTTTTTTAAATCTGCTTTTATCCACATCATGAATAAAAAAGGACATTGATGATTTTATATTTTATAAAAAAGATTAAAACTAAAAAATGTTAACCTGTTTTTGACGTTTATGAAAAAGGCAAAAAAAATGTTCAGTAATTAATTCTTGTCTTTAAGCAATTTTTTTCATACAATTATTTCATCTCCTTGTTGCACTGGTGGGACAGATTTGAAGAACCACAATAAGTCTTCATTACGTTGTAACTACAAATCATTCAAGCTTCTTCACTGCTGTATAATATTGGCGATCTCCCTGACCAAACGCCGTAACCAAAGTTCACTCAAATGAAAATAAGACTTCATCAATTGGTTAAGAAGTGTTCGGGATTTATTTTCATTTTTTTTATTTTTTTGTTTTGTTTTGTTTTTAATTCTTGATTGAAAATCGATGAACCTATAATTGTGTGTATAATTAGTAGGGCGGAAGCATTAGATGCGCAGGCCATACGGTGCTGTGAGCCATGGTGAAAACAAAGTTAAAGCATTAAGTTGCAGGTTGGCATATCGTCGTTGTCATTCTAATACATCGTAGCTACAACTTGATTCAAGCTGTAGTTGCGATGTTTCAGACTGACAACGACGATATTTGATAGTAAATATGACCTACACATTCATGATCATATCTGAAGTTACTCGATTTATTTAAGTGAAACATTTTAACGGATGTCGGTATACATTGGTCCAACTAAAAATATTGCAAACGACAAATGAAATTGCTGAAAATTCATATAAATAAGGGGCTTTTGTGGAATAAGAAATTCAATGCGAAACTACGATCAGAAATTGCATTTTACTCTAGCGGAACGAAAATCACGTGTGATTGACCAGGTAAGGATCATGCTCCCCCTCTCTCTCCCCCTTTCTCCCTCCACTGTTTATCCCCCGGTTTAGCCGAAAATTAGTGGAATGTTAACCAAAATATCGACTGTTAGGCTTTGGCACAGCACAACATAACCATGTTATATATGGCTATTTATGCCTTTTTGAGTCATCCACAAATGATGATGTGATCGGATTTCAATGTTTGAATCATGGCGAGATCTGGTGCAATAGGTCAGACACTTTAACGCAATAACAGAAGACAAAATTGTTTCGTTCTAAAAATATTTAAATTGAAAGAAGCTGCAGACATTTCAAATTGCGTTAAATTGGAAAATAAGTGCAAAATAAGGTAGAAAACATTGTGAGAAAATGGGAAATTCCTTGTTCCACAGTTCACCGGTTGTGATATGAAAAACAATCTGTTATCGGAAAGAATCGGTAGCCTATACAAATGTTTTCTATTTACAAGTTCTTTGAAATTGTCCAGTCGCTGGCCCCGCCCACTTACGTTGTTCGCCACGTCCACTGACTCCGACAGGAGTTCCCGCTTCGATTTTTAACGGCCTTATATTGCAAAACTTATGGCCAGTAACATGTTACAAAATGATAAAATGGTTCATGTCGACAACAAACAATAAAGATTAACAAAATTGGTGGCCAATGTTGGAGTTGAAAAGCTAAGATCCGGGCTTAATAGATTATTTGATTGGTTGGTTTATTACTTGATTGACAGCCGCGATTGGTCAATTACCAACACCCTCCGTGCCTTCTACTCCTAGCCGGTGGTTGTGTTCTGGTCATTGTTTGACTCGTATTCATAGTGACCCGTCGGATGTTTGTCCTGACTGTAAAATTTTGTGTTCATTTACACGCTTAAATATGCGTATCACTTGTAATACACTTTAGAAATGAATCTCTACCCTACCTCTCTCCCACTCTTCTCTTTTTCCCTATCACTCCCCATTGCACCCTTCTCTTTTATCACACTCCTCACGCCCTCTCTCTCCCATTGCACTATTCCCAAAGTACTCTTGTCATCCCCCTCTCTCCCCTCCCCTTTCACCCTTCTCCTCTATCACTCTCTTCTTCCCCTCTCTCTCCCATTGCATCCTTGTCCCATATCACCCTCTTCACCCCTCTCTCTCTCCCATTGCACCCTTCTCCTCTATGACTCTCTTCACCCCCTCTCTCTCCCATCGCACCCTTCTCCTCTATCACTCTCTTCGACCCTCTCTCTCCCATATCACTCTTTCCTCCAGCACTCTCATCATCCCATCTCCCCCCATCACTCTCCCTTCCTCCCCCTTTCCCCAATCTCTCCCTTGTCACCCTTGTGTAAGAACAAGAGTTTGCGAGTGTAATGGGGGCTGTGCAGAGAGGACATGCAAATTTGGAAGGACTGAGACTACTTTCTCTATCCTTTGTTGTGACGTTACAGTCGGAATACTTGGTGAAATGTGCAGCTTATATTCAAGAACTATTTTCTTCTGTCTAGGGCGTCTCAAGGGCACTAAGGAGATAGTCTTTAGTTTTTATATAGGGTATTCAGATAAGAAAAAACTCAATTGAATAAAGAAAATATGTATGCATTTAAATGAACAGAAACTGACATGGTTCAACTTCTAATAGAACTATTTCATTTTCTCCCTTTAACGAACTCAAAGGAAAAGCAATAAATACTAATATCTGTTCTTTCCATACTGGACCCAGATTAGCCGTGGGTGCTAAGTGGTTGAGCCGATCATTCAGTAATGGCGTACTGTATTCAAAAAGGTGTGGGTTCGAACCGGTTGTTCTACCGATATGAGACATGCAATTTCTTTAAAAAGAAAAATACATGTTTGAAACTTTCTATTAAATTCTTTAACCCTTTTTTTTCAAAATCTGCTTTAATCTACTTTATGAATAAAAAAGGACATTGATGATATTTTATTTTGAAAAATGTTAACTTGTTTTTGACATTTATGAAATAAGGCAAAAAGTTGTTTAGTCATTAATTCTTGTCTTTAAGCAATAAGTCTTTATAACGTTGTAACATCAAATTATTCAAGCTTATTTATTGTTGTATAATATTGGCGATCTCCCTGACCAAACGCCGTAACCAAAGTTCACTCAAGTAAAGTTAAAGACGAAAGTTCTTAAGTGGTGGAATACTCAAAAAGAAAAAAGAACTTTTGTCGTTTGAGTAGAAAACATTGTTGTTGATGATGAAGAATTTGCTTGTAAAGAGAAATTTCTTCCTTTTTCACAATGTTTTTCTAAGCCTTTTTTCATGAGAAGCGTCGAAAAGCGCCATTGCTAGGAAAGGGTCAATACACAGGTAATAATGGAATTACAGCACGCTTACAGTTCTAAAAGTCTAAAAGCGCTCAGAGTACCGATAATGAACGTATGTAATGGCAATAATGGCATAATGTTTAGTCATTAATTCTTGTCTTTAAGCAATATTTTTCATACAATTATTTCACCTCCTTGTTGCACTGGTGGGACAGGTTTGAAAAGCCACAGTAAGTCTTCATAGCGTTGTAACTGCAGCTTTTTCAAGCCTTTTCACTGCTGGATTGCATTGGTGATCTCTCTGACCAAACGCCGTAACTATAGTTCACTCAAGTGAAGTTACAGACGAAAATTCTTAAGAGTTGGTATACTAAAAAAGAAAAACTTTTGTCCTTTGGGTAGAAAACATTGTTGATGATGAAGTAGATGCTACTTTAGAGCAATTTGTTCATTTTCACAATGTTTTCCTGGGCTTTTTTCTCTAGGGGCGTCGAAAAGCGTCATTGCTGGAAATGGTTTGTTTGTTTGAATGGGATTTTACGCCGCTTTCAACAATCTTTCAGTTATATCGCGGCGGCTAGACCACCTTACAATGGAATCCTGGTATTTCTCACACCAGTACTACCATTACATCCTTTCCTATTCTCAAGCTACTATCCCACATAGGTCTACGATTATCGACCCATTGGTGAGAGAAAAATTTTCGGAAAGGATGAGTGCCGCCGTCGGGGATCGAACCCGGGATGCTGGAAATGGGTTAACACACGGGTTATAATCGAATTAAACTGGTAGCCCGCTGTCTGCGAAATAGATCTAGGGGCAGTAACCAGCCAATAATCGATTAACGTTCTAAATCAAAGTGCTGAGAGTACTGATGTTGAACGACGGTGTTGGTATAGTAGTAGCAATTTCTCCTTTTCCAACAATATTTTCTCCTACTGTAAGGATTCATTTACAATCGCACCAAATTTTCATTGTCGTCAGCAACCTCTATCAGTTTGGATTAGTCGAACATTTCAAAAAGCATGAAGGTTTAAGCACATCCTCTCGCCTGGATTGTTTAATAGATACATGTAATTCAGGATATTTCCATTAAAAAATCCTGAGCACGACACAAGTTGGAAAAAAATGCCATTGTTACACACGTCATTTGTCTTTCACCGATGAAAATATGATAACAAATTTGCTTGTTAAGTTAGCTGAGCAGCTGCACATTTAATGACCCAAATTTATTGTTGCAATTGTACATGTTACTAGTATGAAAAATGACAGGAAGCCATGGTTTGGTGCACCTACCAGCCGCGGGTTTACTGAAATACAACTGAAAGTAACGTTAAACCAAAGTCACTTGATCACAGTCCTAACTAGCTTTCAAGATCAATTTTTTTCTTTAATTTTTCTGAGATCATCCTTTTCCGAAGACATTCCATGAATAATTAAGATATCATTTAAGTAACTTCGACAATATTAGATTAGCAATATTCATTGATAACTATTTCTCGTAAGAAACAAATGATGAGAGATTTCGTTCATCTTTTAAACCTTCCGTGAACCAGTGGAAGCTTAACCCCTGACGACAGCCACGAGGATAACTCCAGTTGTCACAAATAGATATCCTGTGATGGCTTACAATATCATGTCTGGGAGTCATGTCCCGAACTAGAACTTTTAATTGTCCACTTGCAGCAACACCGCTTGATTGTCTATCCACCATTACCGATCCAAACTCGTTGGGTTGATACTTTTGCTAGTGAAATAACCCTATCATCTGACAACGAAATTACTATACTGGGTTACACTAATAAACATCTCTCCTCCCTAGCTTATTGTAAGTCTTAAATAATAATACAATATTTCTTCTTTACCTGAACAAGGCGAAATTCTTTTGATCTTTTTACAGTTTTATGTTGTTGTTTTTTAAATACGTGCATGATTTTGAAATTGCCATTCATTATGTATCCGTGACCTGTCTATAACAAGACGAACTTTTTCTGATATTGCAGTTCTCAGGCTTCTTACCACTTGCATAAGGCCGTGGCCATTGCGCAATAGAAAGCGCGTCTGTCTTTCAATCACGAGGTTCAGGATTCGAACACTGGTTTCGGCAGAAATCCTTTCTGACATTTAACTCCCATCAATGGGTCGTAAACCCGGCTAAGAGGGGTTAGCATCTATAGGCTCGGAAAGGCTGTAGTGGTAGTACTGGTGTGAGAAATACCAGAAATTCATGGTTAGGTGCTCGTTCCCTCGCAATATGACTGAAATACTGTTAAAAGTAGTGTTTAACTTTAACCATGCATATACAGCGAGCAGTAAATTGAAAAATGACATTTCTAGATTCCTTAAAAAAAGTAAAAATAGAAAAACGTGTGCCGTTACTTCACCAATTCGTTTGACGGAAGCATTAGATGCCGTGAGCCATGGTGAAAACAAACTTAAAACATTAACAATGAAATTGGCGCTTCACGAGGATGCAGAAGGGCATAACGTCGTTGTCATTCTAAAACATTGTAACTACAGCTTGAGTAAAGCTGTAGTTACAAGGCTTTAGAATGACAATGACGTCCATATTTGATAGTACAGATGACCTACATATTCAAGATCAGGTTAAAAGTTACTCGACTTTTTCAAGTGAAATGTTTTAACGGAAGTCCAAATACATTGGTCCAACAAACACAAAATGACCAACGACAACAACTGAAAATGTTGAAAATTCATGTGAGCAAGCATTCTGAAGTATTACCGGCTTTATATATACCCCTAGAGCGGTATCTTTTTGGAGTGGTAAAGGGATTACTACCCCTCCAAAAAATTAAAGGTTTTATCAGATTTTATGAGCAATTCTTAAACACACAATTTCTTCATTTTCCACAATGTTTTCCAAAGCTTTCTTAATGAGGGTCATTTTAAAGCGTCACAGTCTTGGAATGGCTAAAGACAATGCTAATTTTTGATTTCTGTATGTGGATTTATGTTTTTGTGCGTTATTCAAGACACTCTTTGTTTGGTGCTCCAACCGCCGCAGTATGACTTAAATACTGTTTAAATTAGTGTTAAACTTAAACCACATACACGACGAGCATTATTTTGAAATAACTTGTTCCACAGTTCACCGGTTGTGACATGATAAACATTCTGTTATTGAAAAGAATCGGTAGCCTATATAAATGTTTTTTATTTACAAGTTCTTGTAATTGTCCAGTCGATTGCCCCGTCCACTTACGTTGCTCGATACGCCCACTGACTCCTACAGGAATTCCCGCTTCGATTTTTAAAGGCCTTATATTGCAAAACTTATGGCAAGTAACATGTAACAAAAAATAATGCAATCCAGCAGTGAAAAAGCTTGAATAAGCTGCAGTTACAACGCTATGAAGACTTACTGTGGCTTTTCAAACCTGTCCCACCAGTACAACAAGGAGGTGAAATAATTGTATGAAAAATATTGCTTAAAGACAAGAATTTATGACTAAACATTATGCCATTATTGCCATTACATAAGTTCATTATCATTACTGTGAGCGCTTTGATTTAGAACTGTAAGCGTGCTGTAATTCCATTATTACCTGTGTATTGACCCTTTCCTAGCAATGACGCTTTTCGACGCCTCTCAAGAAAAAAGGGTTAGAAAAACATTGTGAAAAAAGGAAGAAATTTCTCTTAACAAGCAAATTCTTTATCATCAACATTGTTTTCTACTCAAACGACAAAAGTTCTTTTTCTTTTTGAGTATTCCACCACTTAAGAACTTTCGTCTATAACTTCACTCGAGTGAACTTTGGTTCAATTTTATGAGCATGCGTTGAAAAAAGCGGGAGTGCGTGAAATTTGTTTCCGCTTGATCGATTTAAAATACCGGTTTAGTCCTACAAAACCGCTAAAAAGTAAGATGGTTCATGTCGCCAACAAACAATAAAGGTTAACAAAAATGGCGTCGAATGCCGGAGTTGAAAAGCTCAGATCCGGGCTAAGTAGATTATTTGATTGGTTTGTTTATTCCTTGATTGACAGCCGCGATTGGTCAATTGCCAACATCCTCCGTGCTTTCTACACCTAGCCGGTGTCGTGTTCTGGTCATTGTTTGACTCGTATCCATAGTGACCCGTCGGATGTTTGTCCTGACTGTAAAATTTGGTGTTCATATACACGCTGAAATATGCGTATCACTTGTTATACACTTTAGGATTGAATCCCTCCCCACTCTTCTCTTTTTCCCTATCACCCTCCCATTGCACTCTTCCCCGAGCACTCTCGTCATCCCCCCTCTCTCCGATAGCACACTTCCCCCTCCCCTTTCCCTGTCATCTCCCCTGTCACTCTCCCTTCTTCCACTCCCCCCAATCTCTCTCCCCTGTCACCCTTGTGTTAGAACAAGTGTTTGCAAGTGTAATTGGGGCTGTGCAGGGAGGACATGCAAATTTGGAAAGACCGAGACTACTTTCTCTATCCTTTGTTGAGACGTTACAGTCGGAATACTTTGTAAAATGTGCAGCTTATATTCAAGAACTATTTTCTTCTGTCTATGGCGTCTCAGGGGCACTAAGGAGATAGTCTTTAGTTTTTATATAGGGTATACAGATAAGAAAAAACTTAACAGAATAGAGAAAATATGTATGCATTTAAATGAACAGAAACTAACAAGGTTCAACTTCTAACAGAATTATTTCATGTTCTCCCTTTAACGAACTCAAAGGAAAAGCAATAAATACTTATATCTGTTCTTTTTATAATGGACCCATAATAGCCGTGGGGACTAAGTGGTTGAGCCGATCATTCTTTAATGGCATACTGTATCCAAAAAAGGTGAGGGTTCGAACCGATTGTTCTACCGACATGGGAAAAAAATGAAAAATATAATTTTAAAACTTGCTATTAAATTCTTATATTTATTTTTTTTAAAATCTGCCTTTATCCACTTTTATGAATAAAAAAGGACATTGATAATTTTATATTTTATAAAAAAGGTTAAAACTTAAAATTGTTAACCTGTTTTTGAAGTTTATGAAAAAGGCAAAAAGTTGTTCAGGCATTAATTCTTGTCTTTAAGCATTTTTTTCATACAGTTATTTCATCTCCTTGTTACACTGGTTGGAAAGATTTGAAGAACCACAATAAGTCTTCATTACGTTGTATCTACAAATTATTCAAGCTTCTTCACTGCTGTATAATATTGGCGATCTCCCTGACCAAACGCCGTAACCAAAGTTCACTCAATGGAAATTACAGACTTCATCAATTGGTTTAGAAATTTTCGGAATTTGTTTTCATTTTTTTTTATTCTTGATTGAAAATCGATGAACCTATAATTGTGTGTATATTTAGTAGGGCGGAAGCATTAGATGCGCAGGCCATACGGTGCTGTGAGCCATGGTGAAAACAAAATTAAACCATTAGCAATGAAATTAGTGCTTCATTAGGGTGCAGGGTGGCATATCGTCGTTGTCATTCTAATACATCGTAGCTACAACTTAAATCAAGCTGTAGTTGCGATGTTTCAGACTGACAACGACTATTTTTGATAGTAAATATGACCTACACCTTCATGATCATATTTAAAATTACTCGATTTATTTAAGGGAAACATTTTAACGGATGTCAGTATACATTGGTCCAACTAAAAAATATTGCCAACGACAACTGAAATTACTGAAAATTTCATATAAATAAGGGGGTTATGTGGTATTAGAAATTCATTACGAAACTAAGGTCAGAAATTGCTTTTTACTCTAGCGGAACGCTTTTACTTGGTCAAAAGCACGCGTGATTTACAAGGTAAGGATCATGCTTCCCTCCCCACCATTTGTATCCCCCTTTCTCACTCCACTGTTTATCCCCCGGTATAGCAGAAAATCAGTGGAATGTTAACCAAAATATCGACTGTAAGGCTTTGGCACAGCACAACATAACCATGTTATATATGACTATTTATGCCTTTTTTGAGTCATCCACAAATGATGATGTGATCGGATTTCAACGTTTGAATCAAGGCGAGATCTGGAACAACAGGTCAGACACTTTATCGCATTAACAGAAGACAAAATTATTTAATTCTAAAATTATTTAAATTGAAAGAAACTGAAGACATTTCAAATTGCGTTAAATTGGAAAACAAGTGCAAAATAAGGTAGAAAACATTTTGAGAAAATGGGAAATTACTTGTTCCACAGTTCATCGGTTGTGATATGATAAACATTCTCTTATTGGAAAGAATCGGTAGCCTATATAGGTGTTTTCTATTTACCCACTTACGTTATTCGATACGCCCTTCTGACTCCGACAGGAGTTCCCGCTTCGATTTTAACGGCCTAATATTGTAAAATTTATGGCCAGTAAAATGTTACTAAAAAGTGAAATGGTTCATGTCGACAACAAACAATAATGGTTAACAAAAATGGTGGCCAATGCCGGAGTTGAAAAGCTCAGAGCCGGGCTTAATAGATTATTTGATTGGTTGGTTTATTCCTTGATTGACAGCCGCGATTGGTCAACAACCAAGATCCTCCGTGCCTTCTACTCCTTGCCGGTGGTTGTGTTCTGGTCATTGTTTGACTCTTATCCATAGTGACCCGTCGGATGTTTGTCCTGACTGTAAAATTTGGTGTCCACTTACACGCTGAAATATGCGTTTCACTTGTAATAAACTTTAGAAACGAATCTCTACCCTGCTCGCCCTAAGTAGCTCTCCCTACCTCTCTCCAACTCTTCTCTTTTCCCCTATCACTCCCCAGTGCACTCTTCTCCCCTCTCTCCCCTATTTCACCCTTCTCCTCTATCACACTCTTCACCCCTCTCTCTCCCATTGCACTCTTCCCCAAGCACTCTCGTCACCCCCCTCTCTCCCCTCCACTGTCTTCTCCCATATCACTCTCCCTTCCTTCCCCCTCCCCCAATCTTTCTCCCCTGTCACCCTTGTGTTAGAAAAAGTTTTTGCGAGTGTAATGGGGGCTGTGCAGGGAGGACATGCAAATTTGGAAGGACCGAGAATACTTTCTCTATCCTTTGTTTTGACGTTACAGTCGGAATACTTTGTGAAATGTGCAGCTTATATTCAAGAACTATTTTCTTCTGTCTAGGGCGTCTCAGGGGCACTAAGGAGATAGTCTTTAGTTTTTATATAGGGTATACAGATAAGAAAAAAACTTAATTGAATAAAGAAAATATACATTGTACATGCATTTAAATGAATAGAAACTAACAAGGTTCAACTTCTAAAAGAATAATTTCATTTTCTCCCTTTAACGAACTCAAAGGAAAAGCAATAAATACTAATATCAGTTCTTTTCATACTGGACCCAGATTAGCCGTGGGTGCTAAGTGGTTGAGCCGATCATTCAGTAATGGCGTACTGTATTCAAGAAGGTGTGGGTTCGAACCGGTTGTTCTACCGATATGAGACGTGCAATATCTTTAAAAAGAAAAATACAAGTTAAGAACTTTCTATCAAATTGTTTAATATTTTTTTTTAAAAATCTGCTTCTATCCAAATATGAATAAAAAGGGACATTGATGATTTTTATTTCATAAAAACGATTAAATCTTTAAAAAATGTTGACTTGTTTTTATCTTTATGTACGGAGCCCCCTAGGTGACATTCTGTACACATTTTTTAATTCGTTTTAACGAAATATTAATTCGTTAAAACGAAATAGTATTTCGATAAAACAAAATACTAATTCGTTATTACGAAATATTAATTCATTAAAACGAAATAATAATTCATAAAAACAAAACACTTATTCGTTTTAACGAAATACTAATTCGTTAAATCTAAATACTAATTCGTTTTAACGTAATACTAATTCGTTAAAACGAAATACTAATTCGTTAAAAGGAAATAGTATTTCGGTAAAACGAAATACTAATTAGTTAAAACGAAACACTAATTCGTGAAATCAATATATCAATTCGTTTTGGTACATACTAATTCGTTTTAAAGAAATACTAATTTGTTGAATTGAAATATTAATTCGTTAAAACGAAATACTAGTATGTTTTAACATATTGGCGACTTAGGTTTCTCACCCCTATGCTTGTGACTTGGGCAACTTGGTCGGATTCGAGCTAGCCCGGTGAATATTGCATCATTTACTGTATAATAATTGTTCATGATTATTAAAATCATCATTTTTATTTCTATTATATATTCATCTATTTATTTATATTTTCAAAATCGCATGAACATGTATAATGCATTGCTATGCTCCCACTGCCTGATTTCCCAGACCAAACACGACCAAGCTCGATCAAAAGGCATATACACGTCTTCTTCTTGATCTTTACTCAATCGACCACGACCCCTATACGAGTATTAACGACCCTTTTGCTATCGCAACCCGACCTCCATTCCGATGTCTACTCGATCATCCCGACCTTAACTCGATCACTACTCGATCCCTTCCCGACCATCTCGATCTCTATACGATCGCTATCTGATCTTTCCCCTACCACCATCCTTCCCAATTCCGCTCGAGCATCCCGATCTATATACTCGATCGTACACGAGTATTTTTTACATGGCAAAAATATCCGGGTAGGAAGCCAGAGCGACCGATGCCGACCACACTCGATCGCTCCTACCTCCCCCATCACACGATTTGATAATTCGTTAAAACTATTTAGTATTTCGATTTAAGATTTAATATTTCATTAAAACGATTTAGTATTTCGATTAAACGATTTAATATTTCCTTTTAACGATCTAATATTTCGTTAAAACGAATTATTATATCGTAATAACTAATCAATATTTCGTTTTAACGATTAGATATTTCGTTAAAACGATTTAGTATTCAGATTTATCGATTAAATACTTCGTTCAAACGAATTTGTATTTCGTTTTATCGAAATACTATTTCGTTTTAACGATTTAATATTTTGTTTAAACGAATAAATATATCTTAAAAACGTTTTATCGATATACTATTTCGTTTTAAAGAATTAATATTCCGTTTTAACGATTTAGTATTTCGTAATAAGAAATTGATATTTCGTTCGTTATAACGAATACAATAAATCGTTTTAACGAAATACTATTTCGTTAAAACGAATTAAAAAATATGTACAGAATGTCACCTACGGGGCTCTGTATTTATGAAATAAGACAGAAAGTTGTTTAGTCATTAATTTTTGTTTTTAACCCTTTCCTGTTTCTTGAAATTTCAGACTGGTCCAAATTGCAAGAAGTTTCAGACGACAATAAAAATTGGAAGCTAGTAGAAATGAAACCATCCTATGTGGTAGAAAATATTATGGAAAAAATTAGAAATTGCTTGTTACAAGCAATTTCTTCCTTTTCCACAATGTTTTCTCATCAAAAAAATCTCAGCAACGTAAAATTCCGGTTTATACAGGAAAGGGTTAAGCAATAATTTTTTATACAATTATTTCATCCCCTTGATGCAATGGAGGGATAGCTTTGAAAAACCATAGTAAGTTTTCATAACGTTGTAACTACAGCTTATTTAAGATTAATCACTGCTAGATTATATTGACGATCTCCCTGACCAAACATCGTAACCAAAGTTCACCCAAGTGAAGTTACAGACGTAAGTTATTAAGTGGTGGAATACTAATAAAGAAAACAAACAAACAAACACATGTAATAATGGAATAGCAGCAGTCTTACAGTCCTTAATCAAAGCGCTGAGAGTACTGATGATGAACGTCCGTGTTGGTATAGTAGAGTGATATGCCCGTTTTGGTGTACAAAATAGAATTTTTCAAATATATAATATTTCTTAACCCTTTCTTGTACAAACCTGGGATTTTACGTCACTGTGACTCTATATGTAAGAAAACACTTTGGAAAAAGAACATACTTGTAACCAGCAATTTCTCCTTTTCCAACAATATTTTCTCCCGCTGGAAGGATTCATTTACAATAGCACCAACTTTTCATTGTCGTAAGCAACCTCTATCAGTTTGGATAAATCGAACATTTCAAAAAGCGGGAAGGTTTGAGCACACCCTCTCGCCTAGCCTGGATTGTTTAATAGATACATGTAATACAGGATGTTTTCCATTCAATAATCCTGAGCACGACCACAAGTTGGAAAAAAAATGCCATTGTTACACACGTCATTTGTCTTTCACCGATGAGATATGGTAAGTAATTTGCTGAGCATCTACATATTTAATGACCCAAATTTATTGTTACAATTGTACATGTTACTGGTGTGAAAATGACAGGAAGCCATGGTTGGGTGCTCCTACCAACCGCGGTTTGCCGAAATACTACTGTAAGTTACGTTAAACCAAATTCACTTGATCGAAGTCTAACTAGCTTTCAAGATCAATATTTTTCTTTTACTTTTCTGAGAGAATCCTTTTCCGAAGACATTCCACGAATAATTACGATATCATTTAAGTAACTTGGACAATATTAGATTAGCAATATTCATTGAGAACTATTACTCGTAAGAAACAAATGATGAGAGATTTCGTTCATCTTTTAAACCTTCCGTGAACCAGTGGAAGCTTAACCCCTGACGACAGCCACGAGGATGACTCCAGTTGTCACAAATTGATATCCTATGATGGCTAACAATATCCTGTCTGGGAGTCATGTCCCGAACTAGAACTTCTAATTGTCCATGTGGTTTTTAAGTTAGAATGCGGAGCAATTCCAACTTAGATTTAACAAAACCGAAAGATGAACACAAGACAATTTCAT
This sequence comes from Fragum fragum, assembly GCA_946902895.1. Taxonomy (NCBI): domain Eukaryota; kingdom Metazoa; phylum Mollusca; class Bivalvia; order Cardiida; family Cardiidae; genus Fragum; species Fragum fragum. The sequence goes on along the minus strand of OX336373.1, from coordinate 12,957,904 downwards.
TTCGGGTTTTTGATAACACATATCACTTGATCTCTTAGATATGAATACACCTCGGGTTACTTCTCATCTCAACTTGCCACGGACAATCAGTTAATTGTAGCCGAAGACAATAATATGGCACATGTAAAAGGTGATATAAAAATTCGTTTAGAGACTTCTAAACATGCTTTAGTTTGCTATAAATTATTGAAAAATAAGGTGATAATAAGCGCAGCTATTTTTTTTTTTTTTGTGTGTGTGTGTGTGATTCGCCGTCCCGTGTTTGGTTATCACATCTTCTCAAGTGACATGTGGTAGTCATGTGACCATAGATAGGCAATGTTTACAAATATGGCTCAGGTCGCAAATGCATTTTTTAAACAATCACGCCGCCCAGTGCGTAAAACATTCTAGAGCGATTAAGGGGGATCGTAGGCATCAAGCAAACGCGATTATTGTGGGATTTACAGCTTTTACTAAATAAAAATAAAATAGATGCAAAACGAAAGTAGAAGATTTTGAAAATTAGAATGTAAACATGTCAACTTCCGGTTTCTACTTAATTATACTTATTTACTAAATAATTACGCTTTATTATGTCTTTATTTACAAGTTTAAATCAATAATAACACATCAAACTTTTAACAAGTGTCATCTAGCTTTCAGCTCGGTCCTTTTTAATTAAGATTTTTACGGTTCTAAAGCCGATTAACGAATAAGGAAATCGCGCGACTACAGGGCGCCGAAGATTATTTGATACTATCTTCATCAAATTATAGGAATTTTTAGGAAAAGGACAAAACTACCATGTGCAAACAATAATGTTACAATAACGTTAACTATTTTTTTTCTTTGAATTTTACTCACAACGCTTTAATTATTCTTTTTTCCTAAGTCCAAACCGGTTTTTCAAATCGATCACCCTGAAACATGTCTCAGCGCATTTCCGCAAATTTCCACGTATACTCATAAATTTGAAGTGAAAATCTACTTCAGTTTAGTATGATCGTTACAGAATTGGCCTGGTTGAGGGTCAAATAATCATAGCGGTCATTGATTTCTTACTGTAGAAGCTGTTTTTCTCTGTTTTCAAGATTCTAAAAGGAATTCACGTATTACAGTTGATCAAAAGGAGAATGTTATGCTTGAAAATTCTAATTTTGCTGTGCGTGACACGAGCTTATAATCCATTCAAACACGATAAAATTTTAGACCAGTCCCAATTCAAAGAAATAGCACTCGACAATTCTAAGTTGATGAAATCTTTAAAATCCAGGTCTTTTTGGACAGAAAACATTGTGGATAATGAAGAAATTGCTTGTAATAAGCCATTTCTTCATTTTCCACTATGTTTTCCAAAGCTTTCATAATGAGGGACATTTAAAAGCGTCACTGTCTGGGAATGGGTTAAGACAATACAAGTTTTTGATTTCTGTAAGTGGATTTATGTTTTTGTGCGTTATTCACGCACATATGTACACGTATGGGAATGCTGGTTTAAGTTTAAAGGAGGGAGGCTTACTCGAAAGGTAATGCATGAATTTGAACCGAATTCCACAGTTATGACCCTTTCAGCGCATCCCAACTTCTCAGTACTTTCAGTCCTTTGATTTACTACGTGATGACATTCATTATGTATCCATGTCCTGTCTAACAAGGCACTCGTTGTTTGGTGCTCCAACCGACGCAGTATGACTGAAATACTGTTAAAAGAAGTGTTAAACTTCAACACCAAAAATTCTCACCAATTCTTAAAAAAAAAAAAAAAAAAAAAAAAAAATGAGTGCCGCTACTTCATCAATTGGTTTAGAAATTTTCGGAATTTATTTTCATTTTTTTGTTGTTTTTTTTTTTGTTTTAAAATTCTTAATTGAAAATCGATGAACCTATAATTGTGTGTATAATAAGTAAGGCGGAAGCGCAGGCCATACGGTGCTGTGAGCCATGGTGAAAACAAAGTTAAAACATTAGCAATGAAATTAGTGCTTCATTAGGGTGCAGGTTGGCATATCGTCGTTGTCATTCTAATACATCGTAGCTACAACTTGGTTCAAGCTGTAGTTGCGATGTTTCAGACTGACAACGACGATATTTGATAGTAAATATGACCTACACATTCATGATCATATCTAAAGTTACTCGATTTATTTAAGTGAAACATTTTAACGGATGTCGGTATACATTGGTCCAACTAAAAAATATTGCCAACGACAACTGAAATTACTGAAAATTCATATAAATAAGGGGCTTTTGTGGAATTAGAAATTCAATGCGAAACTACGATCAGAAATTGCTTTTTACTCTAGCGGAACGCTTTTACTTGGTCAAAAGCACGCGTGATTGACCAGGTAAGGATCATGCTTTCTTCTTCGCCCCCCCGTCTCTCTCTCCCCTCTCTCCCTCAACAGTTTATCCCCCGGTACAGCCGAAAATCAGTGGAATGTTAACCAAAATTGCGACTGTTAGGCTTTGGCACAACACAACATAACCATGTTATATATGGCTATTTATTTAATTCCAAAAATATTTAAATTGAAAGAAGCTGCAGACATTTTAAATTGCGTTAAGTGCGAAATAAGGTAGAAAACATTGTGTGAAAATGGGAAATTACTTGTTCCACAGTTCATTGGTTGTGATATGATAAACAATCTGTTATTGGAAAGAATCGGTAGTCTTTACAAATGTTTTCTATTTACAAGTTCTTTGAAATTGTCTAGTCGCTGGCCCCGCCCACTAACGTTGTTCGATACGTCCACTGACTCCGACAGGAGTTTCCGCTTCGATGATAAAATGGTTCATGTCGACAACAAACAATAAAGGTTAACAAAAATGGCGTCCAATGTTGGAGTTGAAAAGCTAAGATCCGGGCTTAATAGATTATTTGATTGGTTGGTTTATTCCTTGATTGACAGCCGCGATTGGTCAATTACCAACACCCTCCGTGCCTTCTACTACTTGCCGGTGGTTGTGTTCTGGTCATTGTTTGACTCGTATCCATAGTGACCCGTCGGATGTTTGTCCTGACTGTAAAATTTTGTGTTCATTTACACGCTAATATGCGTATCACTTGTAATACACTTTTACACTTTAGAAATGAATCTCTACCCTGCCTCTCTCCCACTCTTCTCTTTTTCCCTATCACTCCCCATTGCACCCTTCTCCTCTCTCCCATTGTACTCTTCCCCAAGTACTCTCGTCATTCCCCTCTCTCCCCTCCCCTCACTTTTCACCCTTCTCCTCTATCACTCTCTTCTTCCCCCTCTCTCTCCCATTGCATCCTTGTCCACTATCATCCTCTTCACCCCTCTTTCTCTCCCATTGCACCCTTCTCCTCTATGACTCTCTTCACCCCCTCTCTCTCCCATTGCTCCCTTCTCCTCTATCACTCTCTTCGACCCTCTCTCTCCCATATCACTCTTTCCCCAAGCACTCTCATCATCCCATCTCTCCCCATCACTCTCCCTTCCTCCCCCTTTCCCAGTCTCTCCCTTGTCACTCTTGTTTTAGAACAAGTGTTTGCGAGTGTAATCGGGGCTGTGCAGAGAGGACATGCAAATTTGGAAGGACTGAGACTACTTTCTCTATCCTTTGTTGTGACGTTACAGTCGGAATACTTGGTGAAATGTGCAGCTTATATTCCGGAACTATTTTCTTCTGTCTAGGCCGTCTCAAGGGCACTAAGGAGATAGTCTTTAGTTTTTTATAGGGTATACAGATTAGAAAAAAATAATAATTGAATAAAGAAAATATGTATGCATTTAAATGAACAGAAACTGACATGGTTCAACTTCTAATAGAACTATTTCATTTTCTCCCTTTAAGGAACTAAAAGGAAAAGCAACAAATACTAATATCTGTTCTTTTCATACTGGACCCAGATTAGCCGTGGGTGCTAAGTGGTTGAGCCGATCATTCAGTAATGGCGTACTGTATTCAAAAAGGCGTGGGTTCGAACCGGTTGTTCTACCGATATTGGGAAAAAATGAAAAATATAATTTTAAAACTTGCTATTAAATTCTTATGTATTTTTTTTCAAAATCTGCTTTTCCTAAGCGAAACTACGATCAGAAATTGCTTTTTACTCTAGCGGAACGCTTTTACTTGGTCAAAAGCACACGTGATTGACCAGGTAAGGATCATGCTCCCCCCCTCTCTCTCTCCCCCTTTCTCCCTCCACTGTTTATCCCCCGGTTTAGCCGAAAATCAGTGGAATGTTAACCAAAATATCGACTGTTAGGCTTTGGCACAGCACAACACAACCATGTTATATATGGCTATTTATGCCTTTTTGAGTCATCCACAAATGATGATGTGATCGGATTTCAACGGTTGAATCAAATCGAGATCTGGTGCAACAGGTCAGACACTTTAACGCAATAACAAAAGACAAATTTATTTCGTTTTAAAAATATTTAAATTGAAAGAAGCTGCAGACATTTCAAATTGCGTTAAATTGGAAAATAAGTGCAAAATAAGGTAGAAAACATTGTGAGAAAATGGGAAATTACTTGTTCCACAGTTCACCGGTTGTGATATGAAAAACAATCTGTTATTGGAAAGAATCGGTAGTCTTTACAAATGTTTTCTATTTACAAGTTCTTTGAAATTGTCCAGTCGCTGGCCCCGTCAACTTACGTTGTTCGCAACGTCCACTGACTCCGACAGGAGTTCCCGCTTCGATTTTTAACGGCCTTATATTGCAAAACTTATGGCCAGTAACATGTTACAAAATGATAAAATGGTTCATGTCGACAACAAACAATAAAGGTTAACAAAAATGGCGTCCAATGTTGGAGTTGAAAAGCTAAGATCCGGGCTTAATAGATTATTTGATTGGTTGGTTTATCCCTTGATTGACAGCCGCGATTGGTCAATTACCAACACCCTCCGTGCCTTCTACTCCTTGCCGGTGGTTGTGTTCTGGTCATTGTTTGACTCGTATCCATAGTGACCCGTCGGATGTTTGTCCTGACTGTAAAATTTTGTGTTCATTTACACGCTTAAATATGCGTATCACTTGTAATACACTTTAGAAATGAATCTCTACCCTACCTCTCTCCCACTCTTCTCTTTTTCCCTATCATTCCCCATTGCACCCTTCTCCTCTATCACACTCTTCACGCCCTCTCTCTCCCATTGCACTCTTCCCCAAGTACTCTCGTCATCCCCCTCTCTCACCTCCCCTCATTTTCATCCATCTCCTCTATCACTCTCTTCTTCCCCTCTCTCTCTCCCATTGCATCCTTGTCCTCTATCACCCTCTTCACCCCTCTCTCTATCCCATTGCACCCTTCTCCTCTATGACTCTCTTCACCCCCTCTCTCTCCCATTGCACCCTTCTCCTCTATCACTTTCTTCGACCCTCTCTTTCCCATATCACTTTTTCCCCCAGCACTCTCATCATCCCATCTCTCCCCATCACTCTCCCTTCCTCCCCCTTTCCCCAATCTCTCCCTTGTCACCCTTGTGTTAGAACAAGTGTTTGCGAGTGTAATGGGGGCTGTGCAGAGAGGACATGCAAATTTGGAAGGACTGAGACTACTTTCTCTATCCTTTGTTGTGACGTTACAGTCGGAATACTTGGTGAAATGTGCAGCTTATATTCCAGAACTATTTTCTTCTGTCTAGGGCGTCTCAAGGGCACTAAGGAGATAGTATTTAGTTTTTATATAGGGTATATAGATAAGAAAAAAACTTAATTGAATAAAGAAAATATGTATGCATTTAAATGAACAGAAACTGACATGGTTCAACTTCTAATAGAACTATTTCATTTTCTCCCTTTAACGAACTCAAAGGAAAAGCAATAAATACTAATATCTGTTCTTTTCATACTGGACCCAGATTATCCGTGGGTGCTAAGTGGTTGAGCCGATCATTCAGTAATGGCGTACTGTATTCAAAAAGGTGTGGGTTCGAACCGGATGTTCTACCGATATGGGAAAAAATGAAAAATATAATTTAAAAACTTGCTTTTAAATTCTTATATATATATTTTTAAAATCTACTTTTTTCCACATTATGAATAAAAAAGGACATTGATGTTTTTATATTTTATAAAAAAGATTAAAACTTAAAATTGTTAACCTATTTTTGATGTTTATGAAAAAGGCAAAAAAATGTTCAGTCATTAATTCTTGTCTTTAAGCAATTTTTTTCATACAATTATTTCATCTCCTTGTTGCACTGGTGGGACAGATTTGAAGAACCACAATAAGTCTTCATTACGTTGTAACTACAAATCTTTCAAGCTTCTTCACTGCTGTATAATATTGGCGATCTCCCTGACCAAACGCCGTAACCAAAGTTCACTCAAGTGAAAATAAAGACTTCATCAATTGGTTAAGAAGTGTTCGGGATTTATTTTCATTTTTTTTATTTTTTTGTTTTGTTTTTAATTCTTGATTGAAAATCGATGAACCTATAATTGTGTGTATAATTAGTAGGGCGGAGGCATTAGATGTGCAGTCATTCTGAAAACAAAGTTAAAGCATTAGGTTGCAGGTTGGCATATCGTCGTTGTCATTCTAATACATCGTAGCTACAACTTGATTCAAGCTGTAGTTGCGATGTTTCAGACTGACAACGACGATATTTGATGGTAAATATGACCTACACATTCACGATCATATCTAAAGTTACTCGATTTAATTAAGTGAAACATTTTAACGGATGTCGGTATACATTGGTCCAACTAAAAAATATTGCCAACGACAACTGAAATTGCTGAAAATTCACATAAATAAGGGGCTTTTGTGGAATTAGAAATTCAATGCGAAACTACGATCAGAAATTGCTTTTTACTCTAGCGGAACGCTTTAACTTGGTCAAAAGCACGCGTGATTGACCAGGTAAGGATCATGCTCCCCCCCTCTCCTCCTTTCTCCCTCCACTGTTTTTCCCCCGGTTTAGCCGAAAATCAGTGGAATGTTAACCAAAATATCGACTGTTAGGCTTTGGCACAGCACAACATAACCATGTTATATATGGCTATTTATGCCTTTTTGAGTCATCCACAAATGATGATGTGATCGGATTTCAACGTTTGAATCAAGGCGAGATCTTGAACAACAGGTCAGACACTTTAACGCAATAACAGAAGACAAATTTATTTCGTTCTAAAAATATTTAAATTGAAAGAAGCTGCAGACATTTCAAATTGCGTTAAATTGGAAAATAAGTGCAAAATAAGGTAGAAAACATTGTGAGAAAATGGGAGATTACTTGTTCCACAGTTCACCGGTTGTGATATGAAAAACAATCAGTTATTGGAAAGAATCGGTAGTCTTTACAAATGTTTTCTATTTACAAGTTCTTTGAAATTGTCCAGTCGCTGGCCCCGTCCACTTACGTTGTTCGCCACGTCCTCTGACTCCGACAGGAGTTCCCGCTTCGATTTTTAACGGCCTTATATTGCAAAACTTATGGCCAGTAACATGTTACAAAATGATAAAATGGTTCATGTCGACAACAAACAATAAAGGTTAACAAAAATGGCGTCCAATGTTGGAGTTGAAAAGCTAAGATCCGGGCTTAATAGATTATTTGATTGGTTGGTTTATCCCTTGATTGACAGCCGCGATTGGTCAATTACCAACACCCTCCGAGCCTTCTACTCCTTGCCGGTGGTTGTGTTCTGGTCATTGTTTGACTCGTATCCATAGTGACCCGTCGGATGTTTGTCCTGACTGTAAAATTTTGTGTTCATTTACACGCTTAAATATGCGTATCACTTGTAATACACTTTAGAAATGAATCTCTACCCTACCTCTCTCCCACTCTTCTCTTTTTCCCTATCACTACCCATTGCACCCTTCTCCACTATCACACTCTTCACGCCCTCTCTCTCCCCTTGCACCCTTCCCCAAGTACTCTCGTCATCCCACTCTCTCCCCTCCCCTCACTTTTCACCCTTCTCCTCTATCACTCTCTTCTTCCCCCTCTCTCTCCCATTGCATCCTTGTCCTCTATCACCCTCTTCACCCCTCTCTCTCCCATTGCACCCTTCTCCTCTATGACTCTCTTCACCCCCTCTCTCTCCCATTGCACCCTTCTCCTCTATCACTCTCTTCGACCCTCTCTCTCCCATATCACTCTTTCCCCCAGCACTCTCATCATCCCATCTCTCCCCATCACTCTCCCTTCCTCCCCCTTTCCCCAATATCTCCCTTGTCACCCTTGTGTTAGAACAAGTGTTTGCGAGTGTAATGGGGGCTGTGCAGAGAGGACATGCAAATTTGGAAGGACTGAGACTACTTTCTCTATCCTTTGTTGTGACGTTACAGTTGGAATACTTGGTGAAATGTGCAGCTTATATTCCAGAACTATTTTCTTCTGTCTAGGGCGTCTCAAGGGCACTAAGGAGATAGTCTTTAGTTTTTATATAGGGTAATCAGATAAGAAAAAAACTTAATTGAATAAAGAAAATATGTATGCATTTAAATGAACAGAAACTGACATGGTTCAACTTCTAATAGAACTATTTCATTTTCTCCCTTTAACGAACTCAAAGGAAAAGCAATAAATACTAATATCTGTTCTTTTCAAACTGGATCCAGATTAGCCGTGGGTGCTAAGTGGTTGAGCCGATCATTCAGTAATGGCGTACTGTATTCAAAAAGGAGTGGGTTCGAACCGGTTGTTCTACCGATATGGGAAAAAAATGAAAAATATAATTTAAAAACTTGCTATTAAATTCTTATATATTTTTTTTAAAAATCTGCTTTTATCCACATTATGAATAAAATAAGGACATTGATGATTTTATATTTTATAAAAAAGATTAAAACTTAAAAAATTGTTAACCTTTTTTTGACGTTTATGAAAAAGGCAAAAAATTGTTCAGTCATTAATTCTTGTCTTTAAGCAATTTTTTTCATACAATTATTTCATCTCCTAGTTGCACTGGTGGGACAGATTTGAAGAACCACAATAAGTCTTCATTACGTTGTAACTACAAATCTTTCAAGCTTCTTCACTGCTGTATAATATTGGCGATCTCCCTGACCAAACGCCGTAACCAAAGTTCACTCAAGTGAAAATAAAGACTTCATCAATTGGTTAAGAAGTGTTCGGGATTTATTTTCATTTTTGTTATTTTTTTGTTTTGTTTTGTTTTGAATTCTTGATTGAAAATCGATGAACCTATAATTGTGTGTATAATTAGTAGGGCGGAAGCATAAGATGCGCAGGCCATACGGTGCTTTGAGCCATGGTGAAAACAAAGTTAAAGCATTAGGTTGCAGGTTGGCATATCGTCGTTGTCATTCTAATACATCGTAGCTACAACTTGATTCAAGCTGTAGTTGCGATGTTTCAGACTGACAACGACGATATTTGATAGTAAATATGACCTACACATTCATGATCATATCTAAAGTTACTCGATTTATTTAAGTGAAACATTTTAACGGATGTCGGTATACATTGGTCCAACTAAAAAATATTGCCAACGACAACCGAAATTGCTGAAAATTCATATAAATAAGGGGCTTTTGTGGAATTAGAAATTCAATGCGAAACTACGATCAGAAATTGCTTTTTACTCTAGCGGAACGCTTTTACTTGGTCAAAAGCACGCGTGATTGACCAGGTAAGGATCATGCTCCCCCCCCCCTCTCTCTCTCCCCCTTTCTCCTCTACTGTTTTTCCCCCGGTTTAGCCGAAAATCAGTGGAATGTTAACCAAAATATCGACTGTTAGGCTTTGGCACAGCACAACATAACCATGTTATATATGGCTATTTATGCCTTTTTGAGTCATCCACAAATGATGATGTGATCGGATTTCAACGGTTGAATCAAATCGAGATCTGGTGCAACAGGTCAGACACTTTAACGCAATAACAGAAGACAAAATTGTTTCGTTCTAAAAATATTTAAATTGAAAGAAGCTGCAGACATTTCAAATTGCGTTAAATTGGAAAATTAGTGCAAAATAAGGTAGAAAACATTGTGAGAAAATGGGAAATTCCTGGTTCCACAGTTCACCGGTTGTGATATGAAAAACAATTTGTTATTGGAAAGAATCGGTAGCCTATACAAATGCTTTCCATTTACAAGTTCTTTGAAATTGTCCAGTCGCTGGCCCCGTCCACTTACGTTGTTTGCCACGTCCACTGACTCCGACAGGAGTTCCCGCTTCGATTTTCAACGGCCTTATATTGCAAAACTTATGGCTAGTAACATGTTACAAAATGATAAAATGGATCATGTCCACAACAAACAATAAAGGTTAACAAAAATGGCGTCTAATGTTGGAGTTGAAAATCTAATATCCGGGATTAATAGATTATTTGATTGGTTGGTTTATTCCTTGATTGACAGCCGCGATTGGTCAATTACCAACACTCTCCGTGCCTTCTACTCCTTGCCGGTGGTTGTGTACTGGTCATTGTTTGACTCGTATCCATAGTGACCCGTCGGATGTTTGTCCTGACTGTAAAATTTTGTGTTCATTTACACGCTTAAAAATGCGTATCACTTGTAATACACTTTAGAAATGAATCTCTACCCTACCTCTCTCCCACTCTTCTCTTTTTCCCTATCACTCCCCATTGTACCCTTCTCCACTATCACACTCTTCACGCCCTCTCTCTCCCATTGCACTCTTCCCCAAGAACTCTCGTCATCCCCTCTCTCCCCTCCCCTCAATTTTCGACCTTCTCCTCTATCACTCGCTTCTTCCCCCTCTCCCTCCCATTGCATCCTTGTCCTCTATCACCTTCTTCACCCCTCTCTCTCTCCCATTGCACCCTTCTTCTCTATGACTCTCTTCACCCCCTCTCTCTCCCATTGCACCCTTCTCCTCTATCACTCTCTTCGACCCTCTCTCTCCTGTATCACTCTTTCCCCCAGCACTCTCATCATTCCATCTCTCCCCTATCACTCTCCCTTCCTCCCCCTTTCCCCAATCTCTCCCTTGTCACCCTTGTGTTAGAACAAGTGTTTGCGAGTGTAATGGGGGCTGTGCAGAGAGGACATGCAAATTTGGAAGGACTGAGACTACTTTCTCTATCCTTTGTTGTGACGTTACAGTCGGAATGCTTGGTGAAATGTGCAGCTTATATTCCAGAACTATTTTCTTCTGTCTAGGGCGTCTCAAGGGCACTAAGGAGATAGTCTTTAGTTTTTATATAGGGTATACAGATAAGAAAAAACTTAATTGAATAAAGAAAATATACATGCATTTAAATGAACAGAAACTGACGTGGTTCAACTTCTAATAGAACTATTTCATTTTCTCCCTTTAACGAACTCAAAGGAAAAGCAATAAATACTAATATCTGTTCTTTTCATACTGGACCCAGATTAGCCGTGGGTGCTAAGTGGTTGAGCCGATCATTCAGTAATGGCGTACTGTATTCAAAAAGGTGTGGGTTCGAACCGGTTGTTCTACCGATATGAGATATGCAATTTCTTTAAAAAGAAAAATACATGTTTGAAACTTTCTATTAAATTCTTTAACCCTTTTTTTTCAAAATCTGCTTTAATCTACTTTATGAATAAAAAAGGACATTGATGATATTTTATTTTGAAAAATGTTAACTTGTTTTTGACATTTATGAAATAAGGCAAAAAGTTGTTTAGTCATTAATTCTTGTCTTTAAGCAATAAGTCTTTATAACGTTGTAACTTCAAATTATTCAAGCTTATTTATTGTTGGATAACATTGGCGATCTCCCTGACCAAACGCCGTAACCAAAGTTCACTCAAGTGAAGTTACAGACGAAAGTTCTTAAGTGGTGGAATACTCAAAAAGAAAAAAGAACTTTTGTCGTTTGAGTAGAAAACATTGTTGATGATGAAGAATTTGCTTGTAAAGAGAAATTTCTTCCTTTTTCACAATGATTTTCTAAGCCTTTTTTCATGAAAGGCGTCGAAAAGCGTCTTTGCTAGGAAAGGGTCAATACACAGGTAATAATGGAATTACAGCACGCTTACAGTTCTAAAAGTCTAAAAGCGCTCAGAGTACTGATAATGAACGTATGTAATGGCAATAATGGCATAATGTTTAGTCATTAATTCTTGTCTTTAAGCAATATTTTTCATACAATTATTTCACCTCCTTGTTGCACTGATGGGACAGGTTTGAAAAGCCACAGTAAGTCTTCATAGCGTTGTAACTGCAGCTTATTCAAGCTTATTTATTGTTGGATAATATTGGCGATCTCTCTGACCAAACGCCGTAACTATAGTTCACTCAAGTGAAGTTACAGACGAAAGTTCTTAAGAGTTGGTATACTAAAAAAGAAAAACATTTGTCCTTTGGGTAGAAAACATTGTTGATGATGAAGTAGATGCTAGTTTAGAGCAATTTCTTCATTTTTCACAATGTTTTCCTGGGCTTTTTTCTCTAGGGGCGTCGAAAAGCGTCATTGCTGGAAATGGTTTGTTTGTTTGAATGGGATTTTACGCCGCTTTCAACAATCTTTCAGTTATATCGCGGCGGCTAGAGCACCTTACAATGGAATCCTGGTATTTCTCACACCAGTACTACCATTACATCCTTTCCTATTCTCAAGCTACTATCCCACATAGGTCTACGATTATCGACCCATTGGTGAGAGACAAATAGTCGGAAAGGATGAGTGCCGCCGTCGGGGATCGAACCCGGGATGCTGGAAATGGGTTAACACACGGGTTATAATCGAATTAAACTGGTAGCCCGCTGTCTGCGAAATAGATCTAGGGGCAGTAACCAGCCAATAATCGATTAACGTTCTAAATCAAAGTGCTGAGAGTACTGATGTTGAACGACGGTGTTGGTATAATAGTAGCAATTTCTCCTTTTCCAACAATATTTTCTCCTACTGGAAGGATTCATTTACAATCGCACCAAATTTTCATTGTCGTCAGCAACCTATATCAGTTTGGATTAGTCGAACATTTCAAAAGGCGGGAAAGGTTTAAACAGAACCTCTCGTCTTGCCTGGATTGTTTAATAGGTACATGTAACACAGGATGTCTTCCATTCAAAAATCCTGAGCACGACCACAAGTTGGAAAAAAAATGCCATTGTTACACACGTCATTTGTCTTTCACCAATGAAAATATGATAAGAAATTCGCTTGTTAAGTTAGCTGAGCAGCTGCACATTTAATGACCAAAATTTATTGTTGCAGTTGTACATTTTACTAGTATGAAAAATGACAGGAAGCCATGGTTTGGTGCACCTACCAGCCGCGGGTTTACTGAAATACAACTGAAAGTAACGTTAAACCAAATTCACTTGATCACAGTCTAACTAGCTTTCAAGATCAATTTTTTTCTTTAATTTTTCTGAGATCATCCTTTTCCGAAGACATTCCACGAATAATTAAGATATCATTTAAGTAACTTGGACAATATTAGATTAGCAATATTCATTGATAACTATTACTCGTAAGAAACAAATGAGAGATTTCGTTCATCTTTTAAACCTTCCGTGAACCAGTGGAAGCTTAACCCCTGACGACAGCCACGAGGATGACTCCAGTTGTCACAAATAGATATTCTATGATGGCTTACAATATCATGTCTGGGAGTCATGTCCCGAACTAGAACTTTAATTGTCCACTTGCAGCAACACCGCTTGATTGTCTATCCACCATTACCGATCCAAACTCGTTGGGTTGATACTTTTGCTAGTGAAATAACCCTATCATCTGACAACGAAATTACTATACTGGTTACATTAATAAACACCCCACCTCCTTAGCTTATTGTTAGTCTTAAATAATAATACAATATTCCTTCTTTAACCGAACAGGCTTCGACTTTTGATCATTTTACAGTTTTATGTTCTTTTTTTTAAATACGTGCATGATTTTGAAATTGCCATTCATTATGTATCCATGACCTGTCTATAACAAGACGGACTTTTTCTGATATTGCAGTTCTCAGGCTTCTTACTGCTTGCATAAGGCCGCGACCATTGCGCAGTAGAAAGCGCGCCTGTCTTTCAATCGCGAGGTTCAGGATTCGACCACTGGTTGGGGCAAATATCCTTTCTGACAATTAACTCCAATCAATGGGTGGATAATCGTAAACCCGGTTAGGAGGGGTTAGCATCTATAGGCTCGGAGAGGATATAATGGTGGTACTGGTGTGAGAAATACCAGGAATTCGTGGTTAGGTGCTCCGTCTCCCGCAATATGACTGAAATACTGTTAAAAGTAGTGTTTAACTTCAACCATTCATATACAGCGAGCAGTAAATTGAAAAATGACATTTCTCAATTTATTTAAAAAAAGAAAAAAAAAAATAGAAAAACGTGTGCCGTTACTTCATCAATTCGCATTAGATGCCGCGAGCCATGGTGAAAACAAACTTAAAACATTATCAATCTAATTGGCGCTTCATGAGGATGCAGAAGGGCATAACGTCATTGTTATTCTAAAGCCTTGTAACTACAGCTTTACTCAAGCTGTAGTTACAATGTTTTAGAATGACAATGACGTCCATATTTGATAGTACAGATGACCTACATATTCAAGATCAGATTAAAAGTTACTCGACTTTTTTCAAGTGAAATGTTTTAACGGAAGTCCAAATACATTGGTCCAATAAACAAAAAATGACCAACGACAACTGAAAATGTTAAAAATTCATGTGAACAAGCATTCTGAAGTATTACCAGCTATATACATGCCCCTAGAGCGGTATCTTTTTGGAGTGGTAAAGGGATTACTACCCCTCCAAAATATTAAAGGTTTTATCAGATTTTATGAGCAATTCTTAAACACACAATTCTTCATTTTCCACAATGTTTTCCAAAGCTTTCTTAATGAGGGTCTTTTTAAGGCGTCTCAGTCTGGGAATGGGTTAAGACAATGCTAGTTTTTGATTTCTGTATGTGGATTTATGTTTTTGTGCGTTATTCACGTACATATATACACGAATGGGAATGCTGGTTTAAGTTTAAAGGAGGGAGGCTTACTCGGAAAGTAATGAATGAATTTGAACCGAATTCCAAAGTAATGACCCCTTCAGCGCATTCCAACTTCTCAGTACTTTTAGTCCTTTGATTTACTACGTGCACGGTTTGAAAATGACATTCATTATGTATCCATGTCCTGACTACAAGGCACTCTTTGTTTGGTGCTCCAACCGCCGCAGTATTCCTGAAATACTGCTAAAAGTAGTGTTAAACTTCAACCACATATACGGCGAGCATTATTTTGAAATAACTTGTTCCACAGTTCACCGGTTGTGATATGATAAACAATCTGTTATTGAAAAGAATCGGTAGCCTATATAAATGTTTTTATATTAACAAGTTCTTTGAAATTGTCCAGTTGCTGGCCCCGCCCACTTACGTTTTTCGATACGCCCACTGACTCCGACAGGAATTCCCGCTTCGACTTTTAACGGCCTTATATTGCAAAAAATTATGACCAGTAAAATGTTACAAATCAAAGGACTGAAAGTCATGAGAGCGGGATTGCTGGCTTATAAGTAACCGCGCTCAATAGTGCCAGCATGTATGATCAAGATGAGTAAGTAAATCGTACACCTAAGTTGGATGAGAAGCTAGAGGCACGACAAGGATGTAGTGGTACTACTTGTGTGTGAACTACCAGGAATCCATAGTTTGGAGCTCCAGCCGCCCCCATATAACTGAAATACCATTAAAAGTTGCGTTCAACCCCATTCAATCAATCATGACCCCTTCCTGTTTACCGAAATCGCTATTTTGATTTAATCACAACGTTTTCTTTAATATTATTTCATCAGTGCGTGAAAATTTATGGTTGTGTGGTAAAAGGTTAAATGATAAAAGGTAAAGAAATAAAGCTAACATTCAATTCTTTTTGCGCTGAGCGTATTATTATTACAATTGAAGTACTACATGTCCGTTTCAAAGATAAAGTGGAATTCGAGGTAAAATGTGTTTTATTCGGTGGCTTTAAATATGCGCTTGAATCGCGACTATAACAGGGTCGTAACTTGTAACATATACTGTGTATACGGGGTGTAAATTTGCTCAGCCCTGCCAGGTCAAAACACTAACAGGCAGGATTAGGAGTTTGTTTACATGTATCCGCTAACTCCACAAACCACTGACCTAGATTCTATCTTGAAACCATAGGAAATTATTTCTCTCATTTAGACAATTCATTAGACAATTACCATGGATATATTAAGTCGAAGTTTTAAACAATTTTCCTTGATATTCATGACAAAAAGGAGGCTGTTGGCATTCAGCGAGTAAGTTATTTTCATCATCAGCGATGAAACAAGATGGAGGCGATCACATAGATTTTCCCTTCAAGTTTATGAGCATGCGTTGAAAAGAGCGGGAATGCGTGAAAACTTGTTCCCGCTTGATCGATTTGAAATACCGGTTTTGTCCTACAAAACCGCTAAAAAATAAAATGGTTCATGTCGCCAACAAACAATAAAGGTTAACAAACATGGCGGCCAATGTTGGAGTTGAAAAGCTCAGATCGGGCTTAGTAGATTATTTGATTGGTTGGATTATTCCTTGATTGACAGCCGCGATTGGTCAATTACCAACACCCTCCGTGCCTTCTACTCCTAGCCGGTGATCGTGGTCTGGACATTGTTTGACTCGTATCCATAGTGACCCGTCGGATGTTTGTCCTGACTGTAAAATTTGGTGTTCATATACACGCTGAAATATGCGTATCACTTGTTATATACTTTAGGAATGAATCTGTACCCTGCTCGCCCTAAGTATCCCTCCCATTCATCTGTTTTTCCCTATCACTCGCCATTACACTCTTCTCCCCTCTCTATCATTCTCGTCACCACCTTTCTCTCCCATTGCACCCTTCTTCTCTATGACTCTTTTCACCCCCTCTCTCTCCCATTGCACCCTTCTCCTCTATCACCCCCTTCATCCACTCTCTCTCTCCCATTGCTCTCTTCCCCCAGCACTCTTATCATCCCCTCTCTCCCCTATCACTCTCCCTTCCTTCCCCTTTCCCCCGTATTTCTTCCCTGTCACCCTTGTGTTAGAACAAGTGTTTGCCAGTGTAATGGGAGCTGTGCAGGGAGGACATGCAAATTTGGAAGGACAGAGACTACTTTCTCTATCCTTTGTTGTGACGTTACAGTCGGAATACTTTGTGAAATGTGCAGCTTATATTCCAGAACTATTTTCTTCTCTCTAGGACGTCTCAAGGGCACTAAGGAGATAGTCTTTAGTTTTTATATAGGGTATACAGATAAGAAAAAAAAACTTAATTGAATAAAGAAAATATACATGCATTTAAATGAACAGAAACTAACAAGGTTCAACTTTTAAAAGAATTATTTCATTTTCTCCCTTTAACGAACTCAAAGGAAAAGCAATAAATACTAATATCTGTTCTTTTCATAATGGACCCAGATTAACCGTGGGGGCTACGTGGTTGAGCCGATCATTCATTAATGGCATACTGTATTCAAAAAAGGTGTGGGTTCGAACCGGTTGTTCTACCGATATGAGATAGGCAATTTCTTTAAAAAGAAAAATACCAGTTTAAAACTTGCTAATAAATTCTTTAATACTTTTTTTTTTTCAAAATCTGCTTTTATCTACTTTTATGAATAAAAAAAGGACATTGAATATTTTTATTTTATAAAAAAGATTAAATCTTTAAAACATGTTAACTTGTTTTTTATCTTTATGTACGGAGCCCCCTGTATTTATGAAATAAGGCAGAAAGTTGTTTAGTCATTAATTTTTGTTTTTAACCATTTTCTGTTTCTTGAAATTTCAGACTGGTCAAAATTGCAAGAAGTTAAAGACGTCAATAAAAATTGGAAGCTAGTAGAAATGAAACCATCCTATGTGGTAGAAAATATTATGGAAAAAGGAGAAATTGCTTGTTACAAGCAATTTCTTCCTTTTCCACAATGTTTTCTCATGTAAAAAATCTCAGCAACGTAAAATCCCGGTTTATACAGGAAAGGGTTAAGCAATATTTTTAAATACAATTATCATCCCCTTGATACACTGGAGGAATAGCTTTGAAAAACCACAGTAAGTCTTCATAACGTTGTAACTACAGCTTATTTAAGATAAATCTCTGCTAGATTATATTGGCGATCTCCCTGATCAAACATCGTAACCAAAGTTGACTCAAGTGAAGTAACATACGAAAGGTCTTAAGTGGTGGAATACTAATAAAGAAAACAAACAAACACTTTTGTCTTTAGGGCAGAAAACATTGTTGATGATGAAGAAGATGTTTGTTAAGAGAAATTTCTTCGAATTTTCACAAGGTATTCTAAGCTTTTTTTTCTTGAGGCCTTTCATTATGTATCCATGACCTGTCTATTACAAGACGGACTTTTTCTGATATTGCAGTTCTCAGGCTTCTAACCACTTGCATAAGGCAGCGACCATTGCGCAATAGAAAGCGTGCCTATCTTTCAATCGCGAGGCTCAGGATTCGACCACTGGTTGTGGCAAATATCCTTTCTGACATTTAACTCCCATCAATGGGTGGATAATCGTAAACCCGGTTAGGAGGGGTTAGCATCTATAGGCTCGGAAAGGATGTAGTGGTGGTACTGGTGTGAGAAATACCAAGAATTCATGGTTAGGTGCTCCAGCCACCGCAATATGACTGAAATACTGTTAAAAGTGGTGTTTAACTTCAACCATGCACATACAGCGAGCAGTAAATTGAAAAATGACATTCCCCAATTCCTTAAAAAAAGAAAATAGAAAAACGTGTGTCGTTACTTCATCAATTCGCATTAGATGCCGTGAGCCATGGTGAAAACAAACTTAAAACATTAACAATCTAATTGGCGCTTCATGAGGATGCAGAAGGGCATAACGTCGTTGTCATTCTAAAACATTGTAACTACAGCTTGAGTAAAGGCTTTAGTAAGGCTTTAGAATGACAATGACGTCCATATTTGATAGTACAGATGACCTACATATTCAAGATCAGATTAAAAGTTACTCGACTTTTTCAAGTAAAATGTTTAAACGGAAGTCCAAATACATTGGTCCAACAAACACAAAATGACCAACGACAACTGAAAATGTTGAAAACTCATGTGAACAAGCATTCTGAAGTATTACGAGCTATATACATGCCCCTAGAGCGGTATCTTTTTGGAGTGGTAAAGGGATTACTACCCCTCCAAAATATTAAAGTTTTTATCAGATTTTATGAGCAATTCTTAAACACACAATTCATCATTTTCCACAATGTTTTCCAAAGCTTTCTTAATGAGGGTCATTTAAAAGCGTCAAAGTCTGGGAATGGGTTAAGAAAAATGCTAGTTTTCTATTTCTGTATGTGGATTTATGTTTTTGTGCGTTATTCACGTACATATATACACGAATGGGAATGCTGGTTTAAGTTTAAAGGAGGGGGGCTTACTCGGAAAGAAATGAATGAATTTGAACCGAATTCCAAAGTAATGACCCTTTCAGCGCATTCCAACTTCTCAGTACTTTTAGTCCTTTGATTTACTAAGTGCACGGTTTGAAAATGACATTCATTATGTATCCATGTCCTTACTACAAGGCACTCTTAGTTTGGTGCTCCAACCGCCGCAGTATTCCTGAAATACTGCTAAAAGTAGTGTTAAACTTCAACCATATATACGGCGAGCATTATTTTGAAATAACTTGTTCCACAGTTCACCGGTTGTGATATGATAAACAATCTGTTATTGAAAAGAATCGGTAGCCTATATAAATGTTTTTTTATTTACAAGTTCTTTGAAATTGTCCAGTTGCTGGCCCCACCCACTTACGTTATTCGATACGCCCACTGACTCCGACAGGAATTCCCGCTTCGACTTTTAACGGCCTTATATTGCAAAACTTATGGCCAGTAACATGTTACAAATCAAAGGACTGAAAGTCATGAGAGCGGGTTTGCTGGCTTATAAGTAACCGCGCTCAATAGATCAAGATGAGTAAGTAAATCGTACACCTAAGTTGGATGAGAAGCTAGAGGCACGACAAGGATGTAGTTTTAGTACTTGTGTGTGAACTACCAGGAATCCATAGTTAGGAGCTCCAGCCGCCCCCATATAACTGAAATACCATTAAAAGTTGCGTTCAACCCCATTCAATCAATCATGACCCCTTCCTGTTTACCGAAATCGCTATTTTGATTTTATCACAACGTTTTCTTTAATAGTATTTCATCAGTGCGTGAAAATTTATGGTTGTGTGGTAAAAGGTTAAATGATAAAAGGTAAAGAAATAAAGCTAACATTCAATTCTTTTTGCGCTGAGCGTATTATTATTACAATTGAAGTACTACATGTCCGTTTCAAAGATAAAGTGGAATTCGAGGTAAAATGTGTTTTATTCGGTGGCTTTAAATATGCGCTTGAATCGCGACTATAACAGGGTCGTAACTTGTAACATATACTGTGTATACGGGGTGTAAATTTGTTCAGCCCTGCCAGGTCAAAACACTAACAGGCAGGATTAGGAGTTTGTTTACATGTATCCGCTAACTCCACAAACCACTGACCTAGATTCTATCTTGAAACCATAGGAAATTATTTCTCTCATTTAGACAATTCATTAGACAATTACCATGGATATATTAAGTCGAAGTTTTAAACAATTTTCCTTGATATTCATGACTAAAAGGAGGCTGATGGCATTCAGCGAGTAAGTTATTTTCTTCATCAGCGATGAAACAAGATGGAGGCGATCACATAGATTTTCCCTTCAAGTTTATGAGCATGCGTTGAAAAGAGCGGGAATGCGTGAAAACTTGTTCCCGCTTGATCGATTTGAAATACCGGTTTTGTCCTACAAAACCGCTAAAAAGTAAAATGGTTCATGTCGCCAACAAACATGGCGGCCAATGTTGGAGTTGAAAAGCTCAGATCGGGCTTAGTAGATTATTTGATTGGTTGGTTTATTCCTTGATTGACAGACGCTATTGGTGAATTACCAACACCCTCCGTGCCTTCTACTCCTAGCCGGTGATCGTGGTCTGGACATTGTTTGACTCGTATCCATAGTGACCCGTCGGATGTTTGTCCTGACTGTAAAATTTGGTGTTCATATACACGCTGAAATATGCGTATCACTTGTTATATACTTTAGGAATGAATCTGTACCCTGCTCGCCCTAATTATCCCTCCCACTCATCTGTTTTTCCCTATCACTCGCCATTACACTCTTCTCCCCTCTCTATCACTCTCGTCAGCCCCTTTCTCTCCCATTGCACCCTTCTTCTCTATGACTCTCTTCACCCCCTCTCTCCCCCATTGCACCCTTCTCCTCTATCACCCTCTTCACCCACTCTCTCTCTCCAATTGCACTCTTCCCCCAGCACTCTTATCATCCCCTCTCTCCCCTATCACTCTCCCTTCCTTCCCCTTTCCCCCGTATTTCTTCCCTGTCACCCTTGTGTTAGAACAAGTGTTTGCCAGTGTAATGGGAGCTGTGCAGGGAGGACATGCAAATTTGGAAGGACAGAGACTACTTTCTCTATCCTTTGTTGTGACGTTACAGTCGGAATACTTTGTGAAATGTGCAGCTTATATTCCAGAACTATTTTCTTCTGTCTAGGACGTCTCAAGGGCACTAAGGAGATAGTCTTTAGTTTTTATATAGGGTATACAGATAAGAAAAAAAAAACTTAATTGAATAAAGAAAATATACATGCATTTAAATGAACAGAAACTAACAAGGTTCAACTTTTAAAAGAATTATTTCATTTTCTCCCTTTAACGAACTCAAAGGAAAAGCAATAAATACTAATATCTGTTCTTTTCATACTGGACCCAGATTAGCCGTGGGGGCTAAGTGATTGAGCCGATCATTCATTAATGGCATACTGTATTCAAAAAAGGTGTGGGTTCGAACCAGTTGTTCTACCGATATGAGATAGGCAATTACTTTAAAAAGAAAAATACAAGTTTAAAACTTGCTATTAAATTCTTTAATACTTTTTTTTTCAAAATCTGCTTTAATCTACTTTTATGAATAAAAAAGGACATTGAATATTTTTATTTTATAAAAAAGATTAAATCTTTAAAAAATGTTAACTTGTTTTTTATTTTTATGTACGGAACCCCCTGTATTTATGAAATAAGGCAGAAAGTTGTTTAGTCATTAATTTTTGTTTTTAACCCTTTTTTGTTTCTTGAAATTTCAGACCGGTCCAAATTGCAAGAAGTTTAAGACGACAATAAAAATTGGAAGCTAGTAGAAATGAAACCATCCTATGTGGTAGAAAATATTATGGAAAAAATTAGGAATTGCTTGTGACAAGCAATTTCTTCCTTTTCCACAATGTTTTCTCATGTAAAAAATCTCAGCAACGTAAAATCCCGGTTTATACAGGAAAGGGTTAAGCAATAATTTTAATACTAGTATTTCATGATACACTGGAGGAATAGCTTTGAAAAACCACAGTTATCTTCATAACGTTGTAACTACAGCTTATTTAAGATTAATCACTGCTAGATTATATTGGCGATCTCCCTGATCAAACATCGTAACCAAAGTTCACTCAAGTGAAGTAACATACGAAAGGTCTTAAGTGGTGGAATACTAATAAAGAAAACAAACAAACACTTTTGTCTTTAGGGCAGAAAACATTGTTGATGAGGAAGATGATGTTTGTTAAGAGAAATTTCTTCGAATTTTCACAAGGTAGTCTAAGCTTTTTTTCTTGAGGGCGTCGAAAAGCGTCATTGTGTGGGAATGGGTTAATACATAGCAGCAGTCTTACAGTTCTTAATCAAAGCGCTGAGAGTACTGATGATGAACGTCCGTATTGGCATAGTAGAGTGATATGATCGTTTTGGTGTACAAATTGGCAATTTTCATATATATAATATTTCTTAACCCTTTCTTGTACAAACCCAGGATTTTACGTCACTGTGACTCTATACTTAAGAAAACACTTTGGAAAAAGAACATACTTGTAAAAAGCAATTTCTCCTTTTCCAACAATATTTTCTCCCACTGGAAGGATTCATTTACAATAGCACCAAATTTTCATTGTTGTCAGCAACCTATATCAGTTTGGATTAGTCGAACATTTCAAAAAGCGGGAAAGGTTTAAACACAACCTCTCGTCTTGCCTGGATTGTTTAATAGGTACATGTAATACAGGATGTTTTCCATTTAAAAATCCTGGGCACGACCTCAAGTTGGAAAAAAATGCCATTGTTACACACGTCATTTGTCTTTCACCGATGAAAATATGATAAGTTAGCTGAGCAGCTACACATTTAATGACCCAAATTTATAGTTGCAGTTGTACATGTTACTAGTATGAAAAATGACAGGAAGCCATGGTTTGGTGCACCTACCAGCCGCGGTTTTGCTGAAATACAACTGAAAGTAACGTTAAACCAAATTTACTTGATCGCAGTCTAACTAGCTTTCAAGATCAATATTTGTCTTTAATTTTTCTGAGATCATCCTTTTCCGAAGACATTCCACGAATAATTAAGATATCATTTAAGTAACTTGGACAATATTAGAATAGCAATATCCATTGACAACTATTACTCGTAAGAAACAAATGAGAGATTTCGTTCATCTTTAAACCTTCCGTGATCCAGTGGAAGCTTAACCCCTGACGACAGCCACGAGGATGACTCCAGTTGACACAAATAGATATCCTGTGATGGCTAACAATATCCTGTCTGGGAGTCATGTCCCGAACTAGGACTTCTAATTGTCCACTTGCAGCAACACCGCTTGATTGTCTATCCACCATTACCGATCCAAACTCGTTGGGTTGATACTTTTGCTAGTGAAATAACTCTATCATCTGACAACGAAATTACTATACTGGGTTACATTAATAAACACCTCACCTCCCTAGCTTATTGTAAGTCTTAAATAATAATACAATATTTCTTCTTTATCTGAACAGGCTTCGACTTTTGATCTTTTTACAGTTTTATGTTCTTTTTTTTAAATACGTGCATGATTTTGAAATTGCCATTCATTATGTATCCATGACCTGTCTATAACAAGACGGACTTTTTCTGATATTGCAGTTCTCAGGCTTCTTACTACTTGCATAAGGCCGCGGCCATTGCGCAATAGAAAGCGCGTCTGTCTTTCAAACGCGAGGCTCAGGATTCGACCACTGGTTGTGGCAAATATCTTGTCTGTAATTTATCTCCCATAAATGGGTCGCCATGATAATCGTAAACCTAAGAGGGGTTAGCATCTATAGGCTCGGAAAGGATGTAGTGGTGGTACTGGTGTGAGAAATACCAGGAATTCATGGTTAGGTGCTCCAGCCACCGCAATATGACTGAAATACTGTTAAAAGTAGTGTTTAACTTCAACCATTCATATACAGCGAGCAGTTAATTGAAAAATGACATTCCTCAATTTATTTAAAAAAAGAAAAAAATAGAAAAACGTGTGCCGTTACTTCATCAATTCGTTTGTCGGAAGCATTAGAAGCCGTGAGCCATGGTGAAAACAAACTTAAAACATTAACAATCTAATTGGCGCTTCATGAGGATGCAGAAGGGCATAACGTCATTGTTATTCTAAAGCCTTGTAACTACAGCTTTACTCTAGCTGTAGTTACAATGTTTTAGAATGACAATGACGTCCATATTTGATAGTACAGATGACCTACATATTCAAGATCAGATTAAAAGTTACTCGACTTTTTTCAAGTGAAATGTTTTAACGGAAGTCAAAATACATTGTTCCAACTAGCAAAAAATGACCAACGACAACTGAAAATGTTAAAAATTCATGTGAATAAGCATTCTGATGTATTACCGGCTTTACTTATACCCCTAGCGGTATCTTTTTGGAGTGGTAAAGGGATTACCACCCCTCCAAAATATTAAAGGTTTTATCAGATTTTATGAGCAATTCTTAAACACACACATACACACATACATAAAATATACGCGTCTCTTTTTGTTGTTTGCCAAATTATACTTCATGTTGTCATCTATTCCGAGAGAATTAAGACCCTACAGCCAAAGTAAACTTTGAAAAAAAAAGCTTTCAAGAATCTGTCTAGGATTATGAATGCTTTTCGGACATATGTTTGCCTTGAGCTCTTCATGCAACCACTTTTAGCAATTTGATCAGTCATATAACAGTGGCTGGAACACCTTACAATGTTTTCCCGGTAATTCTCTCCCCAGTACCACCCTAACATCATTTACAAGCCTTGAAAAGGCAAAGGACTGCAATTAAACTCAATGTTATCAATATGTAACTTATTTTGCCAAAGCATCCATATCTTACTCAAAACTTGAACTCGTTCTGTAACTCATCAATGCTGACTCGCCTACCAAAAATCAGCTCAATACCTGCAAGTGTTAAGAAAAAAGATCTGGAAAAACTGAAATTTCCCAAGTCTAGCATCTATATCTATCTCATTAATCAATGGACCGGAACGAAACTTAAACTCGTTCTGTCACTCATCAATATTGACTAAATTACCAAAAATCAGGTCAATACCTGCGAGCGTTTAGAAAAACAAGTCCGGAAGACTGAAATTTATTGGTAATTTTCTGAGTCCAACATCCATATCTACCTCTAAAATCAATGGACCGGAACAAAGCTTACTCGTCAATGCTGAATCACTATACAAAATTAGCTCAATACCTTCAGGAGCGTTGTCTGCGCATGTCACATTCTCTGAAGATTGACCTGTGTTCGGGACCGTATCACTTATCCAGATTAGGATAAATATAACTACGTCGTACGTATAACTCCATATTATATCGCCAAAAAGTAGCAAGTGGATAATTGCAATAAAACTACAATTGTGGAGAAATCATACTTAACTGTCGCCAAAAATCAATTAGAAATTATTTTTTTTTAAATTGCGAAAGCATTCATGTCTTACCTGTGCTCTAAGAAAAGGTATCAAGAATTCGAAGCGTGCATTTCTTGGACGCTGAAATTTTGAATGTAGTTCGACGGAATCGACCGAGTTGTCACGAATGACACGTACCTCCCAGAATGCTCAAATTAGATAGGTCAGTATTTGAAAAATGTCACTTATCAAAAGATAACGCTGCAAGTGTTAAGAAGAAAAGTCTTGAAAAATTTCCAAGTATTTTTCTTAGTCTAGCATCCATATCTATCTCAAAAATCAATGGACCGGAACAAAACTTAAACTCGTTCTGTAACTCATCAATGTTGACTCACTTAGGGCCTACCAAGAGAGTAGCTCAATACCTGCGAGCGTTTAGAAAAAAGACCGGAAAACTGAAATTTCTAGGTAATTATCAGAGTCCAGCATCAGTATTTTCCTCAAAAACCAATGGAGTGGAATCAAACTTAAACTCGTTCTGTAACTCATTAATGCGAACTCACATTTACAGTTTAAATAAGCTGTAGTTACGTCGTTTAATTCTCCTAACAACAACAACAAAAACACCACGTTGAATATAATATAGTACGTGGAGTTCAGAGTTCACTTCTTGTCTGAATGAGGGATTTTAATTAGGCAATAGATTCTTGATTGATTGTGGTCATCCGTCAATTATAATAGAGGCATGTTTTCAAAAAAAAAATAACTCGAATACGCGTTACACATATCCATGTGTCCCGGAATAGTCGGAATCGACTTTCAAAACAACGGGTCAATTTGTCACATTATGACCCCTATCAAATAAGATAAAGAAGGCTGTCTAGCTATTTGGGGGGTCATTTCTGAAAAATGGGGGTCCAAATTCAAAGAACTTGAGGAGAGGGTCACGGAAAACCCTGTGGAAGCCCCTTATCAATCACACTCGGTGCTCTGGTCAGATTTCAGTTAGATTCTTTGTTCCTCCAATAATGAAGAATTAGATAGCATAGCGAAACAAACAAAACATATTATATGTACAACCAAAATGAACATATATAAACGCGAGTGGTGCACGAGCGCATGCAAGTGTTGAAAGCTTTTATCACGGTTGTTGCAAGATGGCCCGGGTGTAGCCAAATAAGCTTAACCCTTTCCTAAATGAGAAAATTTTAGACTGGTCCAAATTGAAGGGTGTAGACAACAATTTTAGGTTGATGAAATTCTTTGTCTTTGTCGTAGAAAACATTATGGACATTGAAGAAATTGTTTGAATCAAGAAATGTCTTCTATGTCCACAATGTTTTTCAAAGGGGCGTAAAAAGGAGGGATACACGGTGAGGGATTGTTACAAGAAGGCCTAATTTCTATATTCACCATTTTGGAATTGTTGTCTGCATACCCTTCTGTTTGGACTAATAGTCGAGTTGTTATTGGTTAAGTTGAAAGAAATTAAACAGTTGTTAATTCTGTGCTTGATCGAGCATGACCAGGTACTTAAGTCACGTGAACATGCCAATCGATTAAGTTTGTTTTGTTACTAAAAATAGCAGCACAATGGACACCGTAGGGAAATTTTGACAAAAAATCCACAACGAAAAATTATCAGAACGACCAACTTCCTGATCGAGCTCCCAGAAATCCATCTCTGTCATACATTATTAACAAGGTAAGTGAAGAAGACTGTATTTGCCTTTATAGTGAAATTCACAGAGGTAAGAATGAGCACTTCACGCGTTACGTAATATTTCCCAGCCTATTCGCTAAACTCTAATTTGGTGAAAGTACCTTACCCCATTGCCACTCATGATTTAGACTGGTTCGAATTCAAGGAATCTGCAGACGACAATGTCAAGTTCGCGGAATTTTGGATTTTTTCGTCTTTATCGATAGAATTTGAAAACATTGTGGAAAATGTAGAAATTGCTTGATACAAGCAATTTCTCCATTTTCCGTAATGTTTTCTCTGAAGCTTTTTTTCTTTGGGGAGTGAAATATAGGGATTATGTGGGAAAGGATTACCGCAGTTAAAATGGCAATGCAATAAATGTATAGATTAAATTTATTTCTCTGGATTTCATTTTAAAATTAACACTTTTAATTATTTCATTTAATTTCCATATTGAAAGCATTGTGAAACTCTGAGGTAATCCTTAACATATTCCCACATAATGACGCTATTCAACACCCTTCAAGGAAAAAGCTTTGGAAAACATTTTGGAAAATGAAGACATTGCTTGTTACAGAGTTATCCACAACGTTTTTTAACCCATTCCCACACAGTGGTCAACGCTCTTGGACGCCCCTAAGAAAACCAATGGGAAAACATTGTGTCAAATGAAGAAATTGCTTTAAACAAGCAATTTCTTCATTTTACACAATGGTTTTTTATCCAGAAAGTTTAAAAAATCTAAAATTTCATAAACTTTAAATCATTGTCTGCAACTTCTTTCCATTTGGACCAGTCTTAAATTTTGGTAATGAAGGATTAACCTCGAAAATTTACTTGAGGGGCAAATGATACCAAGACTGTGTGAGAACGGGTTAAAACACTGAAGGAAGTAAATGGTATCAGCTGGTTATATTACTTTATTTCCAAGGAATCAGAAATGCTGAAAATATGTGGATCTACTTGAACTGATTGAAAAATTATTTTCCTTCCAACAATGTTTTTCTAAACAGGCCAATGGTTGTATAGAAATACCATATGATTCCTAAATAATCAAATTTAAAATTTTCACCAAATTAGTCTTTATATCATGGTAAGTATGTATTTTCCTATTTAGGTAATTTTATTGATTATGTTTGTGAATATTATATTTAACCTGGATGAATATAATTACATGTATGTACATAGAAAAATGCTTGATTGATTGATTAAATGGGGTTTAACGCCTCTTTTAACAGTATATCAGTCATATCGCGGTAGCTGGAGCACCTAACAATGGAATCCTGGTATTTCTCACACCAGTACTACCACTACATCCTTTCGTGGCCTCCATCTACTATCCCTATTATGTTTACGATTATCCACCCATTGATTAGAGACAAATGTCAGAAAGGATATGTGCCGCTGGCTGGGAATGAACCAGTAATAGAAAAATGCTTACTACCTGATGCCTACTCTTGATTTATTCTCAAGGTACCATTTCAATCCAGTATGCATAGGGAGTGCGGATTACTTAACCCATTCCCACACAACAAAACTGAAGACTGATCCAAATTGAAAGTAGTTGCAGATGACAATTTAAGATTTATGACATTTAAGAACTTTTCAAATTTCTGGGTAGAAAACATTGTGGAAAATGAAGAAATTTCTTAGTTCAAGCGATTCCATCATTTTCCACAACGTTTTCCCAACCTTTTTTCTTGGGACAAAAACAGGGATTACAGCTGGAATGGATTAACCCATTCCCACTCTGTGATTCTTTTAGACGCCCCCCCCCCCAAGCAATTTCTTCATTTTCCACAATGATTTCTAACCAGAAAGTTAAAAAAATCTAAAATTTCATAATTTTTAAATTGTTGTCTGAAACTCCTTTCAATTTGGACCAGTCTAAAATTGTGCAGTCTGGAAATGGGTTAAACTGATAGAAATATATACCCAAAACAAAATTAAGATTGATGTTAACCATAATTTTAGAGTTTACTTGTTACTGGTATAATTCAACCCATTCCCACACAATAACACTTTGAATTCCCCTCAATACAAAAGGTTTGGAAAACGTTGAAAATGAAGAATTGTTACAAGCAATTTCTTCATTATCCGCAATGGTTTTTAACCTAGAAGGCAAAGATTTTAATGACTTCATCAACTAAGAATTGCCATGTGAATAGTCTTTGAATTTGGAATGGTCTAGAATATTATTGTGTGGTAATGGGTTAATAAACCCAGACATAATTTGGAATTTTCATGTACTCTATGTCCATCACTGTCTCACTAATTGGTGGATATAAGGTTGTTTTATTTTTTATTTTTCCTAATCCTTTTCATTACAACCCTGATAATTGCAATTCACTGCCTAATTGCAGCTGAATTTATGCACAAATATTAGATTTTAAGAACAAGTAGCTTCTTTTATTAGCAACTTCTGGTTAATTGCAACAGGAGATGCCATTAACAGGATTCCACTGTGAAAAAAAGTAGTAAGTGCTTATTTTGAAAAAGATAAAGATAATGCTTTCACTTTCTCAATTTGATTGTTTTACCAGGTTGTAAACATGGAGATGAGAATACACTGTATACTGCTGGTACTAGTCCTTGCTGCTGTATGCACAACAGAAGCCAACAGTCCTGGATTTAAAGCTAGAATAACAGATAAGGGTCTTAAATATGGTGGGTACTTTCACATGGGCCATGGTAGTGCCTTCAATTCTCTACTGAAACCATTTTACCCCAAAAACAACAACAGCAACAACTTCTTTCCTTTTTACCTATATGAAACCATTTCCTCACAATGTTGATATTTTAACCCTGTACCATAAAATTTTGGACTAGTCCAAATTCAAAGGAGTTGCAGATGACAATTCAAAGTTTATGAATTTTTTAATTTTTTCACCTTCCTGAGTAATAAGACATTGTGTAAAATGAAGAAATTGCTTGGTAGAAGCATTTTTTTTCATTTTACACAATGTTTTCTGAATTTTGTTTATTGAGGGGCATCAAAAAGCTTTTTGTGTGGGAACGGGTTAATGACCCTAAATAAAAAGTTTTAAAAAGCATGGTGGACTGGAAAATAAAGAAATTGTACATAACAGAGATAAGATAGAGAGACTAATTTACAGTCAGAGAGAGACAGACAGTCTAAGGGATACAGAGAGACTGAGAGAAATGCAGAGAGAGACGCACACATGTTAACATAGTCATGGAGTGTCATAGAGAGACCCAGAGATCCAAACAGTCTAAGAGAGACAGAAAAGAGATGCACACTCACAGAGACAAGAGGGACAGTAAAGAGCAAAAAATCAGTATATCAGAAAGAGAGATAGGGAAAAGGAAATAGCAGAGGGACAAGGAAGAATTTTAGTAGTTCTGTTATCTAATCAGAACATTTATTTCATATTTGGGATAAATACCTAATCAGGGCTTGTCCTAGCTTTTGAAATTCAGAAGTCAAATATTGGCCACAAAATTAACCAATCTAGACTTCCATCAAATAATCAGTTGACCAATTAAATCATTCATTTAGACTGGAAGTCAACTTTGTACTCTGACACTGGCTGCCATTTATTTGAGCCTTTTTATTGGTTTGGCAATAAAGCATATTCAAGCTGTAGTTAAGACATTTAGGTCACCAACCAACAATTCTACTTTTTGTCACATGCTACTATCCATAAATTTTGCAAAATAGCCCTGTTTAAAATCAAAGTGGAACTTCCTGAGGGATTAAGTGGGTGGGTCCAATGTTTGGTCAGTTGCAAGGGGCAGTAATATTTTCAGATGGGTCAAAGCAGCAAGATAGAAAACAAAATGAGTATTAGTTCGTAAGTTGAAGTGTCAACAGACCTTTTCTTTTTTTAGGTCGATATAAATCTCTGATAAAGTTGATTTACAAAATAAACAATTTCATTCAATAGTAATAAGAGACCCTACTGAAAATTCGAAGAGTCCATATATCCTATTTTGACCCTTAGAAATTTCTCCTAAGGTGTCAAATTGACCAACAAGTGAAATATCTCGGGGTTGAATAGGATATTTCCAGTTTTTAGTTAGACAAAGTGAGAGGTGATCTATTGTGATCAGTCATTGTCCATCATCTGTCCGTCAACAATTTTTTTATAAAAAATCTCCTCCAAAACCAGAAGGCCATTAAAGCTGAAACTTTGCAGGGATGTTCCTTGGGTGAAGCTCTGCAAATGTTGTAAAATGAATTTCATTCCGTGAAAAACTTGTTACCACGGCATTTGAGAATGGGAAATTTTAGTAAATCTTTGAAAACTTTTTTTCAGAAACTATAAGGCCAAGGGCATTTATATATTATATCAAGCATAATCATATAGTGGTTCTCTACCAAGTTTCCATAAATTATACCCCTGGGGTAAATAATGGCCCTGCCCCTGAGGTCCAAAGTTGGCAAATGCGTAATTAGAGCAAGTTAAAAAATCTTCTCCCCCTGAACCATATGGCCTAGGATATTTATATTCAGCATGTAACATATATTTAGCATGTAACATAACTAGACGGTTTTGTAGTATGTTACTAAGGATTTTGGCCCTGGGGTCAAAAATTGCCCAGCCCCAGGGGTCCAAAGCTGGGAAAAATGCCCAATAAACGCAATTATATATTATTCTCCTCTACACACATGATGATATGGCAACATTTAAAGCTGGCCTAAACAGAGTTATGTTGACAATGGGCACCTACCAATATCCAGAGTTACTCCACTTAGTTGTGGTATTAGAGTGATCTCCCTTAAATCTTTGGGTAGTTCCGGTGAAAAAATCGATGATATCGGTATCGAAAACATTAACTGGTTGTTGCCAGCTCCTACTATGTGGCATCAATATTGAAACCCTAGATGATCCAGAGACTACTTTATTTTAACAGCTGAGCTTGATTTTTAAAGCTAAGAGACGTTTTACGCGTTTATAATCGTAAATGAGCCGGTATTGAAAGTGTAATTTTTGGATATACCCTAATTCCTGATATACGTATTAATTACGATAAAAAGAGGTTTTTTTTATCGAAATGAATACAATGATACTCACGGAAATACATTCCGTTATTTCCTTTTTTAAAAAATGGTTTCATATGTCAAGCGGGGCTTTGAATTTATAAGATATCTGTCATTTTACAAACAGGAACTGTTACAAAGAAGCTCTCCATACGTCTTCATTTCATGACCATTGGAATTTACCAAATACCCTTTTCATTGATGAATATGAAATAAATTTGATCAGAATTTCACTGCATGATCCTCTACAAGCTTTGTAAAGTGTCTGGAGGCTTGTGGAAATGATTGTTGCCTCTGTAGGTCCTCCCAAGATATTTCATTCGTTTCTTACCAATGGCAAGTAAGATATATCATTAATTTCTTACCAATCGGCAAATGATAAGGTTTAAGTAGGGTGAGCAGCTGGTGGCTCAGATGAAATGTCAGTTATGCTTAGTATCTGATTTAATGTTGAAAGTGGTGTTTAACCGAGAACCGGAGGGCAAAATACTAGACTGTGCCAAATTTAAAGGAGTAGCACATGACAACTTTAAGTTTATGAACTTTTAGATATTTATATCTTTCTGGGCAGAAAACATTCGGCAAAATGAAGAAATTGCTTGTTACAAGCAACTTTAGCAGTTTGTACAATGTTTTCCCAATTATTTTTCTTAAGGGCGCCTAAGGCGTCATTGTGTGCGAATTGGTAAACCAATTTAATTCAATCAACATGCACAAGCTTTAGCATCTGATATTAGATGTCTGCACAAATTTATATTTTTCATATGAAATGTATCCTGGTTAACCCTGGTTTATACGTCCCTCTGGCTTTCAAATTGAGAATGCATTGTAGAAAAAGAATAGCTTGTTGTATTTTTTTACTTTTCCACAGTATTTCTACCCTGCTGAATGTTTTTTTTTTTTTTTTTTTGATTTATTGTTTTATATATCATTTGATGTATTTAAGTATTTGAACAAAAGTGAGAAATAAAAAAAGTGGAAATATAAAAGAGATGACCGTAAGAAGTGTTACAAAAATCAAACTAAGACAATCTTTTGAACATTTTTATCCATTTAGTTAATACCAAATTCTTATTACTATATTGAGATATATCATGCAATGACATATATGATTCAATGTATATATACTAAATATTCAAATCTTTTTGTTGTTAAAAATGATCTTAAAGATATTTTTTTTCATATTTTTCTTACTTTAACATTTTTTCAAATTTTTTCTAAATGAGAAACGTTTTAAGATAGATTTCCTTTACCTCTTGCTTTTATAATCCTATTTAAAATGTACAAGCTCGCAAATTCCTTAGAATTAGAAGAAATAGTAAGCGACTTCCTTTGTTACTTGTAATAAGAGGACATCGGATGAAAATCGAAAGCAAATAACCGATCATTATGAGATATATCCAGTGTATATCCAAAATACCACCCGTGGTCTATTACGCAATCAGAGATACCGATCAGAAGCGTGTAAGTTACTTGGATTAAAACAGCAGTTTATGAGAGGACCTCGTTAACTTTTAAATTTGATTTACCAATTAACCCTGTACAGAAAAAAAATCTCAGAACGAAGGAGGATACGAACGAAATTTTGATAGCCATGTGTACCGAAAATAATGGATCTTTCAGATGTGGAGAAAATCGGCGTAAAAGTACTCTTTATCGCAATATTGTTATTTTTGGTTGTTGTTGTGTGCTTTCCTTGTTTTAATAAGTCTTTAACGTAAAAGAAGTAAACGCAATGATTCCCTACAAAGGACGCCTTTGCTATTTTTTTCGAAAATGAGAAGTAAAATATGAAAACTGGACGAGAATGAAATTGGTTCCTAGGTAGGGAGAGAAAAACGATCAAAATGTGTCAACGTTAATGTAAACTACCACAACAATTTCATATTTTAAGAGTATTATAAGTGTACTCAACATTCCACTATATCGAATTCTGAAAAAATATCTGGTTCTACGCAAAATAAGAGCATTTAACCTCTGATAGTGTACTTTTACTTAAGGACCCAACCACATAATTTTGCAAATAATATATGGACAGAAAGATAAAACATTAATCAATCTTTAGAACTAGATACATTCAAAATAATATAAGTCAAACGACTCCCTTGTTAATTAGTCAAAAGAATGACATCTGGGCAGTCGTGTTAAAATCAAAGCAAATAGCCGATCGTTATGAGATATATCCGGATACCACCCGTGGACTATTGCGTAATCAAAGATACCGATTCAAAATGTGTAAGTTACTTGGATTAAAACAGGAGTTTTTGTTGATAAAAAAAAATCTCAGAACGAAATAGGATACAGACGAAATTTTAAAATCCATTTTGTATCAAAAATAAAGGATCGCTCAGATTTGGAGAAATTCCTTGTAAAAATACTCCTTTTATCGCAATACTTTTGTTTAAACCGGAACTACCCAGTTGAATCAAGGGAGTTAATTAAAGGGCAATTTTCGGGAGAACTCCGTATTCAGTATTGGGTTGAAATTAAACTATAAGTAGCTTTTAGTGTAGAAATATGGTTGGAGTTAGAGGAATTGCTTGTAACCCAATTTCCCTTTTTCTCACATTTTCCAAAGCCATTTTCCTGGAGGTAGTCAGAATGCCTGATTGTTTGCAAATGGATTAAATTGTAAAGCTTAAAGCATTCATACTAGGTAGTATTACTCAATGGTTGTGTACTATGCCCGAAATCTTATATTTGTTATATTTATCTGGTTCCTGTTGTGTTTTTTATTCAAAAAAGTACTTTAACCCTTTCCTGTTTTGGTAATTTTAGACTGGTCCATATTGAAAGAGGTTGCAGACGACTATGAAAATTGGATGCAATTTGAAAAGAAACCATCCTATGCGGTAGAAAATATTGTGGGAATGGGAGAAAATGCGTGTTACAAGCAATCTCTTCCTTTTCAACAATGTTTTCTCAAGTATGAAATCACAGTGACATAAAATCCCGGGTTTGTACAGGAAAGGGTAAATTAGCAGATGACTCAGGTGAGCGATTTAGGACCACCATGGCTCTCTTGTTCTAGGGTCAAAACCATGGATAACAAATATGACCCCTGCTTAGATGATCAAACATGTTTCAGAGCTCAAGACACAGGGTGTCCTTTTGATTGTCAAAATTTCAAATTTTGTTATTCAACAGTGATGTGGAAATATAGATTTTCTCCCTTGTCCCTGCACAAGTTGGACATGATTTTCCAATCGTCCTGAATTAAAATGAACTTACCAGAAAAATAAAGGGAAAATATAAATTTTGAGAAAATATTGTTGCTAATGAAGAAAATGCTGGGACCCACTTGTCCCCTGACAAAATGTTCTTGTCTGTAGATAAAAAAGCCAATGTCAAACAAGTTAGGCATAGGGATCTACACCCCTCTTCATCTATCTAACTATATGTTGTTGGTACTTATTTGAATGGTCTCAACAAGACATTGAAAGGATTGCTGCTACAAATCAAAAAGTCAATTGACCAATCAAATCGCAATTTGTATTTGAAGTGCATTTTTAACTCTGACATTTATGTTAGGCATTTTTGTTGTTTTTTGATAAATCTTAAGGTAAACTTCTACTCTGACATATAATTCAAGAATTATATTTGGTAAACTACACATTCTAACTACATAATAAGCTGTAGTTACGACATTTAAGTCGCCAAACCAACAAAAATGTTTCACACAAATATTGGACAATGCTCTATTCTCTAGTCTTGAACTCAGATATATATTTTTTTTGCACAGCAAACAGTGTAGCAATGGAAGCTCTAAAACAGAGTCTGATGAAAACCAAGATACCTGATCAGAGTGGAAAAGAGAAAGGGTTTAAATACTCAATCACAAAGTGAGTGTTGTAAATAAATTTATTAATGTTTTTTTAGCTGAGCACAACATACTGAAGGTGATCTTTTGTGATTGAGCTGTATTCTGTCTGTCATCATCTTGTGAGGATGCAAGGGGCCACTGTTTTGGCTTAAATGTCTTGAAACTTGATTAGAATGTTTTCTTGATTATATCTGTGACATTTTCGCAATTTGGTCTCATTTGGTCGAAAACAAGGTCACAAGGTCCAATCTTGGGGAAAAAAAAGTGTGTGCACCCTGGAAAGAACTTTTTAGCTCTGTTCATCTGTCATTCTGGCGGTCTATCTGTCAGTCTGCAAGTTATGTAATGTTTACAATTACTTTAAGTTTTGGCATAGTAACAGATTGATAGGAATCTCGTAATATACTTGGATCAGGTCATTTGTCAAGGTCAAACTTCTGGAAAATTTAATGAAAAAACTAAACATTTATGATTACTTTAAGCCCATTCAAGATGTTCTTATTTGGTATGATGATAGATCTCATTGAAAGTAAGATGTAGATACCAAGATTAAGGTCACTTTTTAAGGTCACATTTCCAAAATTGAAGGCGTTGACTTGGGTATGGTGTTTCACAAACACATCTTGTTCTGTTTTGGATATTTCCTTTTCAAACTCGATCAGAAATGATAGTTTGTAGGAAATAAATCCCAAAATAGAGATATAGAATAACAAAAGAAATGATTAGTGAACTTCTCACTCAATTAAAGCTGTAAATCCTTTTTACGCATAGCTGCAACAGATTTTCTAAGATACTGTACTGTATTTTTTTGCCTATTCAGCGTCAGAGTGTCAGAATTCAACCCTCCCACCAGTGATATTAGCATAAACCCAGGAGTTGGGCTGACTTGGAAGGCTGCAAATGCTTATATTGCTATCAAAGGAGATTTTGGATACAAGAAACTGTGAGCAATCATTACTTATGATCTTTGATACAAAAAAGGAGACCACCTTTTAACCCATTCCCACACAATGACGCTTTTAAAGGCCCCTCAATATGAAAGCTTGGGAAAACATTGTGGAGAGTGAAGAAATGGCTTGCTACAAACAATTTCTTCATAATCCACAATATTTTCTACACTAAAAGATATTGAAGATTTCATCAACTTAAAATTGTCGTCTGCATCTTCTTGGAATTTGGACTGGTCCAAAACTTTATTGTGTTGGAATGGGTTAATAGAGATCCAGAAAATGAGAAATATCATTATTTATTCAACATACCCTATATTGTGGATACTCATTGGAATCATATCGATGGGACAAATCTAATAGGATTTGAATTAAAACTAGAATATAACCCATGCCATGCTGAACCCAATATATTCCTGTTTTGGCAGGAGAAATAGACAAAGATCAGTTTGCACAGTTTGACACCTTTAAGCTAGTCTTGTTTAAATAATCAATTTTCGAAAGAAAAATTGACCCTCATTTTCTAGTGCTGTAAGTCCTTTGAGTTTAAAGCAAATCTATATAGGAATATCATTCAGCATGAAAAGAGTTAAAACTTTTATTTTTGTCACTCTCACACTCATACAACATTTTGAACTGAACCAAATTAAAAGAAGTTGCAGAAAACATTTCAAAGTGTGTGTAATTTGTAAAACAATGACTAAATATGGTAGAAAGCATAATGATATAAGGAGAAATGGCTTTTATAAGCCATTTCTCCTTTTTCCACAATATTTTGTTCACATAATTCTACTTTAGCTTCAAAAGGCGTTATTGAGTTGTAATGGGTTAATCTAAAGCTTTGTGGGAATCAATGGATTGCAGTTCAGAATCAAACAGTTTATTGACCAGTCTAATACTTTATTTTGATATGAAGTATAATTTTGACCTCAAAATTGTATTACAAAGATTCCTGTTTGTTTTAGGAAATGAAAATATTTACTAGCTTACCTGAGCACACAGTGCTCATGTGAGCTATTGGGATCACCCAGCCTCCAGCATCCATCAACAATTTCTTTAACAACATCTCCCAAAGAACTTGGCCAATCTCAACCAAACTTGGCAGAAATGTTCTGTAGGTGGCCCCCTTTAAAAATAGCTATAAGAGATAAAATCCATTGAAAACTCTGGTTGCCATTGCAACAAAAGTGAAATAAAAAAATCTTTAAAAGTCTTCTCCTCCTGACCTAGATGGCCTAGAGCCTTGATATTTTTGCATGAAACATCAGTATATTGACCTCTTTCTAAATTGTTAACAACATAACTGTCAGGTCACCTGGGGACTAGAGCCCCGGGGGCTATATAGAAACAAGAAAGATTTTTAAAAGACATCTCCTCCCAAACCATAGGGCCAATTTGGACCAAATGTGGCAGAAAGGTTCCCTAGGCAATGCTCTTTAACAATAGCTTAATGAACATTGCTAAGATTTTGATTTTGGGATCCCAAGATACATAGCCTATATATGTATGAAGTATGGTTATTCCCACTTGTATCACGATTCTAGCCTTAATATTAAATTTGACTATTAAAAAAAAAATGGCCCTTTTTTTCATTTATCTTGCCAACCAATAAGTTTCTTTCTAGCTCACAGGTCATTGTTAGGCGTCTGTAGTCTTCTGATAACGATTTTAATGATTAAAATCTTCTTCTCCAAAACCAGTAAGCTGATCAAGCTGAAACTTGAAAAGAATGTTCAATGGATGAAGTTCTAAAAATTTGTTGGAAGAATTTAATTCCATGAAAATGGGAAATTTGAGAAAATCTTTGAAAATCTCTTTTAGCTCACCTGACCACAAGTTGCCCACGATGAGCTTTTATAATACATGTACTTTTTTAACATCTTTAGTGTGTTGTCTGTTATCATCAATTCATTGTTACGACTCTACAGGCCACAACTTTGGTTCAGTCTTTCTCAAACTTGCTATAAAAGATATTAATGTTAGTCATGAGGAAGAAGAAACCAATATTAACAATTTCCTTGTGTCGCCAGTCTACAGGTTACAATTTCAGTTCAATCTTTCTCAAACAGGCTTGTCATAAGGAAGAGCCCAATTAAATTTGGTGATATTCTGTCCCATATCATGGGAAAAGGGGCAGTAATGATAACTATTGTTACCATTTTAGGTTAAAATTTTGGCTTAATCATTCAAACTTGCTGAGAATGCTTGCAAATTGCACAGTCATTAAGAAGATCCCAATGAAAATTCATGAAGATCTCTGTTTTTAGTTGCTGCTAAGGGAAAACTTTAAAATAATCTTCCCTGAAACTGTTAGTCTGTCCTAGAGCTTTGAGATTTAGTATTTAATTGCTTACTGATGTTGGGTATGGAAATAAGGATTTTTCCTCTTGACCCACATATAAGTAAGAGATGATTTTTTTACACATACAGAATGAAAATGCACTTGTCTGGAAAAATGTGAAAAGGTAAATTTTGAGAAAAAGTTATTGTTTATAAAGAATTGAGCATTTTCTACATTAACAACAATATTTTCTACCCTTCAACTGAGAGACAAAATTGAGAGACATTGTTAATTAAATTTCAGTTTCTTCAAAGGTGATGGTAGTTTTGATGCCAAATTCTCAGATGTTGACTTCAATCTTGGATTTGTGATTGGTAAGATTACTTAATTTGTACTTTTTGTACTGTAGTTTTGTTTGTTTTATGATAAAATAAATTTTGATCTAATTTAGGGTAAAGGAACCCATTTTATTGAGGTCAAATTAAAATCCTGCTGTATCAATTCCCCCAATAGTATTGTAGGTACTTAGCTGAAATTTACCAGGATATACCTAAGATAAACAACAATGTATTTTTTGGTCTTTTCCCTGTTGTAGTATTTCCCCCAACAGTTTTGCAGTACTTATTTGAAAATAATTCAGGATATACCTAAAATGAACAACAATATATATTGGCCTATTCCCAGCTGTAGTTTATCTTCCAATAGCTTTGCATGTACATGTACCTATAATGAACAACAATTTCTTTGGGCTTATGCACTATTTTTTCCCGGAAGAGTTTTGCAGATACTTTTTCAAAATTCACACCGGATGTGCCTATAATGTCTATTGGCATATTCTCTGCTGTAGTAATTCCCACAATAATTTAGAAGGGTTACACAGGCTCAGTCTATAACAAACAATAATGTCTTTTGGTCTATTCCCTATCACGGTATTTTTCCCAATAGTTTTGCAGGTACTAATTTTTAAATGTACTCAGTTAACAACAAACTCTATTGAATTAACCCATTCCCACTTGGCAAAATTTTAGACTGGTCCAAATTGAAAGGAATTGCAGATGACAACTTAAAGTGTATGAAATTTTGGATTTTTTCAACTTTCTGAGTAGAAAACATTGTGGAAAAGGAAGAAATTGTTTGTCAAAAGCAATTTCTTCATTTTCCACATTGTTTTCCATAGCTTTTTTCCTCGGAGGCGTCTAAAAGCGTCACTGGGTGGGAATGGGTTAAGCCCTATATAGTACATGTATATCAGTTACGGAGAGGTGTATCCTTTGTTTTGCATGTAAGCTTGACAATTCTTGAACCCTTTACCACACAAGAAAATTTTATACTGATCAAAATTGAGAGAAGGTGCAGATGACAATGTAAAGATGATGGAATATAGGATTTCTTTGTCATTTTAGGTAGAAACTGCCTAGGTAGAAACTGTAACAAGCAATTTCTTCATTTTCCACATTGTTTTCTCAAAGCTTTTTCTTGAAAAGGGAGATTTTGTGGGAATGGGTTAATTTTGTTAACCCATTCTCACACAGTGACGCTTTTGATGCCCCTCAAGAAAAACAATTGGGAAAATATTGTGAAAATAGAAGAAATTGCTTAAACCAGGCAATTTCTTCATTTCCCACAATATTTTCAATTCAGAGAGTTGAATAGATCTAGAATTTTATAAACCTTAAGTCTAAGATTTTGTTGTGTGGTAATGGGTTAACCCTTTTCATGCTGAACCCGGAATATTCCAGTTTTGGCAGGAGGTGTAGACCAAGATCAGCCTGCCAATAATTGCAGTCTGATCTTGGTCTACACCTTCGGCTTGTACTTTTCCTGCCAGAGTTGTTTATGAAATTGATTTCTAAAAGAAATATTGATTTTTGAACAACAAGTTCTATCAGTGCTTTCAGCCCTTTGATTTTACAGCAATTCAGTAAGGTAATTTATACAGCATGACAAGGGTTAATATTGATTATTTGACAAAGTGAACAAGGAAAAATATTATTTCACTCAAGGGGGAACCAAATATGGAAATAAGAATTATTGCATATTCATACATGATATAATAATATAAAGAAATGCTTTAAAACGGTTGTTTAATCATGTAGGTTCTGATAGTACAGGTCGACCAACAATTGCTACAAAAACTTGTAAAAGTGATATTGGAGGTGTTGACTTTAAGTTTCATGGTGGAATGAGTTGGTTGTATAACTTGTTCAGAAAACAAGTTGGGAAAGCCATCAAGAACCTTTTGAATTCACAGGTGAATATTTATGATATACTAAGTGGAAAAGGTATACAAACAATTTTCCTTGAGGGACCATTTCTATTAATCCATTCCCACACACTGTCACTTTAAGACACCCCCCAACAAAAAAAGCTTTGGAAAACATTGTGGGAAATGAAGAAATTGCTTGTGACAAGCAATTTCTTCATTTTCCACGATGTTTTTTACCCAGAAAGTTGGAAAAGTCCAAAATTTCATAAATTTAGATTGTTGTCTGCAATTTCTTTCAATTTGGGCCAGTCTCAAATTTTCCAAATTGGTAATAGGTTAAGCGAGCAAGTCCATAAAGTGTCCATAAGCAAAGTCCATTGTTTTAAAAGCAAAAGCTCTCAAGAAGTGAACGCATTTTGCTAAAAGTAAAATAGTCTCATTTAGATGATTCTAATGAGTTCCAACCACATGAATGTACTCAAATAAATTCTTCACATATCTTTTGCAAAAAAAGCCTATTAAGCGACTATTCTTTTAATTGACCACTTTGTGGCTGTCCCTTGAGTGGCTGCTTAATAGAAGATTTACTTTATATCTACAATTGAAAGATCGACAGCTAATCTAACTGCACTGCACCAGGCCATTTTGTATGAGATGTCAAATGACATAAGTGTGCAAAATATATGATCAGGGTCAAAAATGAAAAAATCAGGGTGACTGAATCATTGTAACTAAGGCCCTGGTAGAGTTAGCTCTTTGTTTATGTGAATCCAGCTTGTGTTAGTCTTGTGTTAACCCTTTCCTGTTTTTTTAAATTTTAGACTTTCAAATTGAAAGAGGATCCAAAACAACAATGAAAATTGGATGCAATTCCAAATTAAACTATCCTATGTGCTAGAAAACACTGTTGAGAAGGAGAAATTGCTTATTATAAGCAATTTCTTTTTTTCCACAATGTTTTCTCAAGTATAAAATCACAGTGACGTAAAATCCCGTGTTTATCCAAGAAAGGGTTAATTAATACCTCCTTATAACCGATTCCCACCCAATGACGATTTTTGGATGTGCCAAAAGAGGAAAGTTTTGGAAATGTTTTCTATTCAGAATGTTGAAAAACCTTTCATGAATTGAAAATTGTCATCTGTAACACCTTTCAAATTGGACTATTCTAAAAATTGTTGTTTGGTAAACGGTTAAATTTTGTCTGCAACTTCTGTCAGATTTGACACATCTAAATTTTGATTGATCTGTTTACAGATGTGTACTCTAATAAAGAGAGAAGTTGATGTTGATGGTAGTAGGAAACTAGCAAAGGTGCAAAGTAAGTACGGTATTTAACCCCAACCCATTCCCACATGGTAAAATTTTAGACTAGTCCTAATTGAAGGAAGTTCCAGATGCCAATTTAAAGATTATGAAACTTTACAGTTTTTTGGCCAGAAGAGCTATAAAGATTTCCTGTCCGTCTTACCATCTGTCTGTTAACTTTTCCTTATTAACACTCTAGAGTCCACAATTTTCAATGGACTCTCTTCAAGCGTCCTCAGAATGATTGTACCATCATAAGGATCGTTCCTTTCGAAATTGGGTATGATCCGCCAAGAAACATGGGAAAAGGGGCTTAATTGAAATTAACTTAAAAAATCCTCGTTAACACTGTAGATTCCACAGTTTTCATCAGATTCTCTACAAATTTTCACAGAATGATTGTACCATCATAAGGATCGTTCCTTTCGAAATTCAGTATTAATTGCGCTTGTTGATGTTGAAATTAGACCTGATTGGTCAAGTATCACAGGAAAAGGAGCCTTATGAAATTTAGTTTTAAAATCCTTATACCACATTAAAGTCCACAGTTTTTGTCTGAATCT
Organism: Fragum fragum; assembly: GCA_946902895.1. Lineage (NCBI taxonomy): Eukaryota > Metazoa > Mollusca > Bivalvia > Cardiida > Cardiidae > Fragum > Fragum fragum. The sequence goes on along the minus strand of OX336373.1, from coordinate 12,914,388 downwards.
GTTCAAACTTTTACAGAATGTTTGTAAGGTCATAAAGTCCACAGTTTTCGTCGGATTCTGTTCAAACTTTTACAGAATGTTTGTAAGGTCATTAAGATTGTTTCTTTCCAAATTGGGCCTGATCTATCTAGTATCATGGGAATTGGGGCCTTGTGAAAATTTCATTCAAAGTCCTTGTGTCCAAGTCCAAAACTTTAATCAGATTTTCTTCAAACTTTCACAGAATGATTGTACTATAATGACAATTGTTGATGTTGACATTAGACCTGATCTGTCATGTATCATAGGAAAAGGAGCCATATGAAATTTAATTTTGAAATCTTTGTACCACAATAAAGTCCATAGTTTTTATCAGATTCTGTTAAACCTTTCACATAAACTTCACACAATGTTTGTACCATCATTAGGATTGTTTCTTTCCAAATTGGGCCTGATCTGTCTAGTATCACAGAAAAAAAGGGCCGTATGAAAATTTCATTACAAAATCCTCATTGACACAAGAATGTCCTCAGTCTTTATCAGGTTCTCTTTAAACTTTAATAGATTGATTGTAGCATCATTTGGATTGTTTCTTTGTATATTTGGTCTGATCTATTAAGTTTCACGAGGGGCCTTATGAAAATTTTAGTACAAAAACGTTATCACAATAAAGTCCTCAGTCTTTATCATTTTCTTCAAACTTTTAGAATGATTGAAGTACCATTAGGATTGTTCCATTGTAAATTAGGTCTGATTTGTAAAGTTTCACAGGAAAAGGGGCCTTGTGAAAATTTTATTTTGAAAAATTCTTGACACAATTCATTAGAGAATGATAGTACCTTCATTAGAATTGTTCCTTTTGAAATTTGGTTTGTTCTGTAAAGTAACATGGGAAAAGGGGCCCTATGACAATTTCACTTAAAATAATCATTAACACAATAAAGTCCACAGATTACAAAAATTGTACCATCATTATGATTGTTGATTTTGACAGTGGATCTGATCTGTCAAGTATCACAAGAAAAGGAACCTTATGGAAAACCTATTTAGATATTCTAGTCAACACAATGATGTCCCTAGATTTTGATGGATTGACTTCAAACTTTTACAGAATGATTGTACAATAAATAAGGATGAGTCTTTCCAGAATTGGGTAAAATCTGTCTAGTATCATGTAAAAAGGGGTCCTATGAAAATTGTATTAAGATATTCCAATGAAGTCCCCATATTTCATCAGATTCACTTAAAAAATTTCACAGAATCATTCAGCCATCATTGGTCCTCTTTGAAATTGGATCTGACCAATAAAGAACCATGGGAAAAGGGACCTTATTCTATTACAAAATAAAATCCATAGTTTTCATCAAAATAAATAAAGTATCATGGGAAAAAGAGCCTTAATATCAGATTACTTTAACAGAAAACTTGATACCTAGCAGAGCTTTTCAGGACCTCATGGGCCTCTTGTTGTCTTTTTGGGTAGGAAAAATATGTGGGAAATGAAGAAATTGCTTGTTACAAGCAATTTTTTGATTTTCCAAAATGTTTTCTTAACCTTGTTTCTTGAGGGGCATCAGATAGCGTCAATGTAAGGTTATCGGTTAACCCATGACCAGATGACAAAATAATAGACTGGTCAAAACAAAAAATGTCGAAGACAACATTTTAAACTGCACAAACATTTGAAAATAAGTGCCAAATAGGTAAGAAAATATTGATAGAAAGGGAGACATTACTTGTTTCCTTTTCTTTCAAAGACCTGCATGATAGTATTACTAGTATCCTTGTGATGTTATGGGTTAACCCTGTAAATCAATCACCATACTATGCCACATTTTTACTTCCCTCCAGATAAGAGCTTTTGAAAACATTGTGGAAAATAAAATAAATTGTTAGTGACAAACAATTTCTTCATTTTCCACATTGTTTTCAAACAATTCAAACAGCTAGAAATGGACCAGTAAAAAAAATTCTTAAAATTTCTTGTGCAATGGCCTGCAGAGGAATTTAGTGACCATGGTGAGTACCTAAATGAAGTTTATGTCAAATTTATCTTTAAAAACAAGAAGTATAGCTGATCATAGGTAAACAAAGTCATAGTGTTATTGATTTTTTTAATAATTTCTTTTCCTAATTTCTTTTTCATACTACATTGTTTTACATCTATCCTTCTGCCTGTGAGTCTGTCTCCAAGCAGTAAACTCATTGCAAACTTAACATTTTGCAGTTATTAAAACAATGTTTTAGATACATGGATCATATTTGGACATAAGTTCCTTGTACTGATAGGCACCAGTTAGTATTTAGGTCAAGGTCATCCATCAAGGTCAATGTCAACTAAACACAAAAACTTAACAATATACTGTTATCAAAACATGAAGATGCATGGCTCATATTTAGGACAAAAGGACATCCATCAAGGTCAAGGTCACTTATAAAGGTCACATTTCTGAAAAAAGGCTGTAATGGGGAAATGGTGTTTCACAAACAAATAATGTAATAACTTGAAAAATGTAGTGACATGTTATTGAATCATGATAGTTTTAAACATTTTTACCCATTACCAAACAAAAGAATTGTAGACTTATCCAAATTGACAGAAAGCATAGACAACATTTAAAATTGCACAAAAATTAGAAATCAATTTCCAAATAGGATAGAAAACATTCTGAGAAAAGGAGAAATTACTTGTTACAAGCAAATTCTCCTTTTCCCGCAAAGTTTTTAGCTCACCTGAGCACGTAGTGAGCTATTGTGATCGTCTTTTGTCCGGCGTCCGTCCGGCGTGCGTCGTGCGTCGTCCGTCAACAATTTCTTTAAACAACATCTCCTCTTAAACCACTGGGCCAATTTGAACCAAATTTGGCAGAAATGTTCCTTAGGTGGTCCCCTTCAAAAATAGCTAAAAGAATTGAAATCCGTTAAAAACTCTGGTTGCCATGGCAACAAAAGTGAAATTTTAAAATATTCTTTAAAAATCTTCTTCTTCTGACCCAGAAGGCGTAGAGCCTTGATATTTTGCATGAAGCATCAGTATATTGACCTCTTTCAAAATAGCTAAAATCATGATCCTCGGGTCCCCAGGGGCGGAGCCCCAGGGGGGTGGGGTTTATATAGAAATAAAGAACGATTTTTTAAATGACATCTCCTCTCAAACCACTGGGCCGATTTGAACCAAATTTGGCAGAAATGTTCCTTAGGTGGTCCCCTTCAAAAATAGCTAAAAGAATTGAAATCCGTTAAAAACTCTGGTTGCCATGGCAACAAAAGTGAATTTTTAGAATAATCTTTAAAAATCTTCTCCTCCTGACCCAGAAGGCATAGAGCCTTGATATTTTGCATGAAGCATCAGTATATTGACCTCTTTCAAAATAGCTAAAATCATGATCCTCGGGTCCCCTAGGGCGGAGCCCCAGGGGGGTGGGGTTTATATAGAAATAAAGAACGATTTTTTAAATGACATCTCCTCTCAAACCACTGGGCCGATTTGAACCAAATTTAGCAGAAATGTTCCTTAGGTGGTCCCCTTCAAAAATAGCTAAAAGAATTGAAATCCGTTAAAAAACTCTGGTTGCCATGGCAACAAAAGTGAAATTTTAAAATATTCTTTAAAAATCTTCTCCTTCTGACCCAGAAGGCGTAGAGCCTTGATATTTTGCATGAAGCATCAGTATATGGACCTCTTCCAAAATAGCTAAAATTATGATCCTAGGAGCCCCAGGGGCGGAGCCCCAGGGGATGGGGTTTACATAGAAATAAAGAACAATTTTTTAAATGACATCTCCTCCCAATTCACAGGGCCAATTTGAACCAAATTTTGCAGAAATGTTCCTTAGGTGGTCCCCCTTAAAAATTAGCTTAAAGAATTGAAATCCGTTAAAAACTCTGGTTGCCATGGCAACAAAAGTGAAATTTCAAAATAATCTTTAAGAATCTTCTCCTCCTGACCCAGAAGGCGTACAGCCTTGATATTTTGCATGAAGCATCAGTTTATTGACCTCTTACAAAATAGCTAAAATCATGATCCTCCGGTCTCCAGGGGCAGACCCGGGGGGGGGGGGGGGTTATAGGCATGAAGCATAAGTTCACAGACTTCTCTCTTATTTCTGAAATTTTAACCCATGGAAAAAGTTTTTTCCTTCTTTCAAATCGGCACTAAAGCCTTGGAATTTGTAATTTGGACTTTTGGATTCCCAGGTTCATAGTCTTTATATGTAATTGTAGCCCACTTGTTTCATAATCCTAACCTTAACATGAAATTAGACTGTTGAAAGAAAAAAAGCCTTTATCTCAGGTGAGCGCCCCAGGGCCAACGGCCCTCTTGTTTATGATCATATTTCTTCAAGGGGTCGAAAAGTGTCATTGCATGGTAATGGGTTAAACAACATTAAACAGCTTTTCAACATTTTGGATGAGAAAACAAGGACTAGATATTTTCAATGGGTTCTTTTCTTCAGTGACAGCCAAGCTTGGAAAGGATTATTTGCTTGACTACAGTCTGGCCAAATCTCCTGTTTTCACTGCAGGGTTCTTAGAAACATTCCACAAGGTTTGTGTGATTTAATCTTACTATATCCCAGCAAAGTAAAATGTTTTTAAATGTATTTTGATATCAGCCTGTATGTCTGTTTGTACATATTTTTGTGTACAAAATATTAGCAAATCTGTGTCACAACTGCAGTTTTGAATTATAAATCTCTGAATTACAAATTGTCTCCCCTTGTATCTAAATAGCTGCCATCATAGCAAAGTCAGTAGCGCCTCAGACTCTTAATCTTCAATCATAGGTTGTAATGGGTTCGATCCCCAGCGGGGGCACATATTCTTTCCGACATTTGTCTCTCACCAAAGGGTGGATAATCATAAACCTAAGTGGTATAGCAGCTGGAGGCTAGGAAAGGATGTAGGGGTAGTACTGGTGTGAGAAATACCAGGAATCCATTGTTAGGTGCTCCAGCCGCTGCGATATGACTGAAATACTGTTAAAAGTGGCGTTAACCCATTCCCACATGATGAAAATTTAGACCAATCCAAATTCAAAGAAGTTGCAGACGACAATTGAAAGTTGATGAAATCTTTAAAATCTTTGTCTATTGGGGTAGAAAATATTGTGGATAATGAAGAAATTGCTTGTGACAAGCAATTTCTTCATTTTCCACAATGTTTTCCAAAGCTTTTTTATTGATAGGCGTTTAAAAGTGTCACTGTGTGGGAATGGGTTAATCAATCAATTGTATCTAAATATTTTTGTCCCTTCCATGTGATGGGGCATAATCATAGAGCTACCTCTATCTATGTGTGCATGGGTGTGTCCAATTCTTGTCTGGAGCATATCTTTTACATTAATTATCTCTTGACGTGCTGTATAAATTACCAAACTGAATTGCTGTAAAATCAAAGGACTGAAAGCAGCAATTGAACTTGTTGTTCAAAAATCAATATTTCTTTTAGTAATCAATGTCATAAACAACTCTGGCAGGAAAAACACAAGCAGGAGGTATAAACCAAGATCAGACTGCTCCTCCTGCCAAAACTGGAATATTCTGAGTTCAGCATGACAAGGGTTAATTCTTTTTAAAATAACTTTGCACCCTTGTTCCCCTTGAAGAGTACTAGTGTCATGCATTGTTCTGTTGGATGCTCCAAAGGTCAAGGTCATAACTGAAGGTTATTTGACAAGCACTAAAAGTAGGCATCCTTGTCTGTGACAGATTTTTAGTTTCTGTTGATACAAAACAGAATATTTGTTGCAAACCTCTGCTGTAGTATCATAAAATTGTTCTTAAGTTAGCTAAAAAGACTGATCAAATATTAACTCATTACAACCCAATTAATTTTAGGCCTTTCCACATTGAAAAAGGTTGCAGATGATTTTTTGCATTTTCAAAAATATTTTGGGAGGAAAGAAAACATTTTTGTTTTTTCCTCTCTTTTTTTTCCTGAGAGAAAATCTTCAATATGAATTTTTCACATTTTGCATGTAACATGACCAAATAGTCCTCCATAAAATCATTTCAAAATATTAGAATAGAATTTGGTCTTAATTTTGGGATGCTGGGTTTTACATTAAGATAAAAAAGTTGTATTTTAGGGTGAGATCTATTGGAGAGCATCCCCAGAAGAGGCAACAATACCGGTTCCTACTTTGCCTGAGACTGGAGACACTGATCACATGCTCTACCTGTGGGTTACAGACTATATGTGTAACACTATGATGTACAATGCACAGAAACATGGAGCATTGAAATATAATCTTACAGCAAAAGATGTAAGCATGTATATATATATATATATCTTTTTCCAATAACACACAAAACAAATTTCTTACACCACTCGAAAATAAGCTCAGAAAACATTTGTGAAAATGAAGAAATTGCTTGTAAGAAGCAATTTCTTCATTTCACACAATTTATCTACACTTTTATTACAAAGAATTTTAATTTCAAAACTGTCTTCTGTAATCTTTGTCAGTATAAAATTTTGATATAATGCATAAATACATTGATTTTTGTCTATGTGTTACACCATGACGTACAATGCACACAAGCAAGGAGCATTGAAGAAATATGTAACTAAAACAGATCTAATCTGAGAGGTTTGATTACCATCATCATCAATATCATTGCCCCCCCCCCATTAGGTGAGCACATGAAAATCAGGCAGTTTGACTGTGTTAACACATTGCCACATAATTCTGCTTTTTAATGCCCCTCAAGAAAAAAGGTTCAGAAATCATTGTGGAAAATGAAGAAATTGCTTGTAGCAAGCAATTTCTTCATTATCTGCAATGTTTTCTAGCTTAAAAGACAAAGGATTTTAAAATTCTAACAAATTTAAAGGTAGGTATGAATGTTTTTTTCTTGTCGCAGATTTTATTATTTTATTAGCTCACTTGAGCACAACATGCTCAAGGTGAGCTATTGTGATCGGTAATTGTCTGGCGTCCGTCTGTCCGTCTGTAAACATTTATTAAAAAATCTTCTCCTAAACCATAAGGCCTAGAGCTTTGATATTTGGTACATATGGTTACAGGGAACTATTCCGTTTTCCATAGGCGACCATTATAAGAAAATAGCAAATAGCTCATCCCCAAAAATTGCAAGGGAGTCAAACCATATATCAACTTCAAAAACAATCATTCATCCATCAAAATAACTGAATTGTGATATGGCATTATCCTTTTTATCAATGAGTTATGACGTCATTTTTAAGATAACCCTCTTTGCGCAGCTAGTTTTACTTCATTTTTCGAAAACTACCCTAGGGTATAGAAACTGCCCCTCAAGGGCCTAAATGCATTAAAATGTTATCCTTTTTGCTCCTAAGTTGTTAAAAGAGTATCAATTGATCGGATCAAATCGTTAGATTTCGTCTTGATATTTTATGGACCAATTAGAGGTCACCTCTATAAAAATACTTTAAAAGAATAACTGTACTCTTAAAATAAACCCTTTTCTGTGTGATCCCAGATTTTACAAAGGAAATCTTAAAAAATCTTCTCCTCCTAAACCACAAGGCCTAGAACTTTGATATTTGGTATGTATCATTACCTACTGACCCTCTACTAAAAAACTTCAAAGAATTATCGTACTCTTAAAATTAGCCCTTTTCTGTGCGATTCCGGATTTTACAAAGGAATAAAGAAGGAATCTTTGAAAATCTTCTTCTCCCAAACCATAAGGCCTAGAGCTTTGATATTTGGTATGTATCATCACATATTGACCCCCTATCAAAATACTTCAAAGAATAACTGTACTCTTAAAATTAGCACTTTTCTGTGGGATCCCAGATTGCAAAGCACAAAAGGTCGTTTACATGGCGCAAATAACTGTTTGGAATCTCATGTTTAGTTTGAATTACATCATACCAACATCATCATTACATCATCAGGAGCTATGTGCTCTAGCCAATCTTTAATTCTGTAAAGATCAGTCAAAAACTGTCGTAAACGTAATTACGTATATGAACACTTACCATAGTTTAGCGCTAACCATTTGATCTGACCTGTTTAGGTCGTTGGTTGTTTCGCTTGTCAATTTGTTATCTTTCATTGACTTTGGGTCATATGCAAATGAGGTCATGCAACTGAATTCTGTAATATCTATAAATAACCTGGAATTCCGCTGAACATTTCATGTATAACCACAAAAGCCACTTAAACCTATAAATTTACCACCAAGACAATATCTGACTCAAATCTAAGTTTTAAATGTTCTTTTAACCGTATATTTCGACACTTGGCAAATTTTTCTGGTCTAGGTTTTAGAAACATCGATACCTCCCTTTAAAGTGTTGTGTGCAACGTCGTTGAATTTGGACCAGTCTAAAATCATATTGTCTGGGTCAATGGGTTAACAAATTATGTGCTGCATAAGTCTAATATTGATTGACTCATAAATTCAGAATAATGCTATTATATGTCACACGTCACCTTGGGTCTGTGGCTTTAATTTCAAAGATGCACTTAGAGGTAAACAAAGGGATAGAATATTCATGTCAGGTCTGTATCTCTGATATTAATATACCCACAATACAAATGTTTTCATTGGTATGAACCGGCCTACCTGTCCATCTGTCTGTCTGTCTGTCTGTGTACAAAATTTTATGCCCCCGCATGGATTAGATCGGGGGCATATTGTTTTACCGGTGTCCGTCTGTCTGTCTGTCTGTCTGCAAAACTTAACCTGCCAACTAAACATTTTCCTATAACTTCAACCCTGATTAAGTTACAATGCTAATATTTGGTATGTAGATAGGTCTCAACAAGGCGCAACTGGGGAAGGTCATTTCATCAAGGTCAAGGTCAAAATTTTAACCCTTTACCCGTTTCTAAATAATTCCTGTTTCGGGGGCATAGTGTTTCACAAACACATCTTGTTATTTGTAAAATCCTCCCACCATTTTGTGTCAAAAGTGATAAATACTTTATACATACAATGATCACATGTTTGATCACATGTTAAAGTTTTGCAACAAGCTTTTTTGAAGTCTCAACTCACCCTGGCAGAAGAATTATCATAATTTTTCATAAACAAATCTTATTCAAGTAATATTTTGGGGGTGAAATTGTCCCAACATTTTTGTTTCAAAAGAAATGAAAAATCCATTGATCACATGTTTAAGCCTTGCAGAAGCATGTTGTGTGAACTGGCTTGCTTTTTTCATGTTTGTTTGATGGGAGGTTGAAGTCAATTTGAATTCATCCATACCAATATAGCAAAAACTAGATATATGCGCTTTCTCTTTAACATAAAAAACACATCTTTAAATGAAATGTATGTCCAAGTAAAAAATAAACCTTTCATTTGATGATTCATTCCCCTAGATTTTAGAAATGGCCCTATGGATGTAAACCTGAAGGTCCAAAGTACCCCCTGATTTGCAGCAAGCTTCCTAGGTTTTTGAAGCAAGGGGACAATGTTCCCATCGTCTGTAAAAGTGGGGGAATTTTCGCAAAATTTATGAATCACAGTAACAATCTAGCTACCAGTGCTTTGGAACCAAGGGGACAGTGTCCCCATAGTCTTAAACTGGAGGTATTTACTACTTTTTGGAGACAATGATGCAAAAATGCAGCCTTGGCAGATCACTTGAAAAGCAAAGCCAGATTGAACATTTCTTTTATTACAGCTTCCAGCTAGTCAACGTGGAGTATTGAATGCTACATGCACAGGATTTATTCCCAAATGTGTGGGAAAACTGATTCCAGGGGTAAGGATCAATTTGTTATCTAATATTTGTCATACTCCATTAATCCATTCCCACACTATAAAGATTTTTGTTGTGCCCCAACCCTATCCCTAGGAAAAAGCTTTGATAACTTAGTGGAAAATGATGAAATCTCTTGTTACTAACAATTTACTCATTATCCACAATGTTTTTACCTTTTACGAAAAATTGAATTTTATGAACTTGAAATTGTCATCTGTAACTTTTTGACTTTGGACCTGTCAAATTTTTGTCGTCTTGCATGGGGTTAAGTTTACTTTCTTGTTTACTAGTAACAGAAGTTGTCTTTACATATGTGTATAGCGAATGTTTGTCTGTACTGTATGTATTAGAGAATTTTAAAAATTGAAATAGAAACACATAGTAGAAAAAGGAGTTTTCAGCTCACCTGAGCAAAGCATGATCAGGTGAGCTTTTGTGATCCTTGCATGCCTTTTGCCCATTGTCTGGCATCAGTGATTTAAGTTTTCAAACTCAAGATTTCACAATTTCAGCTCTGTCATTTTGAAACTGTAAGAATGTTTGTTGGGTCATAAAGATGAACCTTATTGGACTTAGGAGATTCATTTCCGATACGCAGGAAACGGTTCTAACGATAATTTTGGCCCAATCTGGACCAACATAATGACACTTTTGGAAACAATGTGTAAAATGAAGGAAATGCTTGCAACAAGCAATTTCTTTATTTGACACTTTGTTTTCTACCCAGAAAGTTGAAAATTTCTAGTATTTAGTAACATTTAATTTGTCATCTGCAACTTCTATCACTTTGAACCAGTCTATAATTTTGTTGTCTGGTAATGGGTGAAACTTGAGGATGAGACCAATCAGTTTGAAAACACAGGAAAAGAGGTTTCAACCCTTGTCATGCTGAATCTGAAATATTCCTGTTTTGTCAGGAGGTCTAGACAAAGATCAGCCTACACATATGTGCAGTCTTATCTCAGTCTACACCTCCTGCTTATCCCTTTTAAGCCACAATTGTTTATAACATACAATTTCAAATGAATTATTAACCCACAATCATTACATCAAGTACTGTCAGCCCTTTGGTTTTAGTGTAATTCTACAGAGGATTTTATTCAGCATGACAAGGGTTAATGGCAGTTTCTTTGTTTAAACTGTAGGGACTACCAATTTATCTCAGTCTTGATAAAACTTGGTCAGAATCTTTTAACCCTTTCCTGTTTTTTGAATTTTAGACTGGTCCAAATTGAAGGAGGTTGCACATGACAATGACAATAAGATATAATCTTTTTGTTTGATTGATTGAATGGGGTTTAACACGACTTTTAACAGTATTTCAGTCATATCGCGGTGGCTGGAGCACCTAAGAATGGATTCCTGGTATTTCTCACACCAGTACTACCACTACATCCTTTCCTAGCCTCCAGCTGCTATCCCACTTAAGTTTACGATTATCCACCCATTGGTGAGAGACATATGTCAGAAAGAATATGTGCCGCCACTGGGGATCGAACCCATGACAACCCATGGTTGAAGATTAGGAGTCTGATGCACTACCGACTGCGCTATGACGGCGGCTGGATAGAATTTAGAATAAAAACATCATTTTACAAGTAATTTCTTCTTTTTCACAATTTTTTCTCAAGTAAAAAATCACAGCAATGTAAAATCCTGGGTTTGAATAGGAAAGGGTTAAGTGATCAAAATTATGCCTCCTATTGGAAAATTGGAGAGTCTATTAGGAAACATGAAAAGAGGCCTAACAAATATTTCACTACTTAGTTAGGCCATATTTTTTATTAATCTTGAAGAAACACAGTGAGTCTGATAATTTGTCTGGACATAAGGATGACCTCTGGTGAAAATTGAAGTGTTCTGTTGTCAGACACAGCCAAAGGGCCTTAATGAATATTTCACTGGTTACCTTTGGTCTCATGATATATCAAAGTTTTCCTCCTTAGCTCAAAGTAAATACAAGATGCTATATCACTATTGTAACATAATATTTCCTATGTCTTTTATGCAAAAACTAACTGGAAGATATTGTCTGAATGACGATTTACCTATTACAAATCTAGAGGTAATAATTTTGACTCAAACTTGATGATTGTTTGTAAGGTCATTAGGATGTCCCCTTTTGAAATGATGAAAAAAAGTAGTTCTGTAGGTCAAATTTTTGATCAAAATTAATAGGTTTGGCAAGTCTTGCGTCTTGACAAATAAGATCTCCTTTGAAATTTTCTATCATGTTTTATTGTTCAGCTTTGAACTCAGGTGTAGAATTTTGTGCCACCATGATTCTCTGTTTTTATTCCAATTTTGCATACATTTCATGTCATTTCTGTTACAACCTCCAGTGATTTAACCCTTTACCAGATAATAAATTTCTAAACTGGCTCAAACTGAAGAAGGTCGCAAAAAACTGTTCTAAGTGCTTTTAAATTGAAATTGAGCACCATAACGGTAGAATACCTCATCAGAAAACAGGAATTTGCTTGCAACTAGCAATTTTCCTTTTTACAAATGTTTTCCTAAATTAAAATTTTCAGGGGTGTCAAAATGAGGGAATGTGCGGTAGTGGGAAAATAATTTATCTTTTGTTCAGTTAAGTATTGCCAGAAGATAAAATTTAGCGCTTGTCATGCTAATCCGGTAATATTCCTGGTTTGGCAGGAGTTATAGACAAAGATCAGCCTGCACACATTTGCAGTCTGGTCTTAGTCTACACCACCTCTTTTGCATTTTAATCCAGAATTAGGATTTTGTGACAAGGGTTAAGATTGGTCTAAATTCAAAGAAGATGCAAATGACATTTTAAAGTGTGCTCAAATTAAAAGAAAAAAGAGTTCTGAACATGGTTGAAAACATTCTGAGAAAATAAGAAATTGCTTGTAACAAATAGTTTTTGAAGGGTTTAAAGATATAGGTTCATGCACTTATGTGTAATTAAAGTATTGTCTGTGATCACTTTGAAATGAAAATTCTTTTCAGTCAAGAAAAACCTTAAGATCAACCCATTTCCACACAATGACGCTTTTTATAAAGCTTTTCTGTAGAGTCATAATTGACCATTTGCAGCTGCCAATCAAATAATCCGCCAACAAATAAAATAATTCGTCAAGATTGGAAGTTAACTTTGAACTCTAACATGAGTCGACATTCTTGTGAAGTATTTAAGTTTGTTAGGTGACTTTAGTGTCACAACTACAGCTTATTCAAGCTTTAGTTACAATGTTTAAGCTGCCAACCAACCATTGTACTGTCTTTTCACATGTTTCTGGCCATAAATTTTGCAAAACAATGCCATTAAAGAATTAACCCATTCCCACTCAGTGACGCTTTTAGACGCCCCCAAGAAAAACAGCTTTGGAAAACATTGTGGTAAATGAAAGAATTGCTTGTGACAAGCAATTTCTTCATTTTCCACAATGTTTTCCTTCTAAAAAGACTAAAAAATCTGAAATTTCATTAATTCAAATTGTCGTCTGCAACTTCTTTCCATTTGGACCAGTCTAAAATTTTCTTGTGTGGTAATGGGTTACAGTGGAACTTTCTGAGTCATTGGGCGGGGCTACATACAGACGACATATTCAAATTGATGAAATTGTAAAGATCTTTGTCTTTCTTGGAAGAAAACTCTGTGGAAAATGCTGTAACCAGCAATGTCTTCATTTTTCAGATGGCATGCGAAAGCTTTTTCTCCTTTTTGGCATCAAAAAATGTCATTGTATGGTAATTGGTTAAGTTTTGTTCAATCCACAGATAAGCAGTAAATACCCCAACAGTATTGTGGAACTCCATATGAACAGCACCAAAAGACCAGATATGAAGATCAGCCCTTCTGGGATTGCCATGTCATTTGAGGGTCTTATAAACATGTTTGCCAATAGAGCTGGTCAACCACTTGCTTTCTTGGTTACACTCGATGCAGTGAGTGTCATTTGTTCATCTCCTTTTGCTGACAACCTTGTGTTTAAAACCTCTCAAACAAGAATAGGAAACATGAGTTGAAGAGGAGTATATCAGTGATCAGTGCAAAAACATCATAAGTGTCTATACAAAGTAAAGACACTTATGATGTTTTTACACTAAGCTAATGATATACTTCTATCCGATATTTTTTCCTTTCCAACAGTGATTTCTTTTCTTTCGGTGAGTGGTTAATAAAACTTAATAGATTTTAACCCTTTCCTGTACAATCACTGGTTTTTACGTCCTTGTGATTTTATACTTGAGAAAACATTATGGGAAAGGAAGAAATTGCTTGTAGCAAGCAATTTCTTCTTTTTCCACAATATTTTCTACCCTACTGAATGGTTATTTTGCAAATTAAATCCACTATAAATTTTCATCTGCAAAACCTTTGAATTTGGACAGGTCTAAAAATATTTAAAACATGAAAGGGTTAATCAAATATCCAATCTAGTATTTTTATGCTCTGACCATGTCATGGCATGGGCATACAGAGTTACCTTGTTCCTTGTAAGTGAATGCATTGGTGGGTGTGCTTGTGTGTTTTTAGTGTGTGTGTCCAAGTCTGCTTGGAGCATATCATCTACATTAATTGATGGATTTCAGAATAACTTGTATTAGTTGATCCCCTTGAGGAAAAATAGTTTGATTAGTAAAGATGTTTTAATTACTCCCAAGTTCAAGGTCACAACTGATGGTCATGTGACAGAATTAACCTTGTGCAGGCGCATCTGTGTCTTGGACACATTGTTGGTACCAGTCTGTTTCTTATTTAGGTTTTGAAAAAGAAATGCTTTTTTGTCAAGCAGATTCTTCATTTAACCCATTCCTACACAATCCCGCTTTTTTACGCCCTACAAGAAAGAAGTTCTGGAAAATGTTGTAGAAAATGAAGAAAATGCTTGTTACAAGCAATTTCTACCTTATCCACAATTTTTCTACACGAAAAAAAAAAGGTTGTCAGAACTGCACCAAGTTTGAATTGTCTTCCACAACTTCTTTCTATTTGGACCAGTCTAAAATTTTCTCATGTCGTAATGGGTTAAATAACATGATTTTGTTGTTTGTTGAACTGTATAACAAGGACCATGGTTTTACATTGCCATTTTGTCTGAACCAAATTTGTTTTTAGAATATTTCCAAGTAAATCCAAAACTATTAGAGATAAAATGGTCTTATTGTTGCACTCTTGTTGATATCTATATACTAATGCCATGCTCAAGCTGTGTATTAAGACCAACCAGTCCCCACTCCATTATCTTGCTAAGGATTGTACTTCTGCAAAGGCACTAGTTGCTCATAATAAACTCTTTTTTCATCCAAATTTCAGCAAATTAAGACATATTAATATCGCAAACAGTGTCATCTTTGGGTTTGGACCAGTTTACAGTTTTGTTTCTTGTTATTTCAGAAAATGTCAATTACAGTTGAAACATCAATTGCCAATCAATTGTTGTATGCAAAGATCAAAGATATCAAGTAAGAGTTAAACTTTCTTTTATCCATTATATAAAAGTGTTTGCTATTGGCAAACTAATGAATCATTATTTTAGATTTTAAGCTCTGCTGGCTGAAAGCCAGTATACTGTGGTCATGGCGATATGTAAAGCAGCATCAGTCAAATCTTCTTAGGCTCACCTGTGCACAACATGCTCAGGGTAAGCTTTTGTGATCATGTGTTCTGTGTCATCATTTGCCTTGTTTGCACTCTTGAGGCCATATTTTTGGTTCAAATGTCTTCAAACTTTGTCAGAATGTTTGTCTCCTTGATATCTTGGCATAGTTTGAAAATGTCACCTTGGGTAAAAAACTAGGTCACTAGATCAAATCTTAGAAATACCTTGTTTGCACTTTAGAGGCAACATTTTTTCTCAAATCACTAGATATTTGGTCAGAATAATTGTCCCCATGATATCTCAGCAAAGTACGAATTGGGGTCACCTTTGATCAAAAACAAGCTCACTAGGTCAATTCTAAGAAATACCTTGTTTGAACTCTAGAGGTCTCATTTTTTGCTCAAATGACTTGATATTGGTTAGAAAGTTTCTTTGCCATGTTCTTATTTTGGTAAAAAACTAGGTCACTTGGTCAAATCTAGGAAATACCTTATTTGTACTGTAGAGGCCACATTTGCCTGAATTGTCTTGATATTTGATTTTTTTTTTTTTTATATATTTGGTCAGAATGGTTGATATATGGACAAAGTTGGAATTTTTGTCATATCAGGCCAAAACTAGGTTGTAAGGTCAAATTTCAGAAATATTTTTTGCTCTCTAGAGGCTGCATTTTGAAAAATGATATTATATTTGATCAGAATGATCGTCTCCATTATATCTCGGCCTGGTAAGAATTTCTGTCACGTGGGTTAAGAACTAGGTCAAATCTAAGAATACCTTATTTGCATTAGAGAGACAGCATTATAAGCTCAACTAACATGATATTTGGTCAGAATGCCTCAGTCAAGTTCAAATTTGGATCAATTCAGGTAAAAAACCCCTATTTCATTAGTTCAAGATGTAGAAATATCACAATTGCATGATTTCAAAGAAGAAATTGCTTGTAACAGGCAACTTATTCTATTCCCACAATATTCCCCCTTTAGGTTGGTTACTTTTCAAATCGCACACACTTTTAGTTGTCATCTGCAACTTTTTTTCAAATTAGACAAGTCTAAAGTTTTGATAAACAGGAAAGGATTAAAACTAAGTGAATTGGTCAGAATGATGTAACTTTCTTGTTTTTGTTTAGAGATAAGTCATTACTTGGCAATCAAGGACAAAGCTTGGTCAGAAATTATTCTTTTCATTTCTTTCTTTCAGTATACAGCTGAAGACAGTTAGATCTGCCGTGGGACCTATTAGTGTAAGTTATCTCTTCCATTCACCTGATTACTGGAGTGGCAGATAATGTAGATTCATTTCATTTTCTTTGAGAAATCGCCCACAGTTGACTTAATATATAGAACTTAACCCAGATAATATGGTCTATATAATGCTAGGAACATTTCGTTTTATGCTGCCTGAAGGGCAACCATATAGCCGCCACTTTGTCTGTCTGTTTCTCCATCCATCCATTTGTCTGTCCACCTCAATATCCCCACAACTCTTGGGCAAAATTGGATAAAACCTCACATTTGAATTCCTTATGATATCGGTCTGACTATTTTTTCCAGTTTTCAGATAACTCCAAGGTCAAGGTCACAGTGATACGATTTTTTCGCCCCCTGTAAATTTAAATGACTGAAAAAAAACATTAATTAACAATATTATTGCAAAAATAAAAATTGAAGTAATTATTTCAAGCAGAAAAAGCAAAGAAACATTTTACAACTAGCTTAAACTTGTGGACCTTCCCAAAGCGGAAAGAAATGTTGTAAAGTTTATCATATATTTGGCAGTCATTGTTTACTATAAGTTTAGTGTGAAGTGACTTTACTCATTTTCTTCCATTTTCCATCTGTCCATTCATCCACAAACCTTGAGCCAAACTTCACATGTGAATTCCTTTTGATATTACTCTGGGGTACTATTCCTGGTTTTTAGATAGCTCCATGGTCAAGGTCACAGTTCAATGTCAAAGGACAAAATTGACCTTGTTCACATCATAGCTCCTTCAATTATGGATGGATTTCAGGATAACTTGGCACAATTGTTCTCTATCATGAATAGATGTACCATTTGAAAAAATCAGACAGCTCCAAGGTCAAGGTCACAGTTTAAGGTCAAAGGTTTGAAATTGACCTTGTTCACAGCATAGCCCTTTCATTTATGGATGAATTTCAAAATTGTTTGGTACAATTATTCTCTAGCATGTGTAGATGGACAATTTGAAAAAATCTTCAGATAGCTCTAAGGTCAAGGTAACAGCTCAAGGTCAAACATTGAGATTAAGCATTTTAAGAGTATAGCGCCTTTGGGTTGATTTCAAAATAAATTTACACAGTTATTCTCTAGCATGAGTAGATGGACCATTTGAAACAAATATTCAGATAGCTCTAAGGTCAAGGTCAAATCCCAAGATTGAAAGTTAAAATTAAGCATAGCATAGCTCCTTCAATTAAGTCATGATGTGCCATTTGGAAAAAAAATGGGTAGCTCCGAGGTCACAGGTCAACTTCAAATGTTTAAAATGGCAATGATTGGAGCATAGCTTTGAAAATTATGGATTGAATTCAAAATAACTTTACACTGGAATACAGCAAACATATACCCCGGTCTGCATCTGCTGGTCCGTCTGAACCCTTTTCCTTGTTTATTTTATTCTGTATATTCGGGGAGCATAATCCATCTCTGAAGGCTCTTGTCTTAGTGTTAACACCCAAGTTTTGTCCATTAATTTATGCCTATAACAACCCAAAAAGCAATGTTTTTTCTAACTCTTTTCTCTTATGAAAAAATTTAGACCTGTCCAAATTCATTGTGTGGGAATGAGTTAAGCAAGAATACAGCATGAATTCTGCATGAGTTAGTAGACCTAAAGAGTGTCAATACCGTTGACTTTTGATCGATAATAGAAATCACATTTGTGATTGGTCAAATTCTGGTCATATGCCTTCAATGAATGTGTTGCCACCAAAACTAAGGATGGAAAAGAAATAAAACAATATCTTCTTATTTTTCAGGATCCTGAGCTCAACTTCATTGTGAAAGAAGTTTTGAATATTTTCCTGGTACCAAAACTTAATGGTAAGTCCTGATAATGTACTAGCAAATTTACATCTAATAAATTGTTAACAACCAGAAACTTTCCTACCCTGTAAGATTTATTAGTCTGTTTTGAAACATAAAGTTGGGATATTGCAATGACCCTACTGTTGTCGGTGTTGCTGTTGTGTGGCATGACAAACTCTAACCTTGGTTATCATAATTCTATAATTATATACTAGATACTTGTGCATATGCTTGAAACTTGGTATTCACTATCAAAAGAACAATCCATAATATTCAGGATTCTAAGGTCAACTTCAATATGAAAGAAGTTTTAAATATTTTTCTGGTCCCAAATGTTAATGGTAAGTCATTAAATGAATTGCTAGCAACCAGAAGTTTTCCTACCCTATAAGATATTGGTTTATCAGTTTGTCTGTTTTGAATGAGTTGTAGTTATGTTGTTTATATTGAAAATTTGTATATGTGTATTTCAGATCTGGGTCAAAAAGGTTTGTCCTTCCCTATGTCCGGTGACTTTATCTTTCAGAACACCAAACTGATGCAAGTTGAGGTAATGTATAATCTTATGTCTGTTTCATCTATAATAACATCTGTTGACCTGCCTCTGGTGGTCACAAGTTTTACATAGGTCTTATAAAGTCAATAATTGAACAACTCTCAAACAAGGCCTAGAGCTTTGATATTTGGTTTGTAAAAATATCAAGTTGACCTCTATCAAGATTGTTTAAATTACAGTCATGGGTCAAAATAGGGTAAAACCCCAAAGGTCACAAATTTTACATTGGCTTATATAGTCAAAACTTCAAAAAGCTTGTTCTACAGAACAGAAATGTCTAGAGCTTTTGTATGTGGTTTGTAGCATCATCTAGTGGACTTTTATCAGGAAGGTTTAAATCACAGATCTAGGGTCAAAATACTTCCGACATATTTTACCTTGGCTCATATAGTCAAAACTTAACAAATATTTCTTCTTTGAAAAAGAAAGGCCTAGAGCTTTGATATTTGGTATACAACATCATCTGGTGGACTTCTATCAAGATTGTTCTAATTATTGCCCTAGAGTCATAATTGGCTGTCCCTAGGGGTCTCAAATTATTGCTCTAGGGTCACTAAATTTGGCATGTCTCTTCTGGTCATAAGTTTAACATTGGCTTATTTAGTGAAAACTTAAAAAGTAGTATTCTCTGAAACAGAAAGGCCTCGATGTTTTGTATGTAGCATCATCTAGTAGACTTCTACCAAAATCATACAAATTTTGCTCCCTTTGTCAGAATTAGCTGGTGTGCTGTAGAGGCAACATTTTCAGGTCTCCTGACCAAATGTCATAGTGACCTATTGCAATCATTTCTCATCTTTTTTTGTTCATAATGTGTTAACTTTTCACATTTTCAACTTCTAAAAAACAAAATTTTAACTAAACTTTGCGGGAAGCATCCCCATGGGAAGGTGCTCATGGTTTGAACACATAATGGTGTTTTCTCCCCTTGGGGCCCCATAAAGGACAAAATTGTGTACATCTAAAAAATTCTTCTTGTTATGAACCAGCAAGATTGGATTCTCATTTGTTATTTGGTATTCAGTGGAAGGACTACAATGTTTTCACAAAAAATAAATATTAAGAAATTGCCATGTTAGGGTAGGGGCAAATATTGGGGGCTGTCAAAAATGCTGAAAAAGCAGTAAGGTGAAAATTTGTCAAAAAACGTCACCTCTATGCGTATTGAATAAAGGTAGCAACACCAGATGGTGATGGTTAGCAATCAAATACTAGACTGATTATAGGATAAATACCTAGGGATTAGGAAGAAATTGGATGTCTCAAAGCAGAATTTTGAATATCCTGTTCTGCATATGCATCTCTCATCTTGAGTATGTGTGTGCATTTCTGTTTATTATAGTCTGCAATAGGGGGAATGTTATATTTTTTTGCTGCTGTCCATCTGTCTGGAGCATTAATCCTTTAACCCTTTCCTGTTTTGCAAATTTTTAGATCTGTCCAAATTCAAAGGTTTAGCAGATGAAAATTTAAAGTGGATTTAATTTGAAAAATAAATATATATAGTAGGGTAGAAAATATTTTGAAAAAGAAGAAATTGCATGTTTCAAGAAATGTCTTCTTTTTCTACAATGTTTTCTCAATTATAGAATCACAGGGATGTAATAACCATGTTGAACAGGAAAGGGAAAATACGAATTGATCTCGTAATAATTTGGCAAACTTTTTCTTTATCATGAGCAGATGTACTGTTAGAAAGCAAATTTTGGAAAATTCAAGTTCAAGGTCTCGAGTAATTTTTGCTGTGCTGCAATGTTTATATGAAATAATTCTAACCCACACAATGACTCTTTTAAAGGCCCCTCAGTAGGAAAGCTTTGGAAAACATTGTGGAAAATGAAGAAAATGCTTGTTTCAAGTCAATTCTTAATTTTCCACAATGTTGTCTACCCCAAAAGACAAAGATTTTAAAGATTTCAGCAACCTATCATTGTCTTCTGCAACTTCTTTGAACTTTGACTGGTCTAAAACTTTATTGTGTTGGAATGGGTTAACACATGTCATGCTGAATAAAATCCCATACAGAACTGTATTAAAATTAAAGGGCTGGCAGTACTGGATGCAAATGTTATGGGAAAAAAATTCTTTCGAAAATTCATGTTCTAAAGAACTCTGGCTTAAAAGGAACAAGCAGAAGGTGTAGACTAAGATCAGACTGCACATTTGTGCAGTCTGAACTTTGTCTATACCTCCTGCCAAAACAGGAATATATTGGGTTCAGCATGACAAAGGTTTATTAATAATAGAACCTAATCATAAGCTCTTCTTTCTTACAGGATGCTATCATTGTAGCCACTGATGTGCAACAGGTCAACACTGCTGATGATGATGACATGACTTTGAGATACAAGCCACAGAAGCAATGACAAGAAATATCATTATAGCTGAAATATAGTGCATTGTGTGTTTTTCTGTTTGTGAGGGTTGGTCAATTCAAAATTGGAGATGAGAAAATGAAGTAGGGATAAACATATGTTGAGGGGAATATTAAACTGGTCCAAATCGAGTTTGAAATTAACAAAATCTTTGTTTTTTAGGGTAAAAAATATCAAGGACAAAGAAGATATTACTTGTTACTTGTTTTTCAAAGTTTTTTTCTTGGACAGTTTCAAAAAATTGAAATTATGTTGGAATGGAGTGACCCAGACATCTATATGTTTACTTCTTTTGGAGATTTGTTTATTGATCTTTTCATATTGACTTTTATAAATTTGTTTTTCGAATATAAGAGGCATATATATTTTTGTTATTATACATATATTTCTTTGCATGTTATCTTTTTTCACATCTTTGATCTGAAGTGAGTCTTTTTGACTATTTTCCCTCATCTGCATAATTGTTTAAATTTATTTACAGTCTTTTTCTTGAATGGAATAAAGCTTTAGAAAACTGACCATATTTGTTTTGTTTTTAGCTCTACTGGCCTATTGCCACTAGAGCTATACCGATGGCTTTTTCCCGTCCTACATCCCTCGTTCGTCCGTGAAACTTTTCCGTGTTTATGCGATAAAGTCTACAGTTTTCATCGGATTCCCTTCAAACTTTCACAGAATGATTGTACCATCATAAGGATCGTTCCTTTCGAAAAATGGGTAAGATCCGTGAAGAAACACGGGGAAAAGGGGACTGGATTGAAAATTTAATAAAAAAAAACCTCGTTAACACTCTAGAGTCCACAGTTTTCATCAGATTGTATTTAAACTTTCACAGAATTATTGTACCATCATAAGGATCGTTCCTTGTGAAAATGGGTCAGATCCGTCAAGAAACATGGGAAAAGGGGCCTAATTAAAACTTAATTAAAAAATCCTTGTTTACGTGCTAGAGTCCACAGTTTTCATCAGATTCACTTCAAACTTTCACAGAATGATTGTATCATCATAAGGATTGTTCCTTTGAAAATGGGTATGATCTATCAAGTAACATGGGAAAAGGGGCCTTATGAAAATTTAATTAAAAATTCCATTAAAAATCCTCGTTTACACGCTAGAGTCCACAGTTTTCACCAGATTCTCTTCAAACTTTCTCAGAATGATTGTACCATCATAAGGATCGTTCCTTTCGAAAATGGGTATGATCCGTCAAGAAACACGGGAAAAGGGGACTGGATTGAAAATTTAATAAAAAAAATCCTCGTTAACACTCTAGAGTCCACAGTTTTCATCAGATTGTATTTAAACTTTCACAGAATTATTGTACCATCATAAGGATCGTTCCTTTCGAAAATGGGTATGATCTATCAAGAAACATGGGAAAAGGGGCCTTATGAAAATTTAATTAAAAATTCCATTATAAATCCTCGTTTACACGCTAGAGTCCACAGTTTTCACCAGATTCTCTTCAAACTTTCTCAGAATGATTGTACCAACATAAGGATCATTCCTTTCGAAAATTGGTATGATCCGTCAAGAGACATTGGAAAGGGGCCTTATTAAAACTTAATTAAAAAATCCTCAATTACGCTTTAGACCCCACAGTTTTCATCAGATTGTATATAAACTTTCACAGAATTATTGTACCATCATGAGGATCGTTCCTTTCGAAAATGGGTATGATCTATCGAGAAACATGGGAAAAGGGGCCTTATGAAAATTAAATTAAAAAATCCTTGTTAACACTCTAGAGTTCACAGTTTTTATCAGATTGTATTTTAACTTTCACAGAATGATTGTACCATCATAAGGATTGTTCCTTTTGGGAATTTGGTCAGATCCATTAGGAAACATGGGAAAAGGGGCCTTTTGAAAATATAATCGAAAAATCTTTTAAGAAATCCTCTTTAACACCCTGGAGTCAACAGTTTTCATCGGATTCCCTTCAAACTTTCACAGAATGATTGTACCATCATAAGGATTGTTCCTTTCGGAATTGGATATGATTCCTCAAGAAACATAGGAAAAGGGGCCTTATTAAAATTTAATTCAAAGATCTTCATGTTAACACTCTAGAGTCCATAGTTTTCATCTGATTTACTTCAAACTTTCACAGAATGATTTTACCATCATGAGAATTGTTCCTTTCAAAATTTGGTATGATCAGTCAAGGACCACAGGAAAAAGGGGCCCGATAAAAACTGGATTGAAAAAGTCCTAGTCAACACAATAGAGTCCATAGTTTTCAACAAATTCTCTTCAAACATTCCCAGAATGATAATTACATTAAATGGATTGTTCCTTTTGGAAGTAGGTTTGATCCATCAAGTTTCATGGGAAAAGGGGGCCTATGAAAATTCAATAAAAAAATCTTAGTTAACACATCATGGCCCTAGATTTCACCTGATTGACTTCAAACTTTCACATAATGATTGTACCATCATAAGGATTGTTCCTTTCAAATTGGGTCTGATCCATTGAGAAACATAGGAAAAGGGGCCTTAGGAAAATTCAATTAAAAAAATCTTAATTATTTGCTGTAAGTCCACAGATGAGATGGGGTTGTCTTTATACTCAAACAGAATAATTATACTTTTGTAAGAAGAGTTCCCTTTGGAATTGGTACAGATCCATCAAGTAACATGGGAAAAGGGGCTAAATGAAAATTCAATTAATAAAACCCTGTTAACACAATGAAGCCAACACCTTTGATCAGATTTTGTTGAACTTTCACGGATTGATTGGAAGGTTATAACTATCATTCTTTTCATAACAGGGTTTGAACTGTCAGGAGACACAGGAAAAGGGGCCTTATGAAAATTTCATTTATAAATCCTTGTTACCAAGTCCCGAGCTTTCATCGGATTTTCTTCAAACATTCACAGGATAATTGTACAATAATAATGATTGTTGATGTTTGCATTAGACCTGATCCGTCAAGTATCACAGGAAAAGGAGCATTATGAAATTTAATCTTAAAGTCAACAGTTTTCATCAGATTCTGTTGAAACTTTCACAGAATGATTATTCCATGATGAGGATTCTTTCTTTTCAAATTAGGCGTGATCTGTCTAGTATCATGGGAAAAGGGGCCTTTTGAGAATCTTATCTATAATCCTTGTAACCAAGTCCAGAGCTTTCATTGGATTTTATTCAAACATTCACAGAATAATTGTACAATAATCGCGATTGTTGATGCTGACATGAGACCTGATCCTTCAAGTATCACAGATAAAGGAGCCCTATGAAAATTTTATTTTAAAATTTTACACCAAGATAAAGTCTGCAGTTTTCATCAGATTCTGTTCAAACTTTCACAGAATGTTTGTACCATCATTAGGATTGTTTCTTTCAAAATTTGGCCTGATCTGTCTAGTATCATAGGAAAAGGGGCTGTATGAAAAATTATTACCAAATCCTCATAAACACAACAATGCCCTCAGTCTTTATCAGAATCTCTTCAAACTTTAATAGAATGATTGTACCATCATTTGGATTGTTCCTTTGTAAATTAGGCCTGATTGGTTAAGTGACACAAGAAAAGGGACCTTATAAAAATTTTATTACAAAACATCATTATTACAATAAAGTCCTCAGTCTTTATCATTTTCTTCAAACTATTATTAGGATTGTTCCTTTGTACATTGGGTCTGATTTGTTAAGTTTCACGGAAAAAGGGGCCTTATGAAAATTTTGTTACAAAAATTCTTGACACAATTCAGTCCACTGTTTTCATTGATTCTCTTTAACTTTTAAAGAATGATTCTACCTTCATTAGAATTGTTCCTTTTGAAATTTGGTTTGTTCTGTAAAGTATCATGAGAAAAGGGGCCCTATGAAGATTTCATAAACTCATTAACACAATAAATTCCACAGAATACACAGATTGATTGTACCATCATACCAATTGTTGATTTTGACAGTGGATCTGATTATGGCAAGTGTCTCATAAAAAGGGGCCTTATGAAAAACTTTTTAAATATTCTGGTTAACACAACGATGTCCCTTGATTTCACCGGATTCACTTCAAAATTTCACAGAATGATTGTACAATCACTTAAATGGTTCTTTTCAGTACTGGGTACAATCCATCAAGTATCATGGAATAATTGTGGCATTCGAGACGCAGGAAAAGGGGCCTTACAGATTATCATTCAAAACATTCTTGTGTGATGAAGATCACAATCATTATAAAATTGTCTTTTAAATTTCACAGGACAATTGTAGGGTTGTAAGGAAAGTTCCTTTTGGAATGAAATTGATCCATCAGAAAACACAGAAAAAGGGGCCTTATTGATTTTCATTCAAAACAATCCTGTTTATGTGATAAAGTCCACAATTATTGTCAGATTCTGATGAAATACTCACATAATGATTGTAGGGTCATAAGGTAACTTTCTTTTGGAAATGGAGTGGATCATGAAATATGGGAAAAGGGGCCTTGAGGATTGTTGCTTAAAATGATAATGGGATAAAGCCCCCTTTTTTTTCTTTATGCATTCTTCTTTAAGCAATTAACTTCCTCAAATATCAGATTTCTTTAACGGAAAACTTGATAACCAGTAGAGCGTCTCAGGCCCTCATGGGCCTCTTGTTCTTGAGAAAAATGACCAATCGCTGGCCTCGTCCACTTTCTCTGACAGGAAGTTCCACTTTGATTTTAACCCTTTCCTGTTTAATCCCTGGTTTTTACGTCCCTTCATTTTTATAATTGAGAAAATGCTTGTTACAAGCAATTTCTTCTTTTTCCACAATATTTTCTCCCCTTTTGAAAATAACCTTGACTTTGAATTGTCGTCTGCAAGACCTTTCGCAAAAAATTTTGCAAAACAGGAAAGGGTTAAATAGCATTATATCGCAAAATGTATGGCCAGTATTATGTAATGAAAAATTAGAACAATTGGTTGGCAACCTAAACGTCATAACTACAGCATGAAGAAGCTGTAGTTACAACCTTTGAGTCGCCAAATCAACAAAAATCATCGCTTAAATGGCAGACAGTGTTGGAGTTTGAATTTAACTTCTAGTCTAAATGAATGATTTAATTAGTCAACTGATAAGTTGATTGACAGCCATGGTTGGCCAATCTTGAATGGCATATAATTGACCAATCGCAGATGTCAATTAAGGATTAAACCGACCAATCAAATAATCTAGCCCGGACCTGAGCTTATCAACTCCGACATTGGCGCCATTTTTGTTTACCTTTATTGATGGTTTGGTGAATAATACGTTATTCAAGCTGTAGTTACAGTGTTTAGGTCACCAACCAACCATTTTACTATTTTGTTACATCATACTGGCTATAAATTTTGCAAAATAACGCCATTATAAATCGAAGCTGGACTTCCTGTCGGAGTCGGTTTCCATGTCCAACGTAAGTGGACGGGGCCATCGATTGGTCAATTGACGGATTGCTTGCCATGCTCACTGACCTCTACCTTAGATAGCAAACAGTGAAATTTGAAAAAAATCGATGGTCAGCAGCCTGAAACGAAAAGGTAAAAACCTCTAGTGATCTTATTTTTGACCCCGCGTGACAAATTTTCGAACTCTTCGTAGAAGCCATGTAGACTAACGCCATTCTAACCATTTGAGCTAAATTGTGACCTCTTGAGTGCACACAAGGTTCCTGTGATCTGATATACTAGTATTGACCTAGTTTTTGACACTACGTGACCCTATTTCGAAAATCCGAGATATCATTCAAACAGTCTGACTAAGTTTTTAGACTGGTTAAAGTCCACACTGGTACCAGTCTAACTAGTTTAAGACATTTGAGCCAAAAATTATGGCCTCTAGAGTGCACACAATGTAAAAGTTAACGCTGGGCACAACTCGATCACAATAGCTCATCTTGATAACTTCGTGGTCAGTTGAGCTAAAAGAACATCGTTGAGCAAGCCAGGGGAAAAATATCAAAGTTCAGCGAAGATCTTGGTCACCTTTTTGAAGTTCGTCTTAGACAGCAAACAGTGAAATTTGAAAAATCGATGGTCAGCAGCATGAAACGAAAAAGGTAAAACCCTCTAGTGATCTTATTTTTGACCCCGCTTGACCGAATTTCGAACTCTTCGTAGAAACCATGTAGACTAGCATCACTCTTACCAAGCTTTTGGATGTTTGAGCTAAATTATGACCTCTAGAGTGCAAACAAGGTTTTCCTATGATCTGATATACTAGTAGTGACCTAGTTTTTGACACTACGTGACCCTATTTTTCAACTTCCGAAATATCATTCAAACAGTCTGACTAATTTTTAGACTGGTAAAAGTCCACACTGGTACCTGTCTAACTAGTTTAAGACATTTAAGCCAAAAACTATAGCCTCTAGAGTGCACACAATGTAAAAGTTAACGCTGGGCACAACCCGATCACAATAGCTAATCTTGATAACTTCTTGGCCTGTTGAGCAAAAAGAACATCGTTGAGCAGGCAAGGAAAAAAATCAAGGTTCTGCGAAGATCTTGGTCACCTTTTTTAACACCTAATTCGTAGAAAGAAGTAGTTCCCAAATATGATCGATCAAATTAAGATTTAGCTGTGCTTATCTTATATTCTAGGTTGTCGACATCTTAAACAAAATCCTCTTCAGAATTGCATTCAAATCAAAGTGCTGACAGAGCTGGATGCAATTATTATGGGTTAATAATTTATTTGAAAATTTATCTTACAAATTATTCTAGCTTAAAAGGGACGAGCAGGAGATGTAGACTAAGATCAGACTGCACATATGTGCAGGCTGATCTTTGACTATGCCTCTTGCCAAAACGGGAATATTCCGGGTTCAGTATGACAATGGTTAATACTAAACGTGAATTTTGTTCTAAATTGCTCCTCCCCGTAATATTAAGATTAAACCCGACCTGATCCCCTCCGATTTCAATACTAACCCATTCCCATACAATCCCGTTTCTTTGGACACCCCCAAGAAAAAAGGTTTGGAAAATATTAGGGAAAATGAAGAAACTGCTCGTTACAATGCAATGTCTTCATTATCCATTGTTTTCTTCCCCAAAATTTTACCTACTACAAAATGTTGTTTACACCTGCTTTGAATTTGGACTATCATAAAAATTTGTCTGCTAGTGGGTTAAGTGATGCGTCGTGTTCTATTTGCCATTTGCAATTGAGAGCAAGATAAATTATGTTGCATGGTAAAAAGTGAAGAAAACTGCAGACGTTTTAGCTCACCTTAGCACAAGGTGCGTGGTGAGCTATTGTGATCGGTCGTTGTCCGTCCGCCCGTCCACAATTTCTTGAAAAATCTTTTTCTCCTAAACCAGCAGGTCAATCAAACTTATATTTTGCAGGGGAAGTTCTACAAAAGTAGTTAAAGAATTTAATTCCCTTAAAAACTCCGGTTGCCGCGGCATTTGAAAAATGGAAATTTTATTAAATTTTTAAAAATCTTCTCCTAAAACAGTAGGCTAATCAAGCTGAGACTTTGCGGGGATGTTCCTCGGGTGAAGTTCTACAAAAGTTGTTAAAGAATTGCATTCCTTGAAAAACTCTGGTTGCCGCGGCATATGAAAATGGGAAATTTTAGTAAATCTTTGTTGTTGTTGTTTTTCATAGACTACAAGGCCAGGGACAATTTATATTTCATATAGAGCTTAATCATATGGTTCTCTACCAAGTTTTTAAATATTGAACCTCTGGGGTCAAATATGGCCACGCACCTGATGTCCGAAGTTTCGAAAAATGCTTAATTAGATCATAAGACTTCTCCTCTTAAACTATAAGGTTTAGGATATTCATATTTGGTATGTAGCATTACTAGATGGTTTTGTACTATATCACTAAAAGTTGTCCCCCTAGGGTCATAAACGGCCCTGCACTAGGGGTCCAAAATTGGGAAAAACGAAAAATTTGGGTACGTTAAAAATAGTCTTCATTTCAAAGTGGAGGACATTTATGATTTGAGTGTAGCAAAGCTTGGCTGTTATCTATCAATTTTGATTACATTATGCCTGTAGGTTAAGAACACCCCTTCCCTGGGTGTCCAAAGTTCGTTAAAAATGCTCAATTAGACCATGTTCAACAATCTTCTTTTCCCAATCTACAAAGTCTAAAGCATTCATATTTGGTATATAGCATAACCAGGTTGTTCTTTACCATGTTAGCTATAATCTTAGCCCTGGGATAAAACTTGGCACTGCCCAGAGGTCCAAAACTTTGGAAAACGCTCAATTAGAGCAACTTCAAAAGTCTTCTCCTTCTGAAATACATGTATAAGGTGAAGGATATTCATATTTGGTATGTAGCATGACTAAATAGTTTTGTACTATGTTACAGGAAAATATTCTCTTGTATAAAAACTGTCTCTGCTCCTTGGGTCGAAAATTGCGTAAATCGCATTGAAAGAATTCTTCTTCTTAAATATATATAGGTCCTAGAGCATTAATATTAAAAACATAGGATAACATTATTGTTATCTACAATTTTTACATCCTTTGGAAAAACTGACCCTCCCATAGGCATCCAAAGTTATGAAAAACGCTCCGGCAATAAGAGCATGTTCAAATATCTTCCTCTCCAAATGTCTAAGTTGAAATGCATTCATATTTGGTTTATATAGTACATCTAGATTGTTCTCTACGAAAGGCGCTAAAATTATACCCATTTGGTCAAAATGGCCCGCCCTGAGGCCCCAAGTTTGGTAAAATGCTCAATTAGAGCAATATCAAATTCTCCTTTAACACTGGTCCACATTAAAAGAAGTTGCAGATGGTTAGAAAAGTTTGATTGAAATCTAAATACAAAGAATTTTTAGGATAGAAATCATTGTGGGAAATGGAGAAATTGCTTGCAACTACTAAGTTATCCCTTTCTCACAATTCTTTTTTCCCCTTAAATCTATTTTCCACTGGGGCGTCAAAATGTGAGAAAGTTTGATAATGGATTAAACTATAAAGTCATAGGCATTCGGTTTGTTGTATAGCATTATTGGATAGTATTGTACAAAGCCCAAAATCTTTTATTTGTTTTATTCATTTTGCTCAAGTTGTGTCTCTTTCATACAAAAAAGTACTGTTATTTGAAGATGCCACAGGTGAGCAATTTAGGACCATCATGGTCCTCTTGTTTCTCTACACGGTCGAAACGAGGAATTGTGTGACAACGGGCTAGTGAAATGGTCTCCTTTTCCTAAAGTATTTATCTTAATATGATCGAAACGAGGGATTCTGTGGCAATAGGTTAGTGAATATTTTTACTAGCAAACAATTTCTTCTTTTTCCACAATGTTTTCTCATGTATAATATCACAGAGACGGATAATCATGGATTGTACGTGAAAGGGTTTAGTCACCAAGCAACGATTTTTTACAACGGCTAAACATCGGAGGTCAACATTGCACTCTCTTCCTACATGAATGATTCGATTGGCCAATATGATTTTTGATTGGCCGTTGGAAATCTTTCAATAGTCGACGAGCGTTTTGAATTTAGGGTCAATTTATCAAACGCCATTTTAAATAGGAATAAGTTTATGAAGCTATGAATCTTCGAGGTTATTTTTTTTAAATAAGTAACTAATGAATTTCGACCTCTATGTTTTAATACTTATAATGTGTCGAAATACAATTGCTATTTTTCTGTCTTTTCTTCATTTTTTCTGTACTTTTTCTATAGAGATCTTTTCACGACCATTTGATCATTGGTCGTCTTTTTTACAAAGCTGCATAATAATTATCGAATCATTTGTGGTTTGAAAAAGTACATGTATAAGTCATACTAATCAAAAACATCAGGATCATATTGCCTTCGGTTGACTAGATTTCATTCATCCCAAAAGATCAAATTTTAATCGTTTCTCGTACAATCCCTGATTTCAGCGTCCCTGTGATGTTATAATTGAGAAAACATCGAAAGAAAATGCGGCCAATTTTTAGACTGGTCCAAATTGAGAACAGTCAATGTGTGGAAATGGGTCAAATTACTACATGTCACCTTATAATAATAAGTATATTCCGATATCGCTAAAATAACTTATTGTTTATAATCATGAAAAGATAATGCAAATAGAAATAGCGAATCCACCGTAAAAACGTCTATTGACTGCGGCAAGCCGCAATATGATAGCCGTTTAAGTCGTTAAAATTTAGACTGGTAATTTGATGCCCGAATAAGGCTATCTTAGCATTGCGAACTTCTACTTCGACCCGCATTAACCCTTTCCTGTACAAACCCGGGATTTTATTTGATTTTAAATATGACGAAACATTGTGAAAAAGAAGAAATTGCTTGTCACAAGCAATTTCTTCTTTTCCAACAACAATTTCTACTACATGGGGTGGTTTCATTTTAAATTGCATCCAATTTTCAATGTCGTCTGCAGCCTTTTTCAATTTGGACCAGTCTAAAATGTTGCCGTCTGGTAATGGATAAAGACCTGTACCCGGGAACGTTACTTACGGTCTACGTTGAAGGTTCTTCAAATCAAGAAATAACACCAGACAAAAATACAGCCTACTCGACCCACCGTAGAACACGTGGGAATCGTGAACTTCAAGTGACAATCCAACACATAATTTCGAAAAAATGATAGAAGATTTTTATTCGAGTTGAAAAAACTTGTGACATAGAATAATTTCAAAAACTGATTCGGGCATCAAATTAACCCATTCCAACACGACAAAATTTTAGACTGGTCAAAATTGAAAGAAACTGCAGACGGCAATTTCAAGTTGTTGGAATTTTATTTTATTTTTTCGTCATTTTGGATGGAAAATATTGTGGATAATAAAGAAATTGCTTGTAATAAGCAATTTCTTCATTTTCCACAATGTTTTTCAAATCTTTTTTCTTGAGGGGCGTAAAATGGAGGGCTTGTGTTGGAATGGATTAAATAGGATAACGGGTCCATTATAATCATGGTAAAAACTGGTAAACCTATTACGGGCCATCTACGCCGCCCTCCGACGGACTTATCAGTCATAGATCCCATTAACCCATTACCAGACGGCAAAATTTTAGACTGGCCCAAATTCAAAGAAGATGCAGACGACAATTTGAACGGTTTATGAAATTTTGGATTTTTTTCAACTTTCCTCGGTAGGCCTAATTTTAGAAATTTTACAGGCGACCATTAAATTTCCTTTTTGACGCTTCTGATGTCCAAGACCTTGCGATTTAACATGAACAGAAGGTTAAAGTTAACTCAGAATCAGATCGGTATCGAAAATGACAATAACAAGTTATTTTGAACAATTTCATCATTATAAGTTAAGAGTTTCGCGCATTGCCAGGGAACGTATATTTTATTTGCTGCATCTGCCCAGTAGTCACCGTAGTAAGTTCGTCCCTGAATCTATTCGACCATTAGGCTTAAAACTCGGAAGTTCTTAACTCGGAAATGGATAACAAGAAAATCATGAACTTCACTCAATATATTTGAGTGATTTGATTTGTCAATCAATATTTTGTTTGACAGGCGATTTTTCCTTCCATTGTTTAAACATTACATCCATTCCTGGAAACTATTAGCCCCGAAATGTATTTGAAACAAATTTCTCGTACCTATTATAAGGCAAAGGTGTACATACTCTATTTGGGTTTCTACCCATTTACTCTTTTTTTTAGTGTTTTCCCTTGTTGAAAATCTGAAAATGCATTCAGTGACATTTTTTTTTTCTGAGACAAAAAAACTTTTTGGAGTATCAGTGATAGAGTGTAGTTATATTGAAATTGTATCTTGTGTTGTGAAATCCTACGCTTTCCGAAACTACTGTAGTTTTTGCTTTTCCACTTGATATATTGACTTACATGTGCACCAATGTTTAACCTATTCTAAGATCGGAATGAATCAAAACAGGATGAAGATGACAATTCTAAAATTTGAAAAAAAAGCCATATTGAGTAGACACTTAGTGGAAACAGAAAAACTTGCTTGTTTTAAGGAACCGCTCTTCTTTTCCTTGTATATTCCAGTGCTCCAGCTAGGCCATTTCATAAGGGCGCCCCGCCCTGCCCTCAAAGTGCGGCGCCCTGCCCTTTTTTCAAATGCCCTGCCCAAATGATAGACCCTAAACTAATGATAGCACAAGTTCGACATGATTACCGATGCGTTAATCCAACATACACATTATGACCTGTAGAAGTGGGGGGCGCAGCTTATATCAGCAAATTAACCAATCACAAAGGGCGATTCGTTATCGAGGGAGCAGTTTCCGATAATCTTTACATGACAATTAGCACATGCCCGTAAATCGATTTGACAGTTGTAAACAAACACCAATTACTGTTCAAATGCTTGCGTATGGTTCTACACAATATAGCGTGGATGATGATCGAGTTTAACACCATTCATTAAGAAATTTCATTTTTTTTGAAAGGTTCAAATAGATATAGTTTTCGTCCTTCTGCTACGATTTATTCTTCCTCTTCTGCATCTTCGGAAATTGGGTCAATTCGAGACCTACAGATAATTCTTTTTACACTCGTTCGAAAACGTTTTTTTTTTAATCAATATTGAAAATTAATGCAAGAAAAATAACAGATAATAAGATCAATTATCAAAATCGTGCCGCTTTGTTGTCAATTGTCGGTTTCTTTAAACAGGGAATGAGAAGTGGAAACAATACAAGGCGAGTTTTTATATCACGGTTTGTCATTCTTTAAAATAATTACCTCCGTAATGCTAATTCCAGACAGTTTTTTTTACTGAAGGAACTTCACTTTTTCATTTTATTTCAACAAGCGAACACGTACATTTTCATATATTTAGATTTTCATAATGCCTACCAGAGAGCGTACTCTACGTAATCTTAGCAAGATTGGAAATGCTAACAAGAGAAAACTTACTGATTTCTTCACGTAGGTTTCTATAGCTATAAATGATTTGACCATATCTAAAGAATGTGATGATTATTTTGAAACTGATATGAAAAAATGAAAAAAAAAAGAAAATCTGTGAGTGAAAAAAAGTTGGTGAAAATAATGAATAAATAAATGATATAAATGATGTAAATAAAAAGTCACTCTTTTTGAAAACCAAAACACTATTTTAACTAAAACAATCCACCAGAGCCCATCTTTAAGCTCTATAAATTCATAATTTTCTTGGGGGACACCCCTCCCACACCCTCCCCATCTTGTCGCTTTGCAACTTGAAGTGCCCTTTCAGGGCACTAGCACCCTGCCCTTTTTCAATCCCAGCTGGAGCACTGTATTCCATAGCTGCTCTTCTCCTTAGAGTCAAAATGCAGGATCATACAGGAACTTATCATATATGAGTGACCAAAATGTTACAAATACAGCTTCATTAAAGACAATATACAAGTTTATATAATGCTTTCCTGTTGATTTACAAGATTTTTATGTGGATTATTTCTTGATTATTTAACCGAAAAAAGTGAAATTATTCAAAGGATAATTTATAGAATTAACAATGACAGACTTAATCTACCATAACTGAATTTCATAGATTTACTGTTCTGGTAGATTAAACCTGCCCTTGTTTATTTCGTACTACTGAATGCCATGTCATCAGTATTAAGAGCACTGATGATGTTACCAGGTTGACATGTAATTAATTTGCCGATTGGCCTGCTTTGAATATGTAAAACAATAATTCATACTTGTCTTTATTTTGGGTTACAGAAAACGAATAATTGTTGTTGTTTTTTTGTGAGTAAGAGTAATAAGTCTTCATTTCAACAAAAAAATAATTTTCAGTTGTCACTCCTACCACTTATTAAAATATAGCTTTTGTTGTTCAATCAATGAAAGATAAGTCAATCTTGCACTGAAACAAACAATTATTCTCTTCTTATTTATTTCATTTTTTTCAGGTATCTTTTAAGACTTCAATATGACACTCTCAATCCTTAGTAGAGGAACACAGTGTATGAAAACTGGAAGATTTCTTGTGGTCTATGGGGTATGTAGTTAATCCTTACCTGTTTTACAAAATTCTAGATCTGTCCAAATTCAAAGGTTATGCAGACAAAAAGAAAATGATATAATTTTGAAAAAAGCCATTCGGTTGTTACAAGTAATTTCTTCTTTCTTTAGCTCCCCTGAACACATCATGCTGAAGGTGAGCTAGAGTGTTGGCTAAATGTCCGGTGTCTGTCTGTCCAACCGTAAACAATTATTAATCTTCTCCTCCCAAACCATAAGGCTTTGATATTTAGTACATATCATCACCCTTTGGCCCTCTACCAAAATACTTCAAAGAATTACGCTACTCTGAAAATCCGCCCTTTTCCCTGATTTTACAAAAGAAATCTTTGAAAGTCTCCTCCTCCCTTACCATTAGGTCTAGAGCTTTGATATTTGGTATGTATCATCGCCTTATGACCCTCTAACAAATTACCATGCAATGAAAATTAGCCCTTTTCTGTTGAAATTCTTCTCCTCCCAAACCATAAGGTGTTGAGAGTTTATATTTGGTATGTATCAATGTTATTGACCTTCTACCAAAATATTTCAAAGAATTACCATATTCTGAAAATTAGCCCTTTTCTGTGCGATATCAGATTTTACAAGGAAATAAAGAAGGAAATCTTTGAAAATCTTCTACTTCAAAACCATAAGGCCTAGAGCTTTAACATTTGGTATGTATCAATGTCTATTGATCCTAGGCTCTACCAAAAAACATCAATATTTGCCCATATACCAATATGCTCTCCAATTGAATGTATTTTGTCCATAAAGCAACTCTTTTATATTGACTATTTTGCATTTCTGGGATAAAGGCATTTCTGTGACACAGTGCTGTTGAGAGTTTAATCACATATAGTGATAGTGGCTTACTTTAGAACAATATTTCTGTTCTGTGTAGCGTAACCCATTCCCAAATGGCAAAATTTTAGACAGATCAAAATTGAAAGAAGTTGAAGACGACAATTTCAAGTTGATGAAATGTCAGAAATCTTTGTCTTTTCGGATAGAGAACATAGTTTATAATGAAGAAATTGCTTGTCACAATCATTGATAATGCTTATCATTATCCACAAGGTTTTCCCAATTGTTTTTCATTGAGGGGTGTCAAAAAGCGTCATTGTGTGGGAATGGGTTAATGTATCATTTAGACTTGCCTACACAATGGGACAGCAAGAGAATTCCAGGGGTTATCTAGAAGTTTGAAGGTTTTATGCACGTTGAGGTGAGTATGAGACAGAAACAAATGGAGAAAACACTTTGTTTTGGTGTGTAGGGGGTGAGGAGATGCCATCTGATGGAAATTTTGATAAAGTTGAGTAACCAAAACATGAGAACTACAGTTCAAGTGTTTTAATATCATTGTATAGATACTTAACCCATTTCCAGACTGCAAAAATTTAGACTGTTCTAAATTGACAGGAGATGCAGACGTCATTTTTGAAGTTTATGGAATTTCAGATTTTTTCCACTTACTTGGTAGAAATCATTGTGGAAAATGAAGAAATTTCTTGTTACAAGCAATTTCTTCATTTTACACAATGTTTTCCCAAATGTTTTTCTTTTGGGGCATCCAAACGCATGATTGTGTGGGAATGCGTTAAAACATAGCAATTTACCCTCAAGCTTGTTACACTGTTTTGATCAAACAACTAGAATTTGATTTTTGTCAAATTTTGGTGATATTCTTTTTAACCTTTTCCTGTTCAATCCCTTGTTTTTATGTCCCTGAGATTTCATAATTGACAAAACATTGTAGGACAAGAAGAAATTGCTTGTCACAAGAAATTTCTTCTTTTTCCACTATGTTTTCTACTCTATTGAATGGTTATTTTTCAAATTAAATCAACTTTAATTTTTTCGTCTGCAAAACCTTTGAATCAGGTATAAAATTTTACAAAACAAGAAAGGGTCAAACATGCATAATGGGCACTTCACCCTTGAATTTCACAAAATAACAATTTAATTTTGGGATTTACGTTTTGCACTTTCACTTTGCACATCGTTTAAAAATCTTGAATAAAAAGGAAGTCGTGAATGTGATTCTGCCTAAACATTCACAACCCTTAGCTGAATATTCATAGTGTATAATATGTAAATTTTTAAATAAATTAATAGTTTTAAATTACTATGAGTATTTTTGCCACATTCCTCATGCAACTCAGAGGACATCTTTTAATGATAACATTATTTATTGGCTCTGAATGTAAAATCTACAAGCCACCTTTAAATTCCTT
Source organism: Fragum fragum (assembly GCA_946902895.1). NCBI lineage: Eukaryota > Metazoa > Mollusca > Bivalvia > Cardiida > Cardiidae > Fragum > Fragum fragum. The sequence continues at coordinate 12,877,017 of OX336373.1, read as the reverse complement.
ATTCAATGTCTTCTTCAAAATATTGAGACTTTTATTACGATGTTGGATTTTATTTGCTTAATTAAAACTACCGGTAATTACATTTCAAAATGAAGTTGACAGTCCATTTATGACGGGATATTAACAGAATGTTTAAAGCCCTTTTGACAATGCCAACTTCATGATGGAAACTATGCAATTCAGGGTCATACCCTATTTTACTTTACTTATTTCTAATAGACATATACTTAATTGCATAATATGAAAAATTTCAATGAAACAGTTTTTAAGAAATTTACGCAAAGTACTCATTTGCAAATTCAATTTAGTCAATTTAATTTCAATCTTAAAGAGTTTACCTCTGAAAAATAATGTTTTTGCTTTAAAAACATCCATACAGAAATAAAATAAGACTTAGTGGTGCATCTCTGTGGGTTTATATGAAAAGAAAATAAAGGAAAAATGGTAGATTTGGTGTAAATTGTATCAACAAATAAAAAATCTTAAAACTAGGATAATGCAATGAAATATTAAAAAGCGGTAGACTCCTACTTTATACACAAAATCTGATTTTGTGACCCCTTTTTTTTCTTTGCATATTTGGATAACAAATACTTTAATCCATATAACACTAAAAAAAATAAGAGTTTTCCATGGAAAGATTTAATAGTAGAGTTCTGATCCAACAGAAGTCAATCTGGGTTGATATTTTGAAAAATAATTCTATATTTAATGATTTTAACCCATTCCCACACAGTGACGCTTTTAAACCCCCCTCAATATAAAAGCTTTGGAAAACATTGTGGACAATGAAGAAATTGCTTGTTACAAGCAATTTCTTCATTTTCCACAATGTTTTCTATGTAAAAAGACAAATATTTAAAAAATGTCATTAATTCTAAATTGTTGTCTGCAACTTCTTTCAATTTGGACTGGTCTAAAATTTCACTGTGTGGGAATGGGTTAAGATAGACTGATTGATCTAAATTCAAAAGACTATCTTTCAAAAGTCAAAAGTTTAAACACTGGCTTGCATGCATACTTCATGCAGTCTGATCTTGGTCAAAGTTTTTCACAGTTACTAAATTATCCCTTTGTATGTCACTATCTATTTACATCTTGATAATTGCAGAAATTCACAACCAGGGTTCCTCAGTTAAGCCACACACAGCTGTGGATTCAACAGGAAATATTCCCGCTACATTATCTACAGATACGAGTTTTAATGAAGGAGACCAATCGTATAATACCGAAACACGATAGTGATGGCATAAGTAAGGAATATCAGCCAATCTACAGAAGTACAAGTGAAAACTATATTACATATGGTATGCCGGTGACCGTCTGCCTCTTTTCAGTGCTTACAGTTTTATGTGGTAGCATTGTGTACAATTATTATGTATCTGAAAAGAACCCAGATCACCTAAAATTGGGAAATTTCAGTTTAGAGAATACTTGGATATTTGTATATTTTGCTAGTTTTTTTCTTATTGTAAGTGGATTCTATTGTTCTAGATTATATAGGAAGGCAATGCTGAGAATGTATCATAACCCAAATACTGATCAATATATTGGGATTCAGTATGGATTCACAGGTAAAAAGAAGTTTGAATTCAGCGCTAGAGATGTTAAATTCATTGGAGAAGCAGACCCACATTTCAAAGGAAATTTCGAGATCAAAGGGAAACGATATATAATCAACCTTCAAGGTTTTGAAAAGACGAACCATTATAATAGATTCGTGGGATATGAAACCGGTGCAACTATACCCGAACAACCAATAGGATTTATTCAACAGTATAAGTTAGCAAAAAGGCAAAAACCTAATATCGTTGTTGATAAGTATTCTGAGAAAAAGAAAGAGATTAAAAAGAAAACTGCTTGAATCTGCAATTATTTCAGATTTTTGACAAAGAAGGAAATAAGCAAAGTAATTTAGCTTGTTGGGGCCCTAGTTTATGTCAGAAATAGTTTATTCCAGTACCACAAAATCTGGCATTTGATCTGATAAAAAGTCACTTTGAAAAACTTTGTTGGAAATGGAGAAATTGCTTGTATCAGACAATTTCTCTTGATCTCACAATGTTTTCTACCCTATTTAGCTATTATTTTCCAATTTTTCAAGGCCTTGAATTGTTGTCTGCAACTTCTTTCAATTTTAATCAATCTAAATTTTTGTCGTCTGATTATGGCTTAAGTTATTTCAATATAAACTTTAATATTAATATCTTGAACTTGTTTCACAAATTCTTTTAGGGCGGCTCGATGGTCCAATTGTGGCAAGATTTTTCAGGAGCACTGTTTCCTGCCCAACTTGAAGTGAAGCTTTACACTGGGCACGTCAAAGAACCAAGGAGGTCTATGCGTAGAAGAGCTAGGGGCGTATGAACCCAGATCTACTTGTATCCGCTTCTTTCTCTCTCATGGTCCATACCAAGTATGCCTAGAGCTCAGAGGGGCCTAAATCAAACAACTGCACATACACAAACACACAAATACTTTTTACCCTCTACCAGATTGTTATATTTTGAAAAAGTGCCTTTATTGAATGATCTTTTATGTAAAAGTTAAAGTGGTGTATAAAGAATTGACATGCTTAATTTTGTATAAAAGAATATGCCTTGATCTGCAACTCAATCTCAGAATAACTGTTGAAAGTCTCATGTCATGGGGTCATTTTACTGAATTTCTTTTATATGTCAGTGTAGAATTATCTGTCAATTTCAGTTTTAATTGAAATACTGTTGGTTTTAATCATTCATGCTAAAGAATTGCATACAAAACTATTCATTAACTTCATTAATTTGAAATAATTGAAGAGTTTAAACAGGGCTCTGCAGACTCCCAGAATTTGGGGAGAAGTCACTTCTCACTAGTCTGAGAATTGGGAGAAGTTTTTCAAAATAGGGAGAAGTGGAACGCGTCAAAAATTAAGTTTTTGCGCATATTCCTCATTTCTATCACAAAATGAAATAGCTTTACAACCAAGTAGTTGCATTTTATATTATGTATTATGCAATAAACATAGAAAATACTGCTTATCCTTTCAGTCCTCAAAAAAGATCTTATTCCTGTGAACAAATACCTTTGTATTTTTCTTTTTTTTAGGTTTGAGAATTCAAGAGTTTGATTCTGAATTTATTTATTTTTTAATATTTCATAATAGATTCATATATGATAAAAAAAAGTCAACTAATAAAAAAGATGCAAATAGTGTATAGGCGGTCTGAATGAAATGAGTAGTGTTCCTATTTGAAGCAGAAAATGAGAAAAGATTTTATTGTAACAACATGTTTTTAATCAAACCATTACCAGAAGAAAAAATTCAGACTGGTACAAATTGAAAGAAGCTAAATAAGACATTTCACAGTGAGCTTAAATAAGAAAGAAGGTGCCAAAGAGGGTAGAAACATGTGGGGAAAGGATAAATTGCTTGCTGCAATCATTTCCTCCTTTTTCCACAGTTTTCCATAAAACTATTTCAAGATGTCAAAATTGGGGATTGTGTTGTAATGAGTTAAAGTCTGTCCACTTTACCTGATAACATATAAATGGATAAAAATTGTCATTAATGGGTCAAAAAAAGGTTCTCTGTGATTAAGTCAGTTATAGTGTGTAAAGGGTAAGGGTTACTGCTGAGTACACAAAACCAGACTCTGTACATGCAGAGGTTTAAAGTTAACACAGGATAATTTGCTCCATTTTATAGGATTACATGTTATTTAAAGGAATTATTACCAACACAAGTAAGTGAAATTTAGTTTTTTGATAGAATGTATCATAACAAGAATCTCAGGAAAAGATCGTAGCAGCCTTTAAATTGTTTGCCATAATTTTCTTCACTTGTTACAATTAAAGCAGATAAATGAAATTGAATGATTCTAATGAAAAATGAATTTAATCTACGTAGATTTTTCGGCAGAATTATTTTTCATCAAGATTTCAAATTTTTAACAAAATTTTGACTTCTGGTAAATGACACGGCGTCCGTAAATGTCGGCCATTATTCTCATTATGTGAAAGTAAGCAACAAATCTCGTAGACTGATGATAACCTTATTTACAGAAATAATTAAAATTTAAGAAGGGAAAGGATTTTAGATAAAGATTTCTGGTGCTGATAGTATACAAAAGCATTGCCGAAACCAATCAGCGTAGGTGTGAATGAAGCAAGCATGTTTACTATTAGCTGCCAGAACATATCCCTCTTTCTGATGATCTGCTGGCCTCGCGTCTATCGATACACGCTTGAATTACGATCAAAGGGCTTCCGATCAACAGTTGTATAATTGCACACTGTCACCTACTGTTATAGCCACTGGGCCAGATTAGGTTATCACCTATCGTATCCAGGCGACTTACCGAAAATTCCAGGCGACTTCGACTTTGCTTTGATCAGCAAATCAGGCGAAGTTTTATGAAACCAGGCGACTTTTTCGCCTGAGTCGCCCACTCTGCAGAGCCCTGTTTAAAGGAGAATTTGTTAGTTTTCCGCTTTTCTTTAAATTAACTTTGAGTAAGTATTACCTTTACAGTGACTATAAGAGTTCAAGTCATAATTCTTAGTGTAAAGAAAGGGTGTATTGCAATATGTATTGAAATATGGATGGGCCATATTGCAATATATAGCAATACATTTTTTATGCCCCCAAATCGATGGATCTGGGGCATATTGTTTTACTGTGTCTGTCTGTCCCTCTGTCTGCGAAACTTAACCTGCCAACTAAACATTTTCCTATAACTTCAACCCTGATTAAGTAACAATGCTAATATTTGGTATGTAGATAGGTCTCAACAAGGCGCAACTGGGGAAGTTCATTTCATCAAGGTCAAGGTCAAAATTTTAACCCCTTTTCCCTAAAACAAAGAAAAAAAACCAATAAAAATCACCCGTTTCTAAAGAATTCCTGTTTCGGGGGCATGGTGTTTCACAAACACATCTTGTTACTGTATTGTTTCACCCCTAATATTTTCCACCCTACTGAATGGTTATTTTTCAAAATTAAATTCAAATTAAACTTTTGTCTGCAAAATCTTTTGTAGGTCGAAGGTCAAGCTCACAATAGCACTTTAACAGAAAGCCATTTCTGTTTTGGGGTAATGAAGGTCAAAGGTCAACTTTTCTACTTGAGTGACAAAGCGCTGCTTAGGGTATTTTTCTGCTTTGCAATAATTCTAGTCTATTCTAATATCCCGCTACTCATCGTACTTAAATTGGTTAGAGACAAATTACTCAAAAGACTGAAAGAATGTTAGCCGTACCAGGAGTCCGACCAGTTACCTTAACCCTTTCCTATTTTGCAAAATTTTAGACCCGTCCAAATTCAAAGGTTTTGCAGATGACATTTAAAAATGGATTTAGTTTACAAAATAACCATTGGGTAGAGTAGAAAATATTGTGGAAAAAGAAGAAATTGCTTGTGACAAGCAATTTCTTCTTTTTCCACAATGTTTTCTCAATTATAAAATGGTTATTTTGTAAATTAAATCCATTTTTAAATGTCATCTGCAAAACCTTTGAATTTGGACGGGTCTAACATTACACACACGCAACAAACAAATACTTTTTATCCTCTACCAGATTTTTTTATGTTTTGAAATACTGCCTTTATTGAATGATCTTTTGTGTATAAGCAAAAGTGGTGTATAAAGAATTGACAAGCTAAATTTTGTATAAAAGAATATGCCTTGATCTGCAACTCAATCTCAGAATAACTGTTGAAAGTCACATGTCATGGGGTCATTTTACTGAATTTTTGTTATATGTCAGTGTAAAATTACCTGTCAATTTCAGTTTTAATTGAAATACTGTTGGTTTTATTCATTCATGCAAAAGAATTGCATACAAAACTATCCATTAACTTCATTAATTTGAAATTAATTAATTTAAAAAAGAATTTGGTAGTTTTCCACTTTTCTTTATATTCACTTTGAGTAAGTAATACCTTTACAGTGACTATAAGAGTTCAACTCATAATTCTTAGTGTAAAGAAAGGATGTATTGCAATATGTATTGAAATATGGATTGGCAATATTGCAATATATTGCAATACACTTTTTACTGTATTGTTTCACCCCTAATATTTTCCCCTACTGAATGGTTATTTTTCAAAATTAAATCCAAATTAAAACTTTTGTCTGCAAAATCTTTGAACAGGTCATGTAGGTCGAAGGTCAAACTCACAATAGCACTTTAACTGAAAGCCATTTCTATTTTGGGGTAATGAAGGTCAAAGGTCAACTTTTCTACTTGTGTGACGAAGCGCTGCTTAGGGCTATTTTTCTGCTTTGCGATAATTCTAGCCTATTCCAGTATCCCGCTACTTATCGTACTTAAATTGGTGAGAGACAAATTACTAAAAAGACAGAAAGAATGTTACCTGTACCAGGAGTCCGACCAGTTACGTTAGTGATTAATGTTGTAGCATTGCTCCTACAATTAACCATTTCCTGTTTTACAAAATTTTAGATCTGTTTGAATTCAAAGGATTTGCAGACGAAAATTAGAAGTGGATTTAATTTGAAAAATAACCATCCGGCAGGATAGAAAATATTGTGATTGTTACAAGCCATTTCTTCTTTTTCTACTGTTTTCTCAATTATAAAATCATGAGGAGGTAAAATCAGGGATTGAGCAGGAAGGATTCAACAAAATTAATGTTATACAAATGAGGCATCAATTGGAGCCCAAAATTTAAACAACCATCAATATTGCTGCAATTTCTTAAGAAATGCTCTTTAACCCACTACCAGGTAACAAAATTTAGACAGGCCTGACATAGAAGAAGTTGCAGTTAACCTTTTTTAAGTGAAATTTTAGAAATCTTTGCATTTTGGGTTAGGAGCCATTTCTTCATTTTTCTACCCTGCTTCCAAATCATATTTCAAAAGTGTCATTGAATGGGTCAAGTAAAACTTTTTTCAGTAGTTTGGGCTAAAGAAAATGTTACTTTTTCAGTGAACTTCTTAATTCAAAGAGGTTGCATAAGACGATGAAAATTGGATGCAATTTGAAATGAAACCATCCTATGTAGTAGAAAATATTGTGGATAAAGGAGATATTGCTTGTCACAAGTAGTTTCTTCTTTTTCCATAATGATTTCTCAAGTATGAAGTTACACTGATGTAAAATCTCATATTTGCTCAGGAAAAGTTTAAAGTTTTTCTTTTGGGTTTTTTGGGAGAGGGAAGAATTCAAATCTCAAAAAATGTTTAAAAAATATTTATTTTTTGATATAACAAAATTTATTTATAAGCCATATACACAACTTTTTTCTTCTATTATCATATTGTACAAGATTCTCATCCATGGACCACGTGTTTCCAATGTATGATAAATACGGAAAAATATGCAATATAATATGCAACCCTTGATTCTGTAATTTGTGAAACTAATGACCTAGCCAGTCTGAATAATCAGGGTCATTGAATAAGAGGACCATGATGGTCCTATATCGCTCACCTGAGATTTACTTATAATGGTTTTGGAGAAGATTTTTTTAAAAGATTTTCTCCTTTAATCCTATACAAATCCAAGATCCCACAACAAAGGGCTATTTTTGCTCACCTGAGATTTACTTATAATGGTTTTGGAGAAGATTTTTTTAAAAGATTTTCTCCTTTAATCCTATACAAATCCAAGATCCCACAACAAAGGGCTATTTTTTTTAAGTAGAGTCATTTTTTGATTGATTGAATTTGGTTTAACGCAACTTTTAACAGTATTTCAGTCATATCACGGCAGCTTGAGCACCTAACAATGGATTCCTGGTATTTCTCATACCAGTACTACCACTACATCCTTTCCGAGCCTCCCTGGTAATTGACAAAACACTTTACCCATTCTCACACAATCCTGCATTTGGATGCCCCTCCAGAAAAAAATGCTTTGGAAAACATGTCGTTACATGCAGAAATTGCTTGCTACAAGCAAATTCTTCATTATCCAAAATTCATTCATCTGCAACTTCTTTGATTTGGACCAGTCTAATATTTTGCTGTCTGGGAATAGGTTAAATGATCTCTTTCAAAATTAACATACAGTTACATCTGTACAAATGCAATAATGTTTACCTTGCCCTGTCAGTACACTAATTGACATCTTATCTTAACCCTTGTCATGCTGTATAAAATCCCTTAGGAAATTGCTTAAAAATCAAAGGGCTGTAAGCACTGACAGTACTTGTTCAATAATCGATACATCTTTTGAAAATTAATTACACAAACAACTCCGGTAGGAAAAGTACCAGCAGGAGGTGAAGACCAAGATCAGACTGCACTAATGTGCAGGCTGATCTTTGTCTATACCTCCTGCCCGCACCGGAATATTCCGGGTTCAGCATGACAAGGGTTAAACATATTTTACCCATTACCCAGGCAATAGATTGTTAGACTTGAATTTGAAACAAGTTGTAGACAATTAAATGTTGAAAATTATTCTTTTCTATTTGGGTAGAAAACATTGTTTGTAACAAGCTATTTTTTTCCAACCAAAGCTTTTTCCTTGAGGGGAGTGAAAAAGTCCTTGTTTCACCACGGGTTATATGCCCTGCCCTGAAATTTTTTTAATAGAGTAGCAATAAAAACTTAAATGGCAAAGTCAACAAGAAATATTCGAGTTTATCTGATTCAGGTCCAAAAGTTATCTACTTCCTGTATATTGACTAAGGTTGTTTTTTTGAGACTTTACCTGTATACTCACTCAATCTTTGTTCCCAGATTTCTTTTTGTCCACATATATCAAAGACTGAATGCCAGTGCTCTTTTCAGCTCAATTCTTTTGTATATACGGACTGATTGCAGTTGTCAATAGAAAAATATTGGTTGACAAACCAAAAACTTTTAAAATGGAAGTTCAATTTTAATCTCTGAGAGACATTTTTGCTGGGTTGGTTACTTTAACCACATAGTGACAGCTTTTTCAAGCTTTAGTTACGATGTTTAGGTTGCCAACAAATTATTTATTTTTTGTTGCAAGTTCCTGACAAAAATCTATCAATCTGGGCAGAAAACATTGTGGATAATGAAGAAATTGCTTGGAACAATCAATATCTTCATTCCTACAATGTTTTCAAAAGCTTTTTTCTTAACCCTTTCCTGTTTTTGGAAATTTTAAACTAGTCCAAATTGAAAGAGGTTGCAGACAACAATGAAGACTGGATGCCATTTTAAATGAAACCATCCTATGTGGTAGAAAATATTGTGGAAAAAGGAGAAATTGCTTGTTACAAGCAATTTCTTCTTTTTCCACTATGTTTGCTTGAGTAAAAAACCACAGGAACGTAAAAATTTCGTATTTGAACGGGAAAGGGTTAAGGGGGTGTTAATAAAGGGTATCAGTTTGGAATTGGTTAAGAATTGCCAGTCCATCCAGATTTTACATTAGCTTGACCAGATACACTCTATCTTCATCTTATGGTTCATAGATTTAAAGTAACTCATTAAGGCCAAATGCTAAAACTGAGATTTTCCCGAGCATAGCTCCGAAATCTAGGGATGGATTTCTAAATTAATTGTTGCCAAATCCATGTTTTTCTTTTAGCCTATTCCCACACAATCCAACTTTTTTTATGACCCTCAAGAAAAAAGCTTTTGAAAAACATTGAGGACAATGAAGAAATAATATGAAACAAGCAATTTTCTTCATTGTCCACAATGGGGCTTTTACCCCTGAAACTTTAATTTCCAACAACTTGAAATTGTTGTGTGCAACTTCTTAGTCTTTGAACTTTTGTTCTGTTAAAATGGGTTAAAATAGTTTTCTGATCAGTTCATGTGCAAGGTTGCTCTCTATAGTCAAGATTGTTAATCAATACAGTGTATCCCATGTTCTCATAATCGTCCAGGAATTCCGCCTGTCACCAAGGTACATTCACCTGTTATATAAGAGGCATCTTCAGAACAAAGAAATGACACAATTCCTCCGATTTCAGCTGGTTCCCCGATTCTGCAACACAAAACAAACAAACAAACCTCTTAATTTATCTGACAAATACTGATTGTATTTGATTTCTGAAATGATCTTTTATGGTGATATCATATGAATTTCAATTAACCCATAACCAGACGACAGAATTCTAGACTGGACCAAATTCAAAGGAGATGCAGACAACAATTTCAAGTTGATAAATTTTTGATAATCTTATTTTCTTCTGGATAGAAAAATTGTGAAAATTACCAAATTGCTTGTTTAAAGCAATCTCTAAGTTTTTCTCAATATAATTCCCAAGGGGCATGAAAAAGTGTGTTTGAATGTTAATGAATTTAGAAGTACCTGAATCAAAAATAGACTTTAACCCATTCCCACACAGTGACACTTTTAAATGCTCCTTAAGAAAAACAATTGGGAAAACATTGTTTAAAATGAAGAAATTGCTTGTATCAAGCAATTTTTTAATTTTAAACAATGTTTTCTATCCAGAAAGTTGAAAAAATCTAAAATTTGATACTTTAAATTGTTGTCTGTAGCTCCTTTCAATTTGGACCAGTCTAAAATTTTTCTGTCTGGTAATGGGTTAAAACGTTGAGTAAAACTGGATATTTGGTAGAAAATCATTATTTGAAAATACATAGTAACATCATTTAACTCCTAAATCTAAAACGATGTAGAGCCCATAAACCCATTTTCACTGAAAGTATTGAATACATGTTAAGGACAAACAACTCTAGAATTAAAACAAGACTGGAATTTTAATCTTGAAAAATTGTCTTTTACTAGTTTTTCTTTAACATTATTATCTTGATAATGAAAATATTTGTTGTGCATTAAAAAAAAATTGGCCTATGATGTACAGGTGACCTTAAGGGAATATTTTCTGTTTGATTTCGCAAATGAAAATTGTAAAGAGCCTGATCACAATATATCAAGCCACTATTCATGTCTAAAATATCGGGCACACTGCCCTGTCTACGTGTCAGGGCGTATTGTAGTAGTCTTTCTTTGTAGTGGGCATGACTTACAATCTGTAAATGAACCTGTCTGACATTTCCAACCATTTCACATGTATGTACCTGTAGAGCCTTTTGTGAAGATTCTGATCAGACTGCAGATCAACAGATTCAAAAGGCTGATTTGAGTCTTAACTTGGCCCACATGTGCACTGTTGGAAATGTCACGCCAAGGTTAGAATTACCTTTTCATTGGTATCATACTCATAACCATATCTTTGACAGCAGGATTGGACCATAACTGAAACAAAAGCACTGCATGCAGGTGTCAATAATTGGCCACAAATGCTTGATTGATTGTGGGAAAAGAATCTAAATTGAAAAAGGCGCATAACTCCAACAATATGCTCCCAGAGTTATCCCTTATGGTAGTAAGGATTGCTCTTTTAATAGTGAACATACATGCCAAACTATCTTAAATAATGATTGAGACAATATGACCCAAGTTAAAGTCTGTAACACCAACAATGGCACTTATAATGACAACGACATCAAGTTGATGAGAAATTTTATGTTTTTGACCATAAACATCAAAGCTAACAAACAAACTTAACCCATTTCAAGACAACTGGTCCAAATTTGAAGAAGTTGCAGACATCAATTATAAGTAAATTTTTTGTCTTTCAGGGTATGAACATTGTGGAAACATTGTAACAAGGCATGTCTTGAGGGTTTAAAATAAATGGATTTAGTGGGAACAGGTAAACCCATTCTAACACAATGACTCTTTTTAAAAGCCCCTCAATATGAAGGTTTTGAAAAATATTGTAGAAAATGAATAAAATAGATTTTTGCAAACAATTTCCTCATTATCCATTATGTTTTCTATCCCACAAGACAGATTTTAAAGATTTCATAAACTTAAAATTGTCATCTGCAACTTCTTTCAACTTGGACCTGTCTACAAATTTGTTGGGTGGTAATTGGTTAGAAAGATTTGTTTGTTAGACATCTAAACCAGAGGGAACAGCCAACTGACGGATTACAGCTGTCAAAGAGAAAGTCAAAAGACTGAATTAATCATGCATTTAGACAGGAAGTGAACTTTAAACTCCACTAATGGATGACATTTATGTGAAGCATTTTTATTGGTTTGGCTTCTTGAAGTTTATAAACAGTGTAACTACAGCTTATTCAAGCTGAAGTAAAAATGTTTAGGCTATCAACAAACCATTTTACTTTATGATAATTTGTTTTCAAAATAATAGCCATCCAAGTCAAACTTCCTGTTGGAGGCAGCGGGCATAGTCAGCAATATGTCAATTTGTGTATTTCTTTTGACATCAGAAAGCCCTGTCACATTACTATTTCAATAAAGTTATATCAAATACAAACTTACCTGTCTGAAAAAAACCCCAAAAAAACATAAACAGGGTTTCATAAACGATATACCATATCTGAAATTTATCCCTGCAGATAAAAACCATATGTTTCACTTCATCATGTGTTCTTGAATGAATCTTTTGAAAAGTGGAAAAAGAGTCATTCCTTTGGGATTTAGTTGAAACCAAGCAAATAGTATCTGAGAAAATTTGAAAAGTTTTTGTTGAATGGCATAATTTAAAACTGGTCCCTTCCACAAAAGCAATGTTTTTCAGCCTATCAAAATTTCTGCAACCACTCTTGTAAAGCTTCAACCAATTATCATTCAACTAAAGTTTGTTTGAAATTCAGCAAACAGTTTTTGAAAAAAAGATTTTCAAAGTTTTCACTATATAAACAAGAGCCGTCAGAGACAGATTATGCTCCCCGAATAAGGCTTTTTTCACAAAACTGTATGCCATTATTAGACAAAAACTTTCAATGGAATGCAACTATAGTTTGACAGTTCAGTTCACAAAAAATTTGGAAGTTTGACAAACAATAGACTGATCTATTTTAGAGTAGGATATATACAAAATGTAAAGCTACATTGCATTAAGCCCCCTTTTAGCATGCTAAGGCTAATTGGGTCAAAAATTGAAATAAACATTACCTAAGGCATTTAATAAACAACATTTATGTAAAGTAACAAGAAATTTTGGCAATTTGTAAAGGAGGTATATTTGAAAAATAATAACCTTGACAATTTGACCTTGACCAATGACCTTGAATATAGTACCAACAGAAAGTCCATGTCATAAGCAATGCACATCTTAAATATGAAGGCTATATCACTTACGATTGTATACTTATTGGAGATGTTAAAGTTAAAATTTTCAAATTTTGACCTTGAGAAATGACCTTGACAGATGACCTTGAATTAAATTCCAACAGATAGGTCATGTCATAAGCAATGCACATGTGAAATATGAAGGCTATATAACTTACCATTGTAAACTTATAGACACTTTTAAAGTTAATATTTTCCAATTTTTTATCTTGAGAAATGACCTTGATCTTGACAGATGACCTTGAACTTAGTACAAACAGAAAGTCCATGTCATAAGCAATGCACATGTAAAATATGAAGGCTATATCACTTACCATAGTATACTTATGGGAGATGTTAAAGTTGACCTTGAGAATTGACCTTGACAGAAGACCTTGAACTTAGAACAGAAAGGTCTTGTCATAAGCAATGCACATGTGAAATATGAAGGTTACATCACTTACCTTTGTAAACTTATAGACAATGTTAAAGTTAAGATTTTTGGAATTTTGACCTTGAGAAATGACCTTGATCTTGACAGATGACCTTGAACTTAGTACCAACAGAAAGGTCATGTCATAAGCAATGCACTTGTGAAATATGAAGGTTATATCACTTACCATAGTATACTTATGGACAATGTTAAAGTTAAAGTTTTTGAATTTTGACCTTGAGAAATGACCTTGATCTGGACAGATGACCTTGAACTTAGTACCAACAGAAAGGTCATGTCATAAGCAACGCACTTGTGAAATATGAAGGTTATATCACTTACCATAGTATACTTATGGACAATGTTAAAGTTAAAAATTTTGACCTTGAGAAACAACCTTGACCTCAATAGATGACCTTGAATTTAATACCAACAGAAAGGTTTTGTCATAAACAATTCACATGTGAAATATAAAGGCTATATCACTTACCATTGTAAACTTATAGACAAAGTTTAAGATTTTCGAAATTCTGACCTTGACCTTGACTGATGACCTTGAACTTAATACCAACAAAAAGGCTTTGTCACAAGCAATGCACATGTGAAATATGAAGACTATATCTGTAACCAATCAAAAGTTAAGGCCAATATAAGTTTTGCAGGACAAAAAAAAAAGCTTTCGTAAAGCTAATAACATTGAGGCCCCATTTCCCATGACACGTTTTTTAAACGTTAATTTTTCGATAGTTTAAGGTCAAGAAGATCTGATTTGCTACTCAAATATGAAGTTTCATAAAATTCTGACTATTTGACTATTAGAAATTGGCAAAAAACTAATTTTTATATTAAGGCCCCTTTTCTTTGACAAAGCCTTGAATTGAGAAAATTAAAAAAAAGTCCGATTGAAATTTGCTAGGAAAATTATATATGAAGTTTCATCCAATTAGGCCAAGGGGTTCATGAGATATGACGACGACGTACGTACGGACGGACACGCGCACAAGCCGGTGACTACATGCTCGCTCGAAAAACTTTTCGGGGAGCATAAAAATAGATAAATTTGCCCGACCTATAAAAGCCATTTTTTTAATCAGATCAAAATTTTTTGATGAGATGTCATCCAAGGATCGTTCCTGTGCAATTTGGTTAAAATTCATCAAGTAATTTCTGAGTAGAATACTTTCTGAAGGAAAGTTTACAGACGGATGGAAACATGATGGATGCCATTGCAATAGCCAAAGAAGCTAGAAACAAAATCTATGATCTTGATAAATGACCTAGATGGATGACCCTTATCTTACAACCAACTGATGCTTTTAAATGAAAAGAACCTATGTCCCAAATATGAGTCAAGTATCTTGAACAGTATTTGAATAAAGGCAAAATATTATAAGATGGACATCAGTAAAATGATACGCCCCTTATCTTCAACCTCTTTGATTTTGGACCAGTCCAAAATTTTGTTGTCTAGTAATGATTACAATGAACATTTATTACCTGTTCGCTGAATTTGGTTTTAATGACACCAGGTGCCACGCAGTTGACACGAATATTCATTGTGGACAGTTGAGGAACTAAGGCTTTTGTTAAACCAAATAATGCTGTTTTACTGACGGAATATGGACCTAGAAACTGGAAATAAAACATATATACAATGGACTATTGAACTCATTATCACATTTAATGAATTAAAGAGAAAAAGAGAAAATTTGGGAGAAAAGGAGACAATGTTTGAAGCAATTTACGGATAGCAAGCTACTACCACTGACCTTTGTCTGAGGTATTAAAATACCATATTGCCATAACATATGGCCAGGGACATGGTGGGTAATCCAAATCTTGTAAATACAACTTAAACAAGTTTAAGTTGCCCACAAACAAGATTGTATACATAAATGTCAAAGGTCAACATTTTACTTTCACTATAAATGCATTTTCTGACTAGCCAAATCAAGTTTTGATTGGTATTGTAAAAACATTGTAGATGATGACAAAATTGTTTTTGACAAGCAAATTTTTGATTTTCCACAATGTTTCTCAAAGTATTTTTCTGAAGGGATATCAAAAAGTAGGATTGGGTGGGAATGGGTTAAGATATTTTGCATATGAATTTCTTTGATTGACCAATGTCAATAAAAATTTCTATTCTATCAAGTTATATATTCAGATATTAAATGAACTTTGCACACTGATAAGAAGCTTTTTTGTTGGTTTTGAAACTTAAATGTTCCTACTAGAGCTTATTCGAAGTAAACTAATCTAAGATGGAAAGACAGACAGACAAATAAACAATTTCAGATTGAACAAGAGACAAAATAGTCACAAAACAATTTTTTCAAAAGCTTCATCAAAATCTGTCGGGAATTGTTGGTGAAGTTGCGCACACAAGAATTTAGTCAATAAGTCTCCTTTTTCCATGACACGGCAATGAATCACAAAATGCTGATAATAGGCGCCAGTGTCACATGAAGACAAACATTGGTGAAAATTTTATGGGAGTACTTGGGCAGCTGACATACACCAATCTAATACCCCTTTCTTACTGAACCCAGAAATTTCCTGGTTTGACAGGAGGTATAGCAGTATGTGCATATATGTGCAGTCTGATCTTTGTCTACACCACCTATTTGTCCCCTTTAAGCCAAAATTGTTACTAGAAATTAATTTTCAAACATTTGATTTTTTAAAAGCCATCCAGCACTTTCAGCTCTTTGATTTTGATGGAATTGTGATAAAAGTATTTATACAGCATGACAAGGGATTTTTCATTCAGAAAACCTTGTTAACCCATTCCCAAATGGTGATGCTTTTTGACGCCCCTCAAGAAAAGTGATTGGGAAAACGTTGTGAAAAAATGAAGAAATTACTTGTAACAAGCAATTGTTTTTATTTTATACAATTTTTTCAACTCAGAAAGTTGAAAAAATCTAAAATTTCATAAACTATAGATTGCCGTCTGCAACTCCTTTCAATTTGGACTAGTCTAAAATTTTACTGTGTGGTAATGGGTTAAAAAAGAACAAGCAGAGCAATAGACAGGCCATTAGATCAGCATATCCTACATACCTCCATAGGTGTGTAGCCAGCAAATGATGATATGAACACAACAGAACCACCTCTGGAATAAAATACCGGTGAGTATTTTAATTTTTAGATAGATCGCAATAACAGTACTGTGTACAAGAATCATCCATATAGAATTCTTAGACTTGGACTTCAACCCATTCCCACACAATAACGCAATTTGATGTTCCTCTAGAAAAATAATTGGGAAAACATTGTTTTAAAATGAAGAAATTGCTTGTCACAAGCAATTTATTCATTTTCCACAATGTTTTCTACCTAGATAGTTAAAAATTTCGGACATTTCATCAACTTTGAAATGCCGTCTGCAATTCCTTTCAATTTGGACCAGCCTTAAATTTTGTTGTATCGTAATGGGTTAACAGTAAGGAGGCTGACTATACAAAAAGTAAAGCTTTTTCCAACTTAGTTGCTATACTTGAAAAGTATTGAATAGACATACCATATTTATTCTAATAATCACCCATATTCTAATAAACGCCCAACCCCTAAAATACTGCGAAAATGCGGCAATTTTTCATTGATTTTCAGTAAAATAGGTGATTCTAATAAACTCCCACCCCATTCTGTAATCGAAAACTCCTAATTGACGTTTTTGAATGAAATGAAATAATATATGATTTTGGTTCTATAAAGTAAGCAATGTATTCCGATCAAATAGCCGTTGCAATCAATACCTGAATTGCGCTTGACTTTACTTTTGATATGCTATTTAGCTTTTCTATTTCAATTTGTCAAGACCAGTTAAAGACTGGCTGTGAACAGAAAGAAAAAAGAAAAAAATGAATTTGTCACACAGAATTTTGTAGATCTAATCCCCCCTCCCCCCCAAAAAAAACACAGTCTATTTCCGTGACATTGGACCATAGGAGTGACTTTAAACTTTGTTGTTAGGCTCAATGTTGTGTTGTCTTGGTGTCTGCAGGCGTGAAATTCTTGGAATGAATTGTTATTTAGATTAAAACAAACATATCAATATTGAAAAAAGTTCATTGTTCATTATCCAATTAAATAGCCGAATCCAAAAAGCCTACGTTTATAGGTAAAAAAACCTACTGAGAGCCAAATAATAACGAATCGTCTACAAGTATAAACTACCAAGAACCAAATAAACGAGAAAAGGCCAAGAAAAGGTTTATATGAAATCCAGCAATAAAGATTAGTACTTTTGAGTAAAAAAAGACACCAAACTTTGAATGAACAATAAAAGACCTTTACTGAGGATTCTGTGAAAAGGAAGATATAACAAATGTATTATCAAGTTGGAGTTTTTCAGCGCTAATAAGTTTAAACATCCACTTATAAACAGAAAAACTCTAGGAAAGTTGTATATGTTTTAACTATCCATAATATAATACATATTCTCGTGATTTTCTTTAAGTGAAATGAGTGTGCTATTTTCCATAGGTCTAATCAATTTGAATAACGAAGGAATTGAAAAGAGTTGGGAAAGTTCCTGCGCGGCCATATTTCCTTGGTGACTAATGCGACTGTACATTGTCAAGTTGAACACCTGGCACGCTTACTCATAAGATTATCACACGACCCTACCATAACTAATCTTCATAATGGACTCAGCCATAATTTTGTTTCCGTTATGATTATGATTGTTTACGACTTAAACAAAGCCGGGGCTTCATCCATCGATCAAGGCAACAGCTATACAAGTCTAATATTACCGAAGCCAGCTTTACATCTTCAGGTCATTCAAATTTGATTAAACTGTTAACAAGTATATATTTATTTTCCTGCATATACCGAAATGACGATAACGCGATGTTGCGAGGGTCAACTTATTAGACCTTTAAAGCTCATTGCAACTATGATGCATGCATCTGAATATTTATAATTCCCCACCTTTGGGCTGTAAAATTTCCAATGCAAATGCAGAACTAAATCGACAGTTGGCTTCAAAGATCGTAAATATAACCTAAATAAAATGTAATTTTGATTTTCCTACTATTTTGTATTCCCCGAAAATCTTCATAGCCCTTTCCTCTCTAATCACCTACCTCCGTACCAAAAAAATCTAATAATAGCCCACCCCAGACTTCGTTGATGGTCACTATTCTAATAATTGCCCGAGCCATTGTTTGAATAAATACGGTACATAAGAGTTCTCAATCACTATCACTAGTTACTTATTAATGCAAACTGCTGATTGTTTAGATTGCAGTTAAAATATTTTGAAGCTGTAGAAAAAATGCATTTCTAAACACACTACACACCCTTAACCCAGACAGCAAAATTTTAGACCGGTCCAAATTGAAAGAAGTAGCAGTCAACATTTCATTGTGCTAAAGTTGAAAAGTAAGGGCCAAACAGTGTAGAAACAGTGTGAGAAACAGAAGAATTGCTTATTACAAGCAATTTCTCCTTTCCCCATGAAGGTTTTCATGGTCGTAATTCTTCAGGGCTTCAGACATTGTCAATGTGTGGTAACAGGCTATGGGTTAACCTATTCCCACACGATAGAATTTTAGACCAGTCCAAATTCAAAGAAGTTGCAGAAGACAATTTGAAGTTGATGAAATCTTCAAAATCTTTGTCTTTTAGGGTAGAAATCATTGTTGAGAATGAAGAAATTGCTTGTTACAATTTTATGTTGATGAAATTTTAGATTTTTCAACTTTCTTAGTAGAAAACCTTGTGGAAAATGAAGAAATTGCTTGTAAATTTCTTCATTTTCCACAAGGTTTTCCCAATTGTTTTTCTTGAGAGGCGTTTAAAAGCGTCACTGTGTGGGTATGGGTTAAATGACCAACAAATAATCTGCCCTTAGCTTTATGCCCCTGACAATATGTTTTGCACACTAATGTTAATCAACCTATTGCTGGCCCTGCCATTTTAATCCCCACCCAATAAGTCCAAAAGGAAGTTCTGCTTCGATTTTAAATTGCATAATTCCCAAAATTCATGGTTGGCAGCATGTAACAAAAAAATTTGATAGTTGGTTGATGACCTAAACCTCATAACTACAGCCTTGAATAATTACTTCATTCCAAATATGAATGCTTAAAGGGAGGTATCGATGTTTCTGAACCCTAGATAAGAAAAAATTACCAAGTACCAAAAAATACACCCAAACGAATATTTAATACTTTAAGTTGAGTCAGGTGTTGTCTTGGCCGTAATTTTATAGGCCTAAAGTTGCTTTTTGTGGTTATATTGGAAAGGTTCAGCGGAATTCTAGGTTATTTTTAGATTTTATGGAATTCAGCTGTCGTCATCGAATGACCTCATTAGCATATGACCAAAGTCAACTAAAGGTATCAAATTTACTAGTGAAACAGCCACCATCCTAAATCATGTCACATGAAAGGGTTATCGCAAAACTATGGTAAGTTATTATTTTCGTAATAATGCTTATGACAGTTTTGAAAGATCAGCTAGCGAACATAACTCCTGATGATGTAACAATGACATTAGTTTCACGTAATTTAATCTAAATGCAAGGTTCCAACGGTTATTCGCAACACATGAATGACCCTATATTCTTTGCAACTGTCTAGGATTAATCTAACTAGAGGCGCTTGAGCGCCTGTATTGCTCCACATGCCTGATTGTACCGGTTAGGTAAATGATTCAATATAAACCAAATTATATTCACAGGTCTAAAATTTTATTGTGTTGGAATGGGTTTCATGTTAAGTGTTGAGTTAATTCAGTTGTTTGAACTGTAAATATGAGAGTACTTTTGCAACAACTATCTTTTGGTTTTCTTCTAACTTATTTTGTATTCAGATGCCTGAACCTATGCTGTAACGTTTTAAAGGATTGAGGTCAGTAATAAACCTCAGATGAAAAAGTCACAAAATCCCAATGAAAATGAATTTAGAGTTACAATCCTTGATTTTAGGGTTTTATTACCTGTTACCAGATGGCCAAATTTTTGGACTGGCCCAAATTGAAAGGAGTTGTAGATGATACTTTAAAGCTTATTTTTTATAACTTTCCTGGTAAAAAACATTGTGGAAAATGAGGAAATTGCTTTGTTTTCCCCATATTGTTTTTCTGAAGGGGAGTCAAGTAGTGTCAGTGTGTGGGAATGGGCTAAGCTGTAAGCTTAAAATCCACATTTATTACAATGTCAGGTTTGATTGAAAGGTTAAGGAACATGAAAGTAATCATGTCAATTTAAGTACAAGTATCTGCATTTGCATTGCCATTCAATCCTGCTTTTTAAGCATATCAAGAAAAAAGCTTTGGAAAACATTGTGGACAATGAAGAAATTTCTTGTAACAAACAATTTCTTCAATGTTCATAATGTTTTCTACCCTACAAGGCAAAGATTTTCGGCAAAAATATTACTTAAAAAAGATGCGTTTTGCGTCAATTGTTCCCAAAGATTTGTTGTTAGAAACCAAGGAAAGTATTAAACATGCAACTGTGCACATCTTGTGAATAATTATAGCCTCAGGGCCTGTGGACAAGGTAGACTGTATTATGAGCCCCTTTTAACCTGATTTGTAAGAAGTCAGCCTCCTTTCCGTTCTGTGACGTCATGAGTACAGAAATTCTCTATTCAATGTGCTAAGGTTTAGATAAGTAGAACATTTGCCACCCTTGGTACGACAAGATGAGTCTCCTTGAAAATTGGGTGTTAATCAGTCCATTCATATATACATACCCAAAAACCTAGAAGTCTCAGAAACTCACTGTAAACTTTTAACCCTTTAACAGTCACCCAACTAAGACACTGACAATTGTTAAAAATTAGGATACCAAATATGGACATAAGCCACAACAATAAATGCCATATGTTGAATGTGTTAAAATTGTAATTGATGAAATATGAAAAAGAGTCACCAGACAATAATTCCTGTAAAATTAAGTTGAAATCAATCCACTGGTTTCTGAGAAGAAGATTTTAATGTTTCACCTTGTTTGGAAATTAATCCCGCCCATTAAAGCCATATTTTTTATCCGATCAATATTCTTTAAAAGGAATCTGATAAAGGGTCACCCATTGAACATTTCTATCAAATTTGGTTGAAATCCATCATCTGATTTCTGAGAAGAAGATTTTTAAATGTTTCACCATATGTGGCAATTAGCCCTGCCCATTAAAGCCATGTTTTTCATCCAATCAAAAAGGGTCACCAAATGATCATTCCTGTTAAATTTGGTTAAAATCCATCTGTCAGTATTTTAGAAGAAAATTTTTCAAGGTTTCACCATATATGGAAATTAGCCCCGCCCATTAAAGCCATGTTTTTCATCTGATTAAATTCTTTGAGGAATCTGATAAAGGGTTTCCCAATGATCATTCCTGTAAATTTGGTTGAAATCTATCATCTGGTTTCTTAGAAGAAGATTTTTTAAGGTTTCACTATGTATGGAATTAGCCCTGCCCATTTAAGCCATGTTTTTCATCCGATAATTTTTTTCTGAAGGAATCTGATAAAGGTTCACCCAAGGATCATTCTGTGAAATTTGGTTGAATTCTGTTCAGTACTTTCTGAGGAGAAGATATTTAAAGTAAAAGTTTACGGACGGATGGACCCAGGACGGACACAACGCCATGACAATAGCTTGCTGGCTTTCTGCCAGTGGAGCTAAAAATAGATTAATAGCCTACATAGGCTATTAGGGAAATACGATGCTTTTTTCTGATAAGCGACCTTAGATTTTTGCAAAAACTACTTTTCAGAACATTATATTCAAATAGTAATTGAGAGGAAATACAAATAATTAAAATCTGTGACATGAAAAAAACATAGATACCTACCTTTAAGGCCTTATAATTAAGAGGCAGTTTTTAAACTTGCACATATTGAGTGAAATTTCCAGCTTTGAACACCTGCTGCAGGGCCGTTTTTGACCTAAGGGGCATAATTTTAATACCATACTTAATAATCAAGTTATGTTACATGCAAAATACTAATGCCCTAGGCCACACGGTTAACCCATTACCAAACAATCCCGCATTTTTATGCACTAAGGGAATATACTTATGAAGAACATTGGAGGAAAAGAAGAAATTGTTTGTTACTTCTCTCAATGTTTTCTTCACCAAATGACCCTTGCTTTTCCACTTAAACCTACTTTGTCTTATCATCTGCAACTTCTTTGAAGTCCAAATTATGCTGTTTGGGAATGGGTTAAAGAGACGAGGAACTTTTATTAAGATTCACCCAAGAAACAAACCTACAAATACATCTTGATTGGTCAATTTGTTTGGAAGGGAAAGATCTTTTTTAAGAAATTGTGGACAAACAGACAACAACCGATCCCAATAGCCCACCTCGCACTTTGTGGTCAAAAAGAGCTAAAAAGAAGAACAGTTGTTTTGCAACCTAATAATCATAACTTGAACAAGAGGCCCAGTGGGCCTTAACGGTCACCTGAGTACAAGAGCATCAAGACAAGTGATTTTGTTTGAAAGAATTAGAAAAAGGTCCACCAAAGGAACATTCATGTGAAATTTGATTAGAATCTACCAAGTAGTTTTAAAGAATTTTGCAATCAAAATTTCTGTTAGAAATTAATTTTGTTTCCATAGCAACCAGAGTTCATGGAACAAAATTATTTTTAGCAGTTTGGAAGAGGATTGTGCAAGGAACACCCCTGTTAAGTTTGGTTAAAAATTGGCCCAGTATTTTTCAAGATATAGTTGTTTAAAGAAAAGTTTACGCATGCACAGGACCATGACAATAGCCCCGCTGGCCTTTGGTTAGTGTAGCTGAAAATGTGGACTTTATTGTGTAAACAAGAGAAATATGCAATATGGTTCCATTTCCGTTACTGCTTGATGGAATTTGTTCATTTTGGTTAGCCGTCTTGCCTTCGTGTCAAAGAAACTCTGAGAAAATTTTAAAAGAATTGGGCCAAAAATGTGGACTTTATCGAGTAAACAAGAATTAACTTTAAGTGTACTATGAGAATTAATCACTCAGAGTCTCAATATTTTTTTCAAGAGTTCTGAATCATTAAATCTATCACAGCATTTTAAAAAACGTATAACGTCGCCATATTGTACAAAAAAGGCACAAAGCCGAAATATTGAGACACTGAGTGATTATTTTTCATAGTTTTATTCATTCCCTGAGGAATTTGTAAAATAATTGTAACTTTAAATCGTTAGTATTTTAATACTGTTAAATGGATTTTCTTCAATTTCAATAGGGTTTGAGCTCTTGATGGGCGAATCAAGCTGTGCAAGTTATAGAAAGATAAAATTAAAATTGTGGAGTTTTGAGTAAACAACAAAAAAGTGTAACATCAGGACAAACAGATGACGGAATCCACACCATGACAAAAAGCTCTTCTGGTTTTGGGCCAGTAGGGCTATTGAAATCATGAGGCATCATAGTTTTGTGACATAGATTTATTTAGTCTCTGAAAATTTTAACAAGAGCTGTCCAAAAGACAGCAAGGTCAACTTTTTAGAAAATGGATGGTAAGTATTTTGCTGGTTTGTAAGGAAAATATTCATTTAAACAAGTGTTACACGTATAATGAAATGCAGTTTAGAATTCCCATTTTCCTAACAAACAAAGAAGTAATTTGATATTCAAGTAAATATTTTTAGGCGGTTTGAGACATGAAATATAACAAGTCAACTAAATTTATAAAATTGAGCAAGGATTATAACTTTGAAGAAATGAATTTAAGGTTTAACCCTTTCCCAATTAATGCCTTGTTTTCACGACTCTGTAGTGAAAGGCTTAGGAAAACATTGTGGTAAAAGGAGAAATTGCACAGAACATGCAAGTTCTCCTTTTCCCTCAATGTTTTCTGTCCCATTAGAAAAGAAGAAGCAATTTTTTTACAGTTTTAAATTTGTCGTCTACATGTCCTTTCAATTTGGAACAGTCAAAAATTGCCTGACAGGTCAGGGGTTAACTGGTTTTTTGAAATGGATTCCAGTTTTCTAAGTACTAGTAAAGGTGTATTGTTAGTTTCAAATGAATCCCTTGTTATTTCTTGAGATATTAACTTTCCCAAAGAACAACTGTACAGTGACAGGTTTATGAAAACATGGTGACAAAAGGAGAAATTGCACAGAACATGCGATTTTTCGTATACCTGTCCTACCAGTCATGCACATAAAATATTTAAGCTCTTGCTTTTAGGGTTTATAAGAAAAAGATTTTTTAAGAAGTACCAAAAATTTACCCCTTTCTGCCCCCGACTGGGGCCCCTTTTACCCCAAGCCCCCCCCAACCTCTTTTCACAAACTTGAATTGGCATCCCCCAATGATGCTTCAGACCAAGTTTGGTTGAAATCCCCTCAGTAGTTCTTGAGAAGAAGATGAAAATGTTTAAAAGTTACCAAAAATGACCCCCTTTTGGTCCCCATTTTAGGCCCCCCTGACCTCCAGCCTTTTAATTTTCACAAATCTGTATAATCAGTACCCAATGATGCTTTTCACCAAGTTTGTTTGAAATTGGCTTTGTACTTCATCAGAAGAAGATGAAAATGTGAATTTTTTAACATAATGAACTTTGACCTCTGGGTGTGGCCCCATACATCACCCCAGGGACATGAATTTCACAATTTATAATATACATAGCCTTGTTTTCATGCACACAGAATATTTAAGCTCTGGCATTAACGGTTTATTAGATGAAGATTTTTAAAGAAGTACCAAAAATTACCCCTTTTTGCCCCCGACTGGGGCCCCTTTTACCCCAAGCCCCCCAACCTCTTTTCACAAACTGGAATTGGCATCCCCCAGTGATGCTTTCTACCAAGTTTGGTTGAAATCCCCTCAGTAGTTCTTGAGAAGAAGATGAAATATTTAAAAGTTACCAAAAATGACCTCCTTTTGGTCCCCATTTTAGGGTCCCCTGACCCCCCAGCCTTTTAATTTTCACAAATCCGAATAACCATTACCAAATGATGCTTTTCACCAAGTTTGTTTGAAATTGGCTTTGTATTTCATCAGAAGAAGATGAAAATGTGAATTTTTTAACATGATGAACTTTGACCTCTGGGTGTGGCCCCATACATGACATCAGGGGCATGAATTTCACAATTTATAATATACATAGCCTTGTTTTCATGCACACAGAATATTTAAGCTCAGGCATTAACGGTTTATTAGAAGAAGATTTTTAAAGAAGTACCAAAAATTTACCCCTTTTTGCCCCCGACAGGGGCTCCTTTGACCACCAGAACCCCTATTTTCACAAACTTGAATTGGCATCCCCACGTGATGCTTTCTACCAAGTTTGGTTGAAATCCGCCCAGTAGTTCTTGAGAAGAAGATGAAAATATTTAAAAGTTACCAAAAATGACCCCCTTTTGGTCCCCATTTTAGGATCCCCTGACCCCCCAGCCTTTTAATTTTCACAAATCCGAATAACCATTACCAAATGATGCTTTTCACCAAGTTTGTTTGAAATTGGCTTAGTACTTCATCAGAAGAAGATGAAAATGTGAATTTTTTAACATGATGAACTTTGACCTCTGGGTGTGGCCCCATACATGACCCCAGGGGCATGAATTTCACAATTTATAATATACCTGTCCTAGTTGTCATGCACACAGAATATTTAAGCTCTGGAATTAACGGTTTATTAGAAAAAGATTTTTTAAGAAGTACCAAAAATTACCCCTTTTTGCCCCAAACTGGGGCCCCTTTGACCACCAGAACCCCTATTTTCACAAACTTGAATTGGCATCCCCCAATGATGCTTTCTACCAAGTTTGGTTGAAATCCCCTCAGTAGTTCTTGAGAAGAAGATGAAATATTTAAAAGTTACCAAAAATGACCTCCTTTTGGTCCCCATTTTAGGGTCCCCTGACCCCCCAGCCTTTTAATTTTCACAAATCCGAATAACCATTACCAAATGATGCTTTTCACCAAGTTTGTTTGAAATTGGCTTTATACTTCATCAGAAGAAGATGAAAATGTGAATTTTTTAACATGACGAACTTTGACCTCTGGGTGTGGCCCCATACATGACCCCAGGGGCATGAATTTCACAATTTATAATATACCTGTCCTAGTTGTCATGCACACAGAATATTTAAGCTCTGGCATTAACGGTTTATTAGAAGAAGATTTTTAAAGAAGAACCAAAAATTACCCCTTTTTGCCCCCGATTGGGGCCCCTATGATCCCAAGAACCCCTATTTTCACAAACTTGAATTGGCATCCCCCAATGATGCTTTCTAACAAGTTTGGTTGAAATCCGCCCAGTAGTTCTTGAGAAGAAGATGAAAATGTTTAAAAGTTAACGGACGACGGACGATGCACAACAACAGACAATGATGATTGCAATAGGTCACCATGACCATTCCGTCAGGTGACCTAAAAAGCTGCAAGTTAAAACATTCAAGTTGCCAAACCAATATAAATGCTTCACTAAAATGGTGGCCAATGTCGGAGTTCAAAGGTCTAAACGAATGAATTCTTTGGTTGGCTGATTTTTGTTTAAAAGCTAAGATTGGTCAGTAAATCCATTACGACACAATGACTCTTTTTTTTGATATCCCACATGTAAAATCCTTTGGAAATATTGTGGGCAATGATGAATTGCTTGTTACAAGCAATTTCTTTAATGTCCTCTATTTTTTCTAAAAAGCAGAGATCTTTTAAATGCTACCACTTTGAAATTGTTGTCTGTTGCTTCTTTCGATTTGGACCAGTCTAAAATTTTATTGCACTGTTACAGGTTGACAGTATCAACAACATACCCTCTTTTCTCCATGTGAGGAGCCATTTCTTTACAAAGGAAAAATGCTGCCTTAACATTGGTTTCAAATATCTGAAAAATAAATGAACACATAAAGGAAGGGATTTAGAGGATAATCGTTTGTTTCAGTGTAAGATAGATTTATATTTCTTTGAGTGAACAACAAAAGCTTTATTTTCATGAGTGGCAAAGCCACGAGTGAAAATAAAGCTTTTGTTGTTCACAAAATGAAATAACAATCAATCTTACTCGAAAAACAAACAATTGTTCTATTTCTTTAATGCAAAAATTAGACAAAATGCGAAAATTATATGACAAATTTTCTTAAAGCCTGTCATTTTGCACGTGACTGCTATGCAACGCTTATGATGACGTCACTTATTTGGCTCTGCTTAGATAACGTCAGATAGGGTGAAATAAACGAAAGCGGGGCATAAGTTTTTGATAATTTCACTGGATAGGCGGTTAGTTTATCAAATGATAATCTACCGTTATTTCTCGATAATCCACCTGAAAGCATTAAGAAAAGTAAATAACTATTGTGTGTAGTGCTGTTTTCTTTTAATGTATTTCTTCACAATTGCATATTTTACACATTGAAGAACAATGACCACTATAAAAATATCTACATAAAAGTAGTTTGAGTCAGTAATGCCACGAATCAAGTACTTGTGTAACCGAACTTAATAAATCTTACAAAGGAAATACATGTAGTTCTTTTCGGCAAACTCCCTTCTATTCATCTAAAACCATAGCTCTGCCCATGTTGACCAAAGAGTCATGATATTGACAATTTTTAAAGAGGTCTTTTAAATGATGCTACCTGCAAAATATCAAGGCTCTTTGTCCATTAGTTCGGAAGCAGACAATTTTCAAAGTTTTTGTAATTTTTTAGATTTCTTGCTGTTGTAATCAATATTTTTTTTACAAATTTCATTTCTCTTTGCAATTCTAATGAGAGCCATGAAATGAACATGCACGCCTAATGGTGCAGAAGACTTTGAAAATTTATATTACCAATTAATTACATTTGTCACTATGGTAAGCAGAGATTCAAACAGAATTAGGTTCATGAACTTGTCCTCCATGTAAAATACCAAAGTTGTAAGCCCTATCGTACAGGAGAGGGATTTTTCATTTCTTTTTTCCAAATTCTCAGTTTTGTTGCCATGGCAACCACAGTTTTCAATTATTTTGGCAATTTTTACAGGGGGGTGGGGTTAAGGAACATTCTGGTCACATTCCTGGATTGGACCACCACATTTAGCACACCTTGTTCAGGTGAGCTAAAACTATGAGAGGTTAGAAAAAGGTATATGCATATGGTGTTACTTACTTTATCCCAGGCTGATTCTGGTGTCTGAAAAAAAATACATAGGCAGTATCATGTTACAGTAGGGGTATGAAATCTGTAATTAGTTTGAGCTACTGAGGAGTATATCTCACCAGATTGAAAGTTGGATGGCTATTGTTGTAATGGGAGCAGATGAAGATGCTTATTTAACCCATCGTCAAACAAAAAAATCTTAGACTGGTCCATATCAAAAAAGGTTGTAAACATTTCAAAGTCCCATTGAATTGAAAAATAAGTGTCATAATGGGCAGAAAACTATGCAAGAAATAGCTTATAACAAGCACTTTCTCCTTTTCTCAAAATATTTGCTAAGTTTGATTTCTTCAGTGTTCATAAATGCAGGATAAAGTTTTTAGTTTTAAATGAGACAAAAAAATTACATGAACTGATATTTGTATAACCCATTACCAGAGAGCAAAATTTTAGACTGGTCCAAATTGAAAGAATTTGTAGACAACAATTCAAAGTTTATGAATTTTTTATAATTTTTTCAACTTTCTGGGTAGAAAACATGATGTAAAATGAAGAAATTGCTTGTTACAACATGTTTTCCCAATTGTTTTTCTTTAGGGGTGTCAAATAGCGTCACTGTGTGGGACTAGCCTGAATGAAATACATGATAGTCTTAAAACATCTCTCTTGAATTCTTACACAGTTATTGTCTTTAAGGCTGAATAATTTTGAGCAAATATTGTAACCTATAAAACATAAACTAGAATTTTTTGAGATTGATCCTTTTCTGTATCCCTAGTTTTATGTCCCTTTGAATTTATAATTGAGAAAATATTGTAGAATAAGGAGAAATTGCTTGTTACAAGCAATTTCTTCTTTTTCCACAATATTTACTATCCTGTTGAATAGTTATTTTCAAAATTAAATCCACTTAATAGTTTTGTCTTCAAAACCTCTGAATTTGGACAGGTCTAAAATTTTGCAAAACAGGAAATGGTTAACCATGTGATCCTGCTTTGGGAATGGCTTGATTCATTTTTTCCTTTCAAGATCTGGACAAATTTTCATGTGTTTGAAAGGTTCTGTGAAACTTCTAAGGATGCAATAAAGCTCTTTGTCATTTCAACTCAATTTAGGTGACAAAATTTTAAACTGTGCAAAAAACAATTTCAAGTTGATGTGATTTTACAAACGTTTGTCTTTTTTTAATAGAAAATAGTGTGGATATTGAAGAAATGAAATTGCTTATAAGAATCTATTTCTTCATTTTAAATACTATTTTCCAAAGCTATTTTGTAGTGGGGTGTAAAAAAGTTGGTTTGTAAGGGAATAGCTTAAAGATTTTATAATGTAAAGACTAAATTCATCACCAAGACCTATGCGAACTATTTCTTATAAGTGGTCAATGACTAATTAATCAATTACCAGACAAGAACATTTTAGGCTGGTCTAAATTGAAAGAAGTTGCAAGAAATTCTTTGTCTTAATGGTTAGAAAACATTGTAACAAGCAATTTCTTCATTTTCCACAATGTTTTACTAAGCTTTATCAAAAAGCTGGATTGTGTGGGAATGGGTTGTGTCAAAGGTTGTTTGTTCAGTACTTACATCTAAAATAGGCCCAAACACTGGGTTAGATGCTGCATTTGAGACTAAAATGTCAATACCTCCAAATTGTGATATTGTCTGAAATAGAAGAAATTTAAACTATGTTCAGTATGTGAATAATCAGTTGACTGATTGCTAAACACACCCATTTCACTCTCACAAGGCAATTTGTCTGAGATATCTAACAGCATTAGTTTAACCCATTCCCACTCAGTGACGCTTTTAGACGCCCCCAAGGAAAACAGCTTAGGAAAACGTTGTGGTAAGTGAAGAAATTGCTTGTTACAAGCAATTTCTTCATTTTCCACAATGTTTTCTACCCAGATGGTAGATGAAAAAACCCAAAGTTTCATAAACGTTAAATTGTCGTCTGCAACTTCTTTCAATTTAGGCCAGTCTAAAATTTAGCCATCTGGTAATGGGTTAGGGTTGCTAGTGTATCTTTGAAATGATTTTACATTCTTCATTATACCTAAAAAAAAAGCTATGTGTGGAGGTTATATAGGAGTCAGGTTGTTGGTTGGTTATTGTTGGCTGGTTGGTTGGTACCTTTCTCTTGTTCACACATCTTCCCTAAACTAATTTGATTCAAATTTCACACATGAGTTAGGTATCAAGCATAGATGTGCACATATATTTTTTGTCACAGTCAAGTAATTTTTCTTTGAGGTATTCACCTTTGTTTTTAAAAAAATATTGTTCTCAATTACTAAATAGATTTGATTTAAATTTCATGTGTGCACTCAGTATCAACCATAGACAAGCAATTTTGAATACTCCCCTATAATTTTCCTTGAGTTCAGGCCCTTTTATGGAAAATATATTCTTAACCCTTGTCATCCTGTATAAATTAACTTTCTGAAATGCTCCCAAATCAAAGGGCTGAAAGCACTGATAGAACTTGTTGTTCAAAAATCAATATTTCTTTAAGAAATCAACTTCATAAACAACTCTGGCAGGAAAATTACAAGCAGGAGGTGTAGACTAAGATCAGCCTGCACATGAGTGCAGTCTGATCTTAGTCTACACCTCCTACCAAAACAGGAATATTCCGGGTTTAGCATGACAAGGGTTAATATGTTTGAATAAATTTCAAACTTTAATGGCTGAGCTGAATTCTTATGATTCTTTCCTGCTACTAGTGCTTTTCCTTGAAAAAGCGGAAAAATCTGCAGTGCTTGTCCAAAAACATAATAGCTGGAGTGGAGTCAGACAAAGTAGGAAAAGGAAATCCACACCAATGGGTAGAATTGAGTAAATTGCAAAATCCTGAAATCCAGTATTCTATACAATTTATGTATTTTTGAAGAAAAATGGGCCATTTCTAAGGACTCTAGAACCTGAATTTCAAGCAGATCACAGAAAACTTTCATCCATTCACACCCCTGGAACTTAAAGGATTAACTCATTCCAACACAAGCCCTTGTATAACGGCCCTTGAGAAAACAAACAACAACTTAAGACAACATTGTGGGAAATGAAGAAATTGCTTGTAGCAAGCAATTTCTTCATTCTACATGATGTTTTCTTCCCTGAAATATAGAAAAATTCAAAATTACAAGAACTTTAAATTATTGTATACAACCTCTTTAAATAGGGACCAGTCAAAAGAAAAAGAGTGGATTAAGCATTGATTGCCCATACCTCTTGCACTAATTTTGTTCTGTCTTCAGCCTTGCCTACATGACAAACCAAACCTGAGACCTCCAGGTCCTCGGCCTTCAGTTCTGACACTGTTCGATCAACATTCTCTTTCTTTCTACTACTGATCATCACTTTAGCTCCATCCTGACCTAATCGCCTTGCAATTGCTAAACCAATTCTACAACAAAAGCATTTAAAACTTTAAATGTTTGTAAAATACCAAGGCCTTTATTAGTTTTTTTCAACTTGTAACAAGCAATTTCTTCATTTTACAACATGTTTTCCCAATTGTTTTTCATGAAGAGTATCAAAAGTGTCATTGTGTTGGAATGGGTTAACCCATTCCAACACAGTGGAATTTTAGACCAGTCCAAATTGAAAGAAGCTGCAGATGACAATTTAAAGTTGATGGAATTTTAATTTTTTCGTCCTTTGGAATAGAAACATGAAGAAAAATGAAGAAATTACTTGATACAAGCAATTTCTTCATTTTCCACCATGTTTTCTAAAGCCTTTTTCTTTAGGGGCGTAAAAAGGAGGGATTGTATGGGAATGGGTTGAGTGGAATTATTGTAAATGATAAACTATTGAAGTTAAATAAAAATAGTAAGTGTGCTAAATAAGTTTGCAAGTTCACATTCAGGATAATGGTAATAAAAAAGTCAAACTGGCCTTGTTCATTTTACCCTCATTGTATGTGTATTAAGGATAGGTTTTGCATACCATATCTGAGTATTGTCTTGTTTATAGTTTTGAAGTAACAGGAAAATATTCAGTGTGTTGATTTTGAAAGACAGAGTGTTGATTTTGAAAGACAGAGTGTTGAATATTACAGACAGAGTGTTAATTTTGACAGACAGTATTGATTTTGACAGATAGAGAGATAGTAGAGCACATTTTACAATGGTTTATAGAAAATAAATCTAAGTCATTCTGCTGAGTTAAGCTAGTTAATACCAATATTTTTCTATATTTTATCAATTCTGTTATTGATCATTTGATAATGGGCTCATCTTGAAATGGCTTCTGGTTCGAGTCCAACCGAGATACTAGGTTAATGCAATTTACAAAAATATGTAGAAGTAATATTTGTGTCCCTCTAAGCCTCTATCTGGGGTTTGGCTCTGATGTTGTTTTATGACTGGTCTTTGACAACCTGGCAAAGACCAGTCGAAAATAACATCAGAAACCCTGGGTATAGGGCACATCTCTTATACTGTTCTTGATAGCACCTGCTATGAGTTAGGTAATTGACGGGGAAAAGTTTTTCTCTTTATTGTTACTTTTTAGGGATAGAGGAAAACAAAGATAAAAAGGGAGAGAAAAACAGGAGTGAGATAGTTCGAGAGGGTAACAGGGAGTGTGCTTTTGTGTGTGTGTTTTATAGATTGTAAAAGTTTTGAAATTATTTGGTAAAAATTAATACATCTACAAAAAGACCCTAAGTCATTGATTGATTGATTGAATAGGGTTTAACGCCACTTTTAACAGCATTTCAGTCATATCACAGAGACTAGAGAACCTAACCATGAATTTCTGGTATTTCTCATATCAGTACTACCACTACATCCTTTCCAAGCCTCTAGCTGCTCATCAAACTTAGGTTTACAATTATCCACAGAATGGTGGGAGACAAATGTCAGAAAGGATTTCTGTCGCAAACAAGGATCAAACTGCAGATCTCAAGATTGAGAGTCTGATGTGTTACCACTGCCCTCCAAAGACCTCCACCCTTTCATGTTCAAACCCTGGCTTTTAGGTCCCTTTATAAAACAATTTTGGAAAAAAGAAGAAATTGCTTGTTACAGGCCATGTCTTCTTATTCCACAATGTTTTCTACCCCACAAGACCTTTGAATTTACATAGGTCTATATTTGACAAACAGGAAAAGGTTTAAAAAAATCTAAAAGTCAATGAAAAACAAAAGTAGCTCTTATAGATTGTAGCGAAATGTCAGCTGTACGAATCGTCAACAGAGATCTAACATTATACCCATCCGTTGATGCAGTGACAACGGCCACTTTTCCCGCAAGTTTTTTGTTAGATGCCACAGAAGAAGTCATTCTAATTCCCTGTTGTAATCTGCAAAGTTTAATGGTAAAAGTTTTTAGCATTTTGATTCATTGGTCAAAAAGTATCACGTTAAAATTTAATGGTTCTAAGCTGAGTACCAATACCTAATTTTGGGAAAACCCATACTTAGGCATTTTCTATTGGTCGAATTTATTTTGTCATTTGCTAAATTTAGTAACACAGGACTCCGGCATAAACACGCTTTTGTTTACAACCTTACACAGAGGCAATCAATGAATAATTTACTCAGCATATTCAGACACGCATTACAAAGTAAATTACTTGTCTCAGGTATAGAATAACTTTTAGATTATATGTGAATAGTATTAATTCAAGATCAATACAGAAATACAACAAAATAGATAGATAGAATCATTTGATTAGAAAGCTGCATTTATTTCACTGGATTTTAATATCGGGATAGTAATCACTTCATTTCACAGCATTTTGAATATAAAAGGATTGCCAGAAAAGGAGAAAGAAAAAAAGAAAACAAAGAAACGAAACACATGAAGCAAATCACTTGATTTATGGAAAATGACTGGACAGGTTATGAAAGAATTAATCTAATGTTTGAAAAATAGCAATGGATAACATTGTTTGAAAAGAGGATATTAATTTTTACACCAGTCTACATTTTTTTTCCACAATGCTTAACCCATGTATGTGTATTTCTGTTTATCAATTGGCCTTACTCTAGCACATGCCTGTATCAGTGACGCCCCAAGAAGACATTTAGTTGTTATTGGAGATCATTCAAGGATACAGGACAACACTCCTGAGAGCCCCGCCTGGTTCCATGTGTTCCATTGATAGCATTATCACATAGCTGTGACAGGGTGTTGTTTAAACATCTCATCACAATAGATCACCGCGCACTTTATGCTCAGGTGAGCTACAAGAAGCAATTATTTGTTGCAGACAATTTCTTCTTGTCTTGGAGTGTTTTCAGATATTTCCATCTTTTTTGGTACAAAACAACATGAAAAATGAAGAACTTGCATGTTTTCCCAATTTCTTTTCTTAAGGACTATAAAAAGGCAGGATTGAAAAAACTTAAGTTAATGCTTTTCTTATCTTTTTCTTTGTTCAGGGACCAAGAAGAGATCTGAAAATATGAAACATACTTTTACAGTAAGTCAAATTTACAAATCTCGGGCCATGCCCACTGAACTCCAACATTGCAGTTTGACTGAAGTGACATTAAATATATTATCTGGGACATAAAATCAAGGCAGACCTAAATTTCATAAGCAATATGCACTATGTTTAACCCATTCCCAAACAAGCCCTCCGTTTTACTCCCCTTAAGAAAAACGCTTTTGTAATTATTTTTGAAAATGAAGAAATCGCTTGACTCAATGTTTACTATCCAAAAAGATTAAAAAGTTAAATTACATCAACTTGAAATTGTCGTCTGATTCTTCTTTCAATTTGAACCAGTCGAAAATTTTGTTGCATGGGAATGGCTCAAGATTCCAAAATTAAAAAAAAAATGCTCAACTTGAATGTCAGGGTTCAAATGACTTCTGGTATAAATGAACAATTTGATTGGTAAATTAATTGTATTTCACTGCTTTATGATTTTGAATAGGTAGACAGACAACAAAATTTTAGACTGGTCCAAATTGAAAGATGTTGCAGAAGACATTTTTGTGAATGTTTTAAGTTGAAAATAAATGTCATTTTAGGTAGAAAAGTTAATGAAAAGCAATTTCTTCTTTTCTCACTAAAATTTTCCATGATCTTATTTCTTTAGAATGTCAAAGAAAGCATCATTGTGGAGTGAAGAATTAAAAGACTGATAAAGCGAAGAAAAGGAGATTGAACATGATATATTTTTTTATGTTTTAGGTATGTGTCGAGGGTAATATTGCAAGTGGGAAAACGAAACTTCTAGAGTACTTCAAAAAGTTCCCCAGCATTGTTGAGGTTAGATTTGTAAAATGTACTTTGTCATTTACAGTTTTATAATTTGATTTTTAGTTTTTTTTTCTATCAAAAATGAGTCTTCTGATTGGCTGAAAAAAATATTCATACCTTCATGAATATAACTTTGAGCAGGCAGCTATTTTGTATGCTTGTCCACAAAATATTTCCTTACAAAATGCTTGATATCATTTAATTATTCGAAATGAAGAGAATCCATAAAAAAAACAAAAATTATATGTACCGGTATGAATCTGGTTCTTGTATTCATAAGTGTAATTATTTTTTGTATCCTACATCCATGAAAACAGAAAATAATCCTTCATCTCTTAAAGATAAAGCAAAATAGAGCAAGCTGTTTTGCTTTTTCTTCCACCCATTCCCACTCAATCCCTCCTTTTTATTCCCTTGAAGAAAAAAGCTTCAGAAAACATTGTGGATGATAAAGAAATTGTTTGATACAAGCAATTTCTTCAGTATCCACAATGTTTTCTACCCAGAAAGACAACAAAAAAAAACACCTCAATAAAATACATTGTCTGCACCTTCATTCAATTTGGACCTGCCTAAACTTTTGTTGTCTGGTAATGGGTAAATGCTTTCCAATGGATGATTTAGATTTCTGAAACCAGTGAAATTATCAAAATGGTCAACTCATGGGTTTGATAGACTTTTCCCTGTTTAATACTTCCATTTTGCACTACTAAACATTATCTCGGGGGGAAGGGAGGGAGGTAGAATAGTTTTTTTTATTCTTTCATGAAATGAATATATGTAAATGAAAAAGATTTTATTTCAGACTGTGGAAGAACCCACCAAGAAATGGAGAAATATTCAGGGGCATAATACTTTGGTAAGTTCAAATTCCATTTCTGAAACAACGTGCTTATAAGGTATTCTAACCCATTTCCCGACAAAAGGGTTTTAGACTGGTACAAATTGAAATAAATTCAATGGGGGGAATCATGTGACTGATATTGATGTTGAATGCAAAAAATTGGCATCATTTTGACTGCTTCATTGGCAAATTTCATACTTCACAAAGCTATGTATTCAAGCTATGTAGTTTTTCAGCCCAGCCACCTTTCCTATCATATGGGTTTCAACTGATACCAAACTTTTCCCTCTCCGTCTGCTGTATTTAGAGAATAATTTGTGAATATTTTCGAATAGACAAAAGTCTTCGTTGGGTGTTCAGCACGCCACATTACATGTACAGCCTGCCACCGTCATAGCGCAGTCGGTATCGCCTCAGGCTCCTAATCTTCGATCATGGGATGTCATGGGTTCGATCCCCCAAGGCAGCACATATCCTTTTCGACATTAGTCTCTCACCAATGGGTGGATAGTAGTAAACCTAAGTGAGATAGCAGCTGGAGGCTAGGTAAGGATGTAGTGGTAGTAATGGTGTGAGAAATACCAGGAATCCATTGTTAGGTGCTCCAGCTTCCGCAATATGACTGAAGTACTGTTATAAGTGGCATTAAACCCCATTCAATCAATCAGTCATATGTACAGCTATATTTCTTAGTCAAAGAACTCTCTGTTCATATGGTATATTTTTGAACTCCCTTTTATCAATAACTTTTTATTCCAGCCCATTTAAAATGTCGAAGATTTCTTGGTTGAATGTATTCGCGAAAAAGTTAAGTATTCATGGTTTAAGACACGCCAAATCTCTTTACTCGTGACAGGCACTGTACAAACACTGGATTTTATGTCACTGTGATTTCATACTTAAGAAAAAATTGTGGAAAAAGAAGAAATTGCTTGTTACAAGCAATTTCTTCTTTTTCCACAATATTTTCTAACCTATAGGATGGTTTCATTTCAAATTTCATCGAATTTTTATTGTAGTCTGCAACCCCTTCCAATTTGGACAGGTCTAAAATTTTGCAAAACATGAAAGGGTTAAGGGATTATATCCTCAGCACTAACAAGTAATGATATTGGGAGTTTTGACCACTTTTTAATTCTGCAAAACTTTTCACCTTCCAAGCTCAAATTCTTATGTGTATGCTTTCCGAAATACTGTGTATGCCCTGAGATGGGATCATCAGACTCTATTTGATTCTTTTAATTAAGTATTGGTTATACTTCATTTCTAATAATATACGCGATAAGACGTAAGAGAAGTACAAGAGTATTTCCTGTAAATTGTAGGAAAATGAACTATAATTGTTTTACTGACCAACCTGATTCTTATTGAATGATCAATTAAGTTAGTATCAAATGTTCTTCAATCAAACCGACCAAAACAAATTGAAAAGGGTCAAAGTCAATTACACATACAGGGTTTCATCAATGTTTCATTATTTTGTAGGATAGTTTCAACGGTTTGAGTAGTCTTGTATCTCATGGTAAAACTTCATAGTTACAGCTTTAAACACTTTACAATTTGTGGAATACATTGTATATCTTTTATAAGCATAATCTGTGGAAAATATACATTAAGACTAATGTGAGATTTTTATCTACAATATTTTTTTGCAATATTACGCTGAGGGGGCGACCTAAATGTCTCTTTCATAAGCTGTAATTACTTCGTTCGCCCACCGATCCATCATGTTAAAAAGAATCATGTTAATTAATTATCGTAACATTAGCCTAACATGGCATGAATCGCTGTTTTTGTATTCATTAAACTTTACATGATTTACCTTTTGTACTACTCAATCTAAACATGTGTTGCTTCCTTTCTCTTTTGACGATTATTTGTTACAACACGATTTGTCATGAATACTTTTAAATCACAAATCCTTTTCAGAACAAAGCACATTTCTTTTATAAGAAATAAAAACATTTAAGAATAATCTAACACAAATACTTCCAAAAGATCCAAAAGTATTCACCACACAAAAGTAAATTATATTGCCCCAACTCTCTTATCTTCTCTTTTTAATACCTCAAGATGTGTCATACCTTTTGCTAAGGTACATAATGACCCTTATCAGTGAGGATTGTAGGAGGAAATCTTTTACAAATGTTTGTTTGTATGTATTTCTATTGGGAAGAAACCTAAGTTTAATGGCCAAGGTAATTATTCTATATACAAAATCAAATAGAATAAAATCTCATTTAAAAAAAACCTTGTAGGCCCAAGAGACCTGACATTATGTCAGGCAGTACAATTCAAGCATAAGTTATTGTATTTTTCAATTCTCAACAGACTCTGCACAGAGGGGATGTATATGATCTTCTCAAAATGTCTATTTTCACTTTCTCTTGATCCCAGAAACCATTTGTGTCTGTGTATTACGTTTTTTTTTTGTCTCTGGGTCAGCCCAAACTCCTTACAAATCACATAAAAACAAGATGAAAGTCAACAGTATAAACCAAATGAAATTGAATGGGCTTAATTAATTCGGGCATAGTCTTTTATCTATCTTTTGGTAATTCGTGAATAGACCACGACAGGTCTATAACTGTGGTTTGCCTAGTGTTCAAGCAACTTTTAACATCATGTGCACTGCAATTTGGCATGTTAGATACCATGTGTGCTTAACATAATTTTTAGCTCACCTGAGCACAAAGTGCTCTGGATGAGCTATTGTGATCGGTCATCGTCCAGCGTCCTTCCGTCGATCTGTCCGTCCGTTCGTTCACAATTACAAAAAAATCTTCTCCTCCTAAACTAACCATGGAATTTCAACCAAACTTCACAGAAATGTTTCAAAATACTTCAAAGAATTGAAATCCATGAAGAACTCTGGTTGCCATGGCAAGAAAGTGAAAAAGCTTAAAAAATCTTCTCCTCCCAAGCTGTAAGGCCTAGAGCTTTGATATTTTGCACAAATCATCACCTATTGACCCTCTACCAAAATACTTCAAAAACTTACCGTATCTTAAAATTGGCCCTTTTCTGTGCAATCCCTGATTTTACAAAGAAATTAAGAAGGAAATCTTTAAAATCCTCTACTCCCAAACCATAAGTCCTAGTGCTGTAATATTTTAGTGTGTAATAATACATTTTGACCCTTACCAAAATACTTCATAGAATTACTGTATACTGAAAATAAGCCCTTTTTGATGCAACCCCAGATTTTAGAAAGGAATAAAGAAGGATATTATAGAAAATTTTCTCCTAAACCATTAGGCCTAGAGCTTTGATATTTGGTATGTATCAATGCCCATTGACCCTCTACTAAAATACTCCAAAGAATTACTGTACTCTTGAAATTAGCTCAATATGGTTGGATCTTCACTATACCTAGGATTAAAGGAGAAATTTAAAAAAAAAAAACTCTCTTCTTCTCCAAAATGATTAGGTGTAGGGCTTTGATTTTTTGTATATATCAAAAAGCCTTGAGCCATCATACTCAGGGGAGCAATATAGGACCATCAAGATCCTCTTGCTTATTTTTTTTCCTTTTGTGGTAGAAAAAAATTGTGGAAATAGAAGAAATTGCTTGTTGTAGTTCTTCATTAATGGTAATGTTTTCGAGAGCTCTTTTCTTGAAGGGCGCAAATGGGCGGGGTGGGGTGGGAATATGTGAAGATTTAAGAAAAATTCCTTTGAAATGATTACAAAAGCATAAAAGAACAGACACCCTTTTGGCATGTCTCTACTCAGTGTAAAACTTTTTGAATTAGGACCATTGAACTTCTTTTAACCTATTCCCACTCAGTGACGCTTTTAGACACCCCCAACAAAAAAGCTTTACAAGCAATTTCTTCATTTTTCCATAAAGTATTTTTTACCCGGAAAGATGAAAAAGAATCCGAAATTTCATAAACTGTAAATTGTTGTCTGCAACTTCTTTCAATTTGGGCCAGTCTTAAATTTTAACGTCTAGTAATTGGTTAACTAGACAACAAAATTTTAAAATGGTCCAAACTGAAAGGAATTATGGAGGACACTTCTTAGTTGATGTAATATACAAAATCTTTGTCTTTTTGGGTAGAAAATGCTATGGATAATGAAGAAATTTCTTGTTACGAACAATTTCTTCAATTTCCACAATGGTTTCTAGAATTCTTTTTTCTCAACCAATTACCACTTTATCCTGCAATTTTAAGCACTGAAGAAATTAAGCTTTGAAAAACATGTGAGGAAAGGAGATATTGCACATTTCTCCTTTTCTCTCTATGTTTTCTACTGCATATGAAAGTGGTTTTTTTTTCAATTTAATTGCACTTTTAAATGCCATCTTTCATCTGGTACAAAGGGGCATCAAAAAGTGGGATTGTGTGGGAATGTGTTAAGTGTTTGATGTATGACCCAAATTAAGTAACTTAATGATCTCGGTCTGATAAGTCAAAGGTCATAGTTAACCCATTCCCGTACAATGACATTTTTTAATACCCCCAAGAAAAACAATTTGGAAAAACATTGTGTAAAATGAAGAAATTTCTTGCAACAAGCAATTTCTTTATTTTCCACAATGTTTTATATTAAAAAAATTCAAGAAATTCAAAATTTCATAAACTTTATATTGTCATCTGCAAGTGCTTTCTTGTAATTGGTTAACTCTTTTTTTTTAACTCTTATTTCAATTCCTTTACATACTTTTTACTCTCTCAAAAAAAACACACCAACATTTGTTCTAAGACCATGACAGTTTGACGAAAAAAGGCCAAGGTCATTTTCAGACTAAGTTCGAAAATATTTTCTGTTCCTTGATTGTGATGCTGCATTCGGCTTTTTAGCTCAGCTTTGATAGCTTTAGTAAACAGACAAAATTTTGAGGTTGAATAACTACGCCATAAAAGTACCGGTAGTTTTTATTTCAAGAATATTGCAAACTCTGCCACAGCTTTTTATAGCCTCATGAATGAACTTTATTCAAATTGTAAACAACTCCTTCAAAAGCATGCTATTTAACGCAATCCAACTCCATCACACTTCTGAAGCATTTCAAGAAAGTGGCTTTGAAAACATTGTAGACAATGAAGAAATTGCTTGTAACAAGCATATTCTTCATTGTCCACAATGTTTTCTACCCTACAAGGCAAAAGTTTTCTAAATTCCATCATGATAACCTTTGACAAAGAAGATTACTTGATCATGTTAAGCTAGTACTTTCAGTACTTTGATTATGCCTGTTGGTGGCAGTCCTTGAAGGATAATTTTACA
Organism: Fragum fragum; assembly: GCA_946902895.1. Taxonomy (NCBI): domain Eukaryota; kingdom Metazoa; phylum Mollusca; class Bivalvia; order Cardiida; family Cardiidae; genus Fragum; species Fragum fragum. Next base: position 12,835,158 of record OX336373.1, on the reverse strand, counting down.
AGCTGTATGTTGAACTTTGAAATAAGTTGACCATTCCCACGCAATCCCATTTTTTTACGCCCCCCAGAAAAACATTGTGGAAAAGAAAGAAATGACTTGTCACAAGCAATTACTGTGTTTCCCACATTGTTTTCTACCCAGGAGGACAGAATTTTTTTTAGTTTCATCAGGTTGAAAGTGTCATCTGCAACTTCTTCAAATTTGGATTTAAGCATTTGGTAAAGGGTTGTGGTAAATCAAGCTGAAATAGAACAAAAATAACAGCTATTTTTAGAAAAGAGAACCTGAAAAACTTTGATCTCAGTGTGTTATTTCAGGCAGCCATGTCTTTTAACCTTTTTCATGCTGAACCCGGAATATACCTGCTTTGGCAGGAGGTATAGACATATGTGCAGTCTGATCTTAGTCTATACCACCTGCTTTTCCTTTTCAGCCAGAATTTGTTATAAGATAGATTTTCAATATAAATATTGACCCATAATTTGGTGCTTCCAGTGCTCCAGCCCTATGATTTAACCCTTTCCTGTTTTATGAAATTTTAGACTGGTCCAATTTGAAAGAGGCTGCAGACGACAATGAAAAATGCATGCAATTTGAAATCTGACCATCCTATGTGGTAGAAAATATTGTTACAAGCAATTTCTTCTTTTTCCACAATGTTTTCTCAAGTATAAAATCACATTGACGTAAAATCCCGGGTTTTTCCAGGAAAGGGTTAAATGCAATTCTCCTATCGATTTAAAATTCAGCATAACAAGAGTTAAAAGCAAATTGCACTTTTAGATTAGATGTGACCTCAGTTTGCTTTTCTGTTATTTCAGGCAGCTATGTATGAAGACCCATCCAGATGGGGAGCTGTCTTTCAGTCATACTCACAACTTACCATGTTACAGAACCACATAAAACCTCAGGTACTGTACAGGGTTTACTTACTTGTATCGAGAAAAGTTGATTCTTCAGTGAAACAGTATCCATGCTCTAAGTCAAGAACCATTTATCCTAGGACTATGCAACTATACTCAAGTGTAACCCTTGACCCAAGGAGGTATCATATTTTTTGGGGGTCACAAAGGTCAAGGTCATATCTAAATATTTATTGAAATTGTGTCCACTGACTACCTCATGAGTCAAGTGACCTAGGACACTTTTTTCAAGTGTTGCCCTCAATCAACGGAAGTGAACTGTTATTTTTGGGCCATGTAGGTCAAAGGTTAAAGGGAGGTATTGATGTTCCTGAAATATTGATAGGAAAAATTTGCCTACATATACATATCCTCAAATGGATGCTCAACACTTAAATTTGAGTCATATATTGTCTTCGTGGTAATCTAATAGGCTTAAGGTGGCATTTTTTGGTTATATAGGAAAGGTGCAAGGGAATTCCAGGTTAGTTTTTAGCTCACCTGAGCACAACGTGCTCAAGGTGAGCTTTTGGTATCACCTTTTGTCCGTCGTGCGTCGTGCGTCGGAAGTCGTCAACAATTCTTTAAACATCTTCTCCTCAGTAACCACTGGGCGGAATTCAACCAAACTTGGTAGGAATGTTCCTTGGGTGACCCTTTTCAAAAGTTGTTCGCGGATTTTTGATTGACCCCCAAATATGGGCGTGGCAGGGCGTGGCAGTTTTTAACTTAGAAATCTTTAAACATCTTCTCCTCAGTAACCATTGGGCCAATTTCAACCAAATTTGGTATGAATGTTCCTTGGGTGACCCTTTTCAAAAGTTGTTCGTGGAATTTTGATTTACGCCCAAATATGGGCGTGGCAGGGCGTGGCAGTTTTTGACTTAGAAATCTTTAAACATCTTCTCCTCAGTAACCATTGGGCCAATTTCAACCAAACTTGGCATGAATGTTCCTTGGGTGACCCTTTTCAAAAGTTGTTCATGGAATTTTGATTTATGCCCAAATATGGGCGTGGCAGTTTTTGACTTAGAAATCTTTAAACATCTTCTCCTCAGTAACCATTGGGCCAATTTCATCCAAACTTGGCATGAATGTTCCTTGGATGACCCTTTTTACAAGTTGTTCGCAGAATTTTGATTTATGCCCAAATATGGGCGTGGCCGGGCGTGGCAGTTTTTGACTTTGAAATCTTTAAACATCTACACCTCAGGAACCATTGGGCCAATTTCAACCAAACTTGGTATGAATGTTCCTTGGGTGACCCTTTTCAAAAGTTGTTTGGCAGAATTTCGTTTCACGCCCAAATATGGGCGTGGCAGTTTTTGACTGTGAAATCTTTAAACATCTTCTCCTCAGTAACTATTGGGCCAATTACAACCAAATTTGGTATGAATGTTCCTTGGGTGACCCTTTTCAAAAGTTGTTCTTGAATTTTGATTTATGCCCAAATATGGGCGTGGCAGTTTTTATAACTTTGAAATCTTTAAACATCTTATCCTCAGTAACAGTTGGGTCAATTTCAACCAAATTTGGTATGAATGTTCATTGAGTGACCCTTTTCAAAAGTTGTTCTTGGAATTTTGATTTATGCCCAAATATGGGCGTGGCAGGGTCAGGCACTTTTTTGACTTTGAAATCTTTAAACATCTTCTCCTCAGTAAGCATTGGATCAATTTCAACCAAATTTGGCATGAATGTTCTTTGGGTGACCCTTTTCAAAAGTTGTTTGCAGAATTTGGTTTCACGCCCAAATATGGGCGTGGCAGTTTTTGACTTTGAAATCTTTAAACATCTTCTCCTCAGTAACTATTGGGCCAATTTCAACCAAATTTGGTATGAATGTTCATTGAGTGACCCTTTTCAAAAGTTGTTCTTGAATTTTGATTGATGACCAAATAAGGGCTTGGAAGGGTTGGGCAGTTTTTGACTTTGAAATCTTTAAACATCTTCTCCTCAGTAACCATTGGGCCAATTTCAATTTTGAATCATCTTACATTAGTCAGGTGAGCGATTTTAGGGCCATTCTGGCCCTCTTGTTTTTTTCATGGAATTCGGTTGTTGACACTTCATGACCTCATTTGCATATCACCCAAAGTCATTGGAAGGTAACAAATTGACAAGCGAAACAACCAATGTCCTAAATCATGTCACACCAAATGGTAAGTGTCTATATTCCCAATAATGCTTATGGCAGTTTTGTAATGATCTATACAGAATTGAATGATGTTGGTTTGAGCAAATTCAAACTTAATGCTGGATTCCAACGGTTTGCACAGCATGAATTACCCAATATTCTTTGCAACTGTCTCGGCTTAATCTAGAAATAGATTAACAGCCTACATAGGCTATCAGGGAAATACCCCAGTTTATTGAAATAGTTTATGAGAGGGAATAAGAATACATGTAATAAATTTCTTTGACATGATAAAAATATTGATACGCACCTTTACGGTAACAAATTAAAACAGTATGAGAAACAGTTCTAATCTCTGATAGCTCTTCTACAGTGTAAAAAGTTATAGAGGATAATTGTTTCAGTGTAAGATTGATTCATCGGGTGGACAACAAAAGCTATATTTTCATGAGTGGTGGAGTCACAAGTGAAAATATGCCTTAATTGTTCATGAAATGAATGAAAAATTGATATAACACATACACACACACACAAATTCTATATATTTAATGCAAAAATTAACAAAATATGTGAGAATTTCTAAAAGCGTGTCATTTACATGGCAACCAGATAATATCACCAGTGTCTTTTGTCTAGCCTAGACAACATTCAGTAGTGCACAGTGACTGAAAGCAGTTTTAAATCTACCAACAAACTTTCCAAAAACTTTATTTTTTCTCCTTGTCTTTCTCAGATATGTCCAGTGAAGCTTATGGAAAGATCAATATACAGTGGAAGGTACTGCTTCATCGAAAATTTACATAAAAGGTTTGTCCTTTTTCTGTTTTACTATATTCAAAGTTTGATACCATTTAGTAATAATTTAATTGTTAGTTTCGTCTATCAAAAACGAGCATTCTGATTGGTCGAAAAATTTAATTCATACCTCCATGAACAAAATTTTGAGTACGCAGCCATTTTGAATGCTTCCACACAAAATAGTTCACTACAAAAAGGTATCAAAATGTGTTAAGTTGTTGCATTTTTCGCTCGATGCTATTAAATTATAAGAAATGAAGATAATATTTTTTGTTTTCATGGAGGTATGAACCGAAAATGAAGAAACTTTAGAATGGTCCAAATTGAAAGGGGTTACAGATTACATTTTCAAGCTGATGAAATCGTAAAATTCTTTGTCCATCTGGATAGAAAATATATTGCAAAAATGAATAAACCGCTCGTAACTATGTTTTCCAAAGTTTTTTCGTGAGGAGTGTTCAAAACCGGTATTGTTTGAGAATTGGTTAACCCTTTCCTGTTTTTCAAAATTTTAGACTAGTCCAATTTGAAAGAAAATGCAGACAACAAATAAAAGCAAGTGCCATTTGAAAAGTAATCAACCTACGGGGTAGAAAATATTGTGAGAAAAGAAGAAATTGCTTGTTATAAGCAATTTCTTCTTTTTTCCCACAATGTTTTCTCAAGTTTAAAGTCACAGGGACGTAAAAACCAGGGATTGAACAGGAAAGGGTTAAAGTAGTGAAACCCAGGGATTACTTAGGATTACTAGATGAGTTTTAAACAACACTTGTAAAATGTTATTAAATTGGTAGATCCATGTCCTTATTAAAAACACTCTTCTTTTTGGCTTTAAGGTACACCTCATTAAATAAATATGCCAAGGTCAAGGTCACTTAATAATAATCTAGGTCAAACTTGTGAATAGTTTGCTGTTTCAGGTATGTTAGTGTTTTACAAACACATCTTATTTTATCATATTTATTTTTTCAGCAATCTCATGCCAGATCTAGAATACATTGTATTGGGAGAATGGTTTAAATGGTTAACAAAGTCTAATGATATACAAGTTGATCTTATTGGTTAGTAACAAGCAATTGTTTTATTTTACACAATGTTTTCAATACAGAAAGTTGACAAAAATGAACTTAAAATTGCCGTCTGCAACTCTCTTCTGTTTGGACCATTTTAAAATTTAGCAGTCTGGTAATGGGTTAAAGATGAATGCAAAAATCCATAGGCAGTCAAGTTGATCTTTCTTATATAAGAAGAAACAGGAGTGCTATCACAATATGTCTGATGATTTATTTTCAATTAAGCCTCTCCTGTTTCCTAGTTTTTACGTCCCTGTGATTTTATAATTGAGAAAACATTGTACAAAAAGAAGAAATTGCTTGTAACAAGCAACTTCTTCTTTTTCTCTACAATATTTTGTATCCTACTGAATGGTTATTTTTCAAATTAAATCTACTTTAAATTTTCGTCCGCAAACCCTTTCAATTTGGACAGATCTAAAAATTTGCAAAACAGGAAAGAATTAAGCCATCTTTTCCCGTGAGACAGCAGAATATCAAAAACCCAGTTCAATATGCAAAAGGTCAAATGATTACACCTAGAGTGTGAAAATTTCATCTGTTGAGAAACATGGGATGAGTTGTGTTCACAATAAATTTTACAAGAAACCACCTTAAACTATGATGCAGGTGAGATGGCGTAACCCTGACAAAATGGATAAAAGTCATATTAAACAAACAGATGAAATAATGGGATAACAGATGGAGAAAATGCTGCATAATATGTCCATGATGTATAAAATCCTGTATTTAGCAGCAATTCTTTTAGATTAACCACTGAAAAGTCTTGTTTTTGCTGTTGTTTGTTTCAGTTTATTTACGAACAAAGCCAGAAGTTGTAAATGAAAGAATAAAGGCAAGACTCAGACCAGAAGAACAAAGCATTCCTTTAGTAAGTGTCTTCTGTCTGTAATTTGTAAGCTGAACTTTGACTATGATATAACTAGAGTGCCATTGGCACTAAAGCGCTCACCTGAGTCCATGATTACAAAATTCTAAATGAACTAGTTTTGGCAAAATGTGACCTGTTATCAAATCTTGTCTTCAAATCAAGAGCAAAAATTCTTTTGAAATTTCAAGAAATTTGTGCCAGAAACATAGCATATGAATTACAAAGAAGATTTCTTTAGATTAGACCTAGTGACCTAGTTTTGACCCCATGTGACCCAATATAAAAAAATGATAGATATTTTTTAGAGATAAACATTCTGAACAAATACAGTAAAACTCATTCGTACATCCACCCTGAAAATACGGGCACCCCACTATTACGACCAAATTTTTACAGAACAGAATTTTTTGTTCTTTACTTCAATGGTCGCGAGCCCTTCTAAAACAGGCACCCCGCTATTCAGAATTACGAACTCTAAATTCAGTACCAACTATAGCTGATACACTATTTTGAACCCACCTAAACTGACCAGTAACTTTGCACCTTGAGACAGACCACTGGAATTTCACACTTGACAAGCGCGACACTAATTGGGTATGAATCCATTGTCAATACAATATCGGATTTTTCATTATTATGATAGGCGTCATTTCTATTAAATAGATTAACGTGGCCGATCACTTTTAGAAATTATATCTTGTAATATTTTTAATTGTTATTTGAATATGTCATGGGTTTTGACTAGAGTAAAAAAGTCGAAAGTGAAATCGTATCCGAGAAGATACGATTTGTTTGTTTATGGCATTCTGAACAGTTAATTAGTAATTAAATTATTATTTTAACTAATTGATGTTTTGTATTTGCATTATAGAAGATATGATATCAACAGTTTGAGACTTTGAACCCGTTCTTACGTATGAATAATCTGAGGTCTGACTTCTGAATCAGATCAAAATGGAGATCAAAATGGAGATGAGAGAAAGTAGGACCTATCAAAGATTGTAAATTTGAAAATGACATAAGATTTTGTTGTAGTACATGTTTTTAAAGTTTTATTTTTTTATGTATAGTATTAATATATTCAAATAAAGAAGATAAGATAAACATGAATTACTTGACAACAAACAACCAAACCTCAGTATTACGACCACCCCGCTATTAAGACCACTTTCAGAAAGTACCACAAGTGGTCGTATTAGAGGGGTTTTACTGTAAATTGTATCAAGTCAATTCAGCCAAAAATGTGGCTTCTGAAATGTAAACAAGGTATATCTAAGATTTAACACTATGTCACCAAAAGTCTTATTTAGCCAAAAAAGCATGGACACAAATATCAAATATCAAATAAATTCAGCAAAAATGTGGCATCTAGAGTGAACACCTTTTTTCAAAGATTTGACCTAATGACCTTTTTTGGAACCCCATGTGACCGAAATTTAATCTTTGCCAAGATATAATGGACACAAACATTCTGACCAAATATCAAATAATTTGAGACAGAGATGGTGCCACTACAGTACACACAAGGTTTTTCTTGGATTTGACCTAGTGACCTGTTTTTGACCTAATCTGACCCAATATCAAACTTTATCAAGATATTATACAGACAAATATTATGACCAAATATTGAATTATTTCAGCTTAAAATGTACCCTTTAGAGTGCACACAAGGTTTTTCTAAGATTTGACACATGACCTAGTTTTTGACCCCATCTGACCCAATATCAATTGATTTGAGGCAAAAATGTGACCTTAAAATGCACACAAGATTTTTCTGACATTTGATCTAGTGACCTAGTTTTTACCCAACATAACCCAATAATGAACTTTTCCAAGGTTTCCTAGATACAAACATTCTGACCAAGTTTCAAGACCTAGAATTGTGGCCTCTAGAGTGCACACAAAATATTGACACACAATGGACAAAGCACACAGCTAGATTACAAAAGCTCACCTTTAGCACTTTGTCTTATCTGTGTTCAAGCCTTTTAACCAATAACCAGATAACAAAGTTTTAGAAAGGTCCAAATTGAAAGAAGTTGCAGATGACAATTCAGAGTGCACTAAAATTTGGAAATAAGTGCCAAATAAGGTAGAAAATATTGTGATGAATTAGTCACAAGTAATTTCTCTTTTTCCCAAAAAGTTTTCCATAACTTTATATCTTCAGGACATCAAATAGTGGCATTGTGTGGTGATGGGTTAAAAGAATTTTCTGGGCAAAAGGATATTATTAAAATACTTGTTTTTAGCTTAGCTGTTTTGGAACTAAAACTCAAGCTATTATCATCACCTTGGTGTTTGGGGTGTTGGTTTTCATGACTTGTTTTCACCTCATTCATATGTCTGTTATTAACAATGATAATAGCTTGACACTTTTTTTCACTATCACAAGAGCTATCTATTCTTCCAAGGAAGATAACTCTAGATGCATCTGTTTAAGAATGCTGCCCCTTTTTCTACTTAGAAATGTTTACTATTCAACACCTGAAATTGCCTATCAACCCTTTTCTGTTTTTAGCTCACCTGAGCACGTAGTGCTCAAGTGAGCTATTGTGATCGTCTTTTGTCCGGCGTCCGTCCGTCGTGCGTCGTCCGTCAACAATTTCTTTAAACGACATCTCCTCCTAAACCACTGGGCCAATTTGAACCAAATTTGGCAGAAATGTTCCTTAGGTGGTCCCCTTCAAAAATAGCTAAAAGAATTGAAATCCATTAAAAACTCTGGTTGCCATGGCAACAAAAGTGAAATTTTAAAATAATCTTTAAAAATCTTCTCCTCCTGACCCAGAAGATGTAGAGCCTTGATATTTTGCATGAAGCATCAGTATATTGACCTCTTTCAAAATAGCTAAAATCATGATCCTCGGGTCCCCAGGGGCGGAGCCCCAGGGGGGGTGTTTATATAGAAATAAAGAACGATTTTTTAAATGACATCTCCTCTCAAACCACTGGGCCGATTTGAACCAAATTTGGCAGAGATGTTCTTTAGGTGGTCCCCTTCAAAAATAGCTAAAAGAATTGAAATCCGTTAAAAACTCTGGTTGCCATGGCAACAAAAGTGAAATTTTAAAATAATCTTTAAAAATCTTCTCCTCCTGACCCAGAAGGCATAGAGCCTTGATATTTTGCATGAAGCATCAGTTTATTGACCTCTTTCAAAATAGCTAAAATCATGATCCTCGGGTCCCCAGGGGCGGAGCCCTTGGGGGGGGGGGGGTTATATAGAAATAAAGAACGATTTTTTAAATGACATCTCCTCTCAAACCACTGGGCTGATTTGAACCAAATTTGGCAGAAATGTTCCTTAGGTGGTCCTTCTTAAAATTAGCAAAAAGAATTGAAATCAGTTAAAAACTCTGGTTGCCATGGCAACAAAAGTGAAATTTCAAAATAATCTTTAAGAATCTTCTCCTGCTGACCCAGAAGGCGTACAGCCTTGATATTTTGCATGAAGCATCAGTTTATTGACCTCTTACAAAATAGCTAAAATCATGATCCTCGGGTCTCCAGGGGAAGACCCAAGGGGGGGGGGGGGTATAGGCATGAAGCATAAGTTCACATACTTCTTTCTTATTTCTGAAATTATAACCCATGGAAAAAGTTTTTTACTTCTTTCAAATCGGCACTAAAGCCTTGGAATTTGTAATTTGGACTTTTGGATTCCCAGGTTCATAGTCTTTATACGTAATTGTGGCCCACTTGTTTCATAATCCTAAGCTTTACATGAAATTAGACTGTTGAAAGAAAAAGAGCCTTTATCTCAGGTGAGCACCCCAGGGCCAACGGCCCTCTTGTTCAAAATTTTGACTTGAAAAGGGGGCTTTACGTTTTTTAGCTATAGACTGGTCCATCTAAAGCCATTTCTCTACAGTCCCTTGACCAGATTTCTTAAAAACATGCATCCCTATATATAATTCACAAATATCTTGTTATCTTTTTCTCAATAATATGTTCTTTGTTCTTAATTTCTAATTTACTTGTCAGCATTTAACGAAAGTTCATATCAAAATTAATAATCATACTCCTTTTATTGTTACTTTGCATGAAATTGTGTTACAGGAAAAGAGGACTTAATAAGTTGTAGCCTTGTGTTTGATTGGGTGTCTTCTAAATCAATGGTAAAATTGTATTTACCCGAAGTTCTTAACTATATACTCTTTATATTATAAAAAAAAATGTTATGGGATAAGGAAATTTGATGACATATTTTTATATTTGCAGAACTATTTACAAGAATTACATGACCTTCATGAAAATTGGTTAATACACAAGACAAATTACACACCTCCTGCACCAGTTTTAGTGAGTGTTTTTTATTCCCCCTAAATTTGTACATAAGGGATACATTTTTTTTATCCAATTGTGTCTGTCTGTTAGTTTGTCTGTCTACTGAAAACTTTATCCTTGAACCTTAAATTCCATATTCAAATCATATTGCTCATATTCTGTATGCAGGTTGATTTCAAAGAAACTCGTCTAGTCAGTCTACAATTTCAAGGTCATTTTTATGTTCCCCGCTTGGTCTATCCATCTGCCTTTTGGCAAAATTAGATGAAACTTCACATGTGAATTCCTTATGATAATGTGCTGATGCATTTTTCCCAGTTTTTGGATAGCAAGTCACAGTTCAAGGTCAAAGGTTCAATTACAGATGGGTTTCAAAATAACATGGCATAAGTGTTCTCTATCATCAGTAAAAACAAAAAAGATCAGGTAAATGTCACAGCTCATAGTCAAATGTTAAAATTAAGCAACTCCATCAATTATAGATGATTTCAATATAACTTGGCATAATTGTAGCACTTGAAAGAAATATTTAGGTAACTCCAAGGTCAAGGTCACAGCTTAGGACAATTTTTGAAATTAAGTGTGTCTGGAGCATAGTTCCTTTAACTATGGATGGACTTCAAAATAATGTTGCACAATTGTTTTCTATCATGAGTAGATGTGCAATTTGAAAAAAATCTTCAGATAACTCCAAGGTTAAGGTCACAGGTCAGGTAGAGCCTGAAAATTTAGAATTTCCAGAGCATGTAATATTCCAAGAGCACAATTAAAAATGGATGTAATTTGAAATGAAACCATCCTATGTGGTAGAATGTATTGTGGGAAAAGGAGAAATTGCTTTCTTCTTTTTTCCACAATGTTTTCTCATGTATAAAATCCTACTTAGGTAAATTCCTGGTTTGCACAGGAAAGGGTTGAACAGAGTAGGAAAAAGTTGTGAGAAAAGGAGAAATTTACTTTCATTTTTCCACAGTGTTTTTTAAAAGCTATTTTCTTCTACACATAAAAATGCAGAATGATGGATTAATTAGAAAAGCAATATGTGAAAAGGTGAAATTGCTTGTTATAAACAATATTTCCATTTATTAGGTGCTTTCTTCCTAATACAACACCTAATTTTGAATTTTTAGACACATTGAATCGTAGTCTGCCACCGCTTTGAATTTGGAAAGGTAAAAAATTTGCCATCTGCTAATTGGTTATTTTTTGCTATTCACTCTAAATGTAGACACTTTTTTGCCTTTCATTTTTTTGCTATTATTTTAGGTTCTAGATGCAAATCAGGATTTACCCACAATGCACAGCATCTTCGAGAAAGAAAAAACAAAGATTTTGTGTGGAGTAACATTGACTTGATGGATTTGTTATTAGACACTTGATAGTTTTATAAGATAAAAAGGTCAACAGATTACACAATGGGTACATGATGTGCTTCAGATGCATGATACAACCAACATATACAAAGAAGAGGCCAGACCATAAAAGAACAGACTGATTCATTCAAGCTGTAGTTACATTGTTTTTTTCACTGAAAAAGTTTTTGATTCCACAATGCTTTTACCTGTTCTAATAAAATCGCACTTTTATACAACCCCAAAGAAAACTTTTGAAAACATTGTGGTGCACATTGTTTCTACCTTAAAAGACAAAACCAATGAGGTCCAGAGACACTCTACTGACTATCAAGTTTTCTGTTAACCCTTTCCTGTTCAATCACTAGCTTTTACTTGCCTATGAATTTATGACTTAGAAAATGTTATAGAAAAAGAAAAAATGCTAGTAACAAGCAATTTCTTCTTTTTCCACAAAATTTTCTACCATACTAGATGGTTATTTTTCAAATTAAATCTACTTTAAATTTTCATCTGTAAAACCTTAGAATTTGGACAGGTCTAAAATTTTGCAAATCAGGAAAGGATTAAAGAAATCTGATATTTAAGTAAATGAAAATAACTTCTGACTTTATTCCCTTAATCATTTTTAGCCACAATCCTTAAGCTCCAACATGACAGATCCAAAGGAAATTTCCTTATTACCAGCTGCTATCCCACTTAGGTTTACGATTATCCACCCATTGGTGAGAGACATATGTCAAAAAGAATATGTGCCCCGCCAGGGATCAACCCATGACATCCCATTATTGAAGATTAGGAGTCTGACTGGCTACCACTTACGCTATGTAGGCGGCGTCTACTATATTCAGGAAATTAGTGCTATATGGTGGGATCATCAATAAACCTAGGACTTAAAGAGAAATTCCTTAAACATCTTATCTGAAATAATTAGACAGAGGGCTTTGCTATTTTGTATATATCATAAAGCCATGAACCATCATACTCAGGGGAGCGATTTAAGACCATCATGGTCCTCTTGTCCTGTGTTTTCTGATGGATCCACCTCATTTCAGAGAGGAACTGCCCTTGTTACCCTACAATTGTCCTGTGAAATTTTATAGACAATCTTATAATAATTGTGAACTTCATCACATAAACATTAATGTTGTGAATGATAATTTGTAAGGCCTCTTTTCCTGTGTTTCCAATGCCACAATTATTCCATGCATCTTTGAAGAGAATCCAATAAAATCTGTTGACTTTATTGTGTTAAGGATATTTCAATCGAGTTCTCCTAAGGCCCCTTTTCCCATGATACTTTATTGACCTTACCCATTTTAAAAAGAATCAATTTGTTTGAAGAAAATTCCTTGAAAAGAAAAAAAAACGTAGGAAATATTCCGCCATTTGGTTAAATGAGGTTTTTATTATTACCCACCCATTTTTTTTAAAAATCTTTAATAGCCTCTTAAACGAACTCTGTCCCCAGAATAGCAGATTAATTATCATTAAGAATAGTCGGAGGTGGTTCTACATGCAATGGAAGCTTGTATCCTTTTTAGATAACATTAAACATAAAAGCAGATGCGCTTATATATTTCCTAATTTGAAGATTCTGTTTCAATATATTCTTTGAACAATAGTGTTGTTGTTGTTGTTGATTTTAACTTGCTCGTATTCGTAATAAAGTAATAATCATGAGTAAATTGGTCGTGGTCAAATTAAAAATCACCATACTCATCTTTAAAATAGGTCCTATAGTTCCTGTCTTCAGTTGACATATTATTTTGCTCTACTTTCATCCCCGAGTTTCCGTTCTACTTGGGACAGTAGACCGGTTGAGATATGGACATTTTTTTCTGAAATGACTAGTTACTGACTGGTAACTGTAGACCGGTACCGCCGTCGACTTTAACCCATTCCCACACAGCAAAATTTTAGACTGGACCAAATTGAAAGAAGCTGCAGACGACAATTTCAAGTTGATGAAATCTGAAATTTTTTCATCTTTTTGGATAGAAAACATTGTGGATAATGAAGAAATTGCTTGATACAAGCAATTTCTTCATTTTCCACAATGTTTTCCAAGGCTTTATTCTTGGGATGCGTAAAAAGGAGGGATTGAGTGGGAATGGGTTAATAAAGCCTACTAACTTAAAGTCGACAGTGGTACCAGTCTATGGTTACTGTTGCCGACGGGACGAAAAATACTCCCTCGTCCTTATCCCGTTCCCACACAAGAAAATTATAGACTGGTCCGAATTCAAAGAAGCTACAGACGACATTTTCAAGATGAGAACATTTGGAGTAACTCAGGCTTTTATTGCACAAAATAAGGTTGAAAATGAAGAAATTGCTTCTGACAAGTAATTTCTTCATTTTCAAATTTGTTTTCGTAAAGTATTTTCTTAATGGGCGCAAAAAGAGATTGTGTGAGAATGAGTTAAATTCTGCTAAAACCCCTCCTCGTCCTGAATACTTCTAATACGGTGATTGAAGAAATCTTTGTCCAAAATGCTGGCTTCCGGAAGTACCAAGAGTAGAAGCGCTGGTGGAGGACAACTTCAGTTTCGCGGCGCCTTTCTTTCTCTTGAAAACATTTTTTCTGGCTTATTGATCTTCATTCGGCAATCCTCGGGCGATCTTCGAAGTCTCCGATCAAGAGCACCGTCAGTAAAAGAAAAAAAAGAAAAAAAAAAAAAACAAAAAAACTTGAAAAAACTATACAAAACAAACAAACAAAAAAAACTTGAAAATGTAGATTTCTTTTAGTTAAAATCTCAGAAAATTGAACATGATTCAATTTTTTTTAATTTATTTATTTATTATTATTATTATTTGCGGAAAATATTTTTAAAAGATGAACATCAGTGAAGCAATCTTCCCCTAATCTTAGAAAAAAATGGAATGCAAATAGAGAATCATTAAGGTCATAAATCACACAACAGAGTATCCTTGAGTCATACCAGAGCAACACTAAATTGGTATTCACAGTATGACCCATGAAAACAAGGGCTGTCTGAGGACAGCAACGCTCGACTATTCTGAGTGCTGGATAGTAACATCAATACAATGTCGTCATAAGGCATAATACTTAAGAAGTAGGGATAAGAAATCTTTCAAATGAAATTTTAAGTCAAATAAGAGTTTCAAGTCCAAAAAGGGTTAAAACTCCACTATAATAAATATACTTGTAACGAATCTTTACCTAGAAGATGATAATTTTATGATGGTCACAAAAACATGTGCAAAAGTTTTAAGCAATAGCATTATTAGAAAGAGAGTCGTTAAAGATATGTGACAGTTGCACATAAGGTTTACCCAATAATTTCTAAGTCCAAAAAGGGGTAAAATTCCACTAAAATAAATGTCAGAGTAATGAATCTGTGTCTAGAGGCTGATATCATTGTAACAAAATCATGTGCAAAGTTTCAAAGCAATAGTATTAGTAGAAAGAGAGTAATTAAAACTATATGACGGTTACATCCAAGGTTCAACCCGTTACCAGACGGTAACATTTTAGACAGATTCAAATTGAAAGGAGTTGCAGACGATAAATTAAAGTTTATGAAATTTTAGATAAGTGGTCACAAGCAATTTCTCCATTTCACACAATATTTTCCTTATTGCTTATGTTGAGGGGTGTCCGAGAGTGTCATTGAGTGGGAATGGGTTAACCCAGATGTTTTTGGCCGAAGAGGATAAGAATTCCACCAGAATGAATGTCAGAGTAATGAAACTGCGTCTAGAGGCTGCTATCACTGTCACAAAAGCATGGTTTAACCAAGAGTTTCTAAGTCCAAAAAGGGTAAAAAATTCCACTGTAATAAATGTGATTGTAATGAATCTTTGCCTTGACGAGAAGGACTGTAGACGATAAGACGGGGAAAAAACATTTTGCTCATATATTTCAACTAAGACAACACAAAGAATGAATAAAGGCGAACTGTTCATGGCTCTTTTGGATTTTCGTTCGTGTATTATGAAGTCAACGCGGATGATTGGTTTGTTTAATAACATGTTATGTCGGTAGACTAGAGAATCACCCAGGTTAAATGTCATGTAATAGAAAAGATCCACTAGTGTGTCTTTTAACTGTAGGAGTCTGTTTAGTTCATCTATTACTTCTGATTTACCGACAACTTCTTGATCTGGCGTAGTTTTTATAGTAAATATATAGTCGACAAGCTGGTTAACTAGTAGATGTAACCCGTATAAAGATTCCAGGATATTTTTGCTTCGTTTCTTTCGCGTGACCGCAAATTTCTAACCTGTTGAGGGTTTGTTTAAGCATTTTAATTCCTCTTAACGCATTCACACACAACAAAATTTTAGATTGGTCCAAATTGGAAGAAGCTGTAGACCACAATTTCAGGTTGACGGAATTTTAAAATTTTCGTCTTTTGGAATAGAAAATCATCGTGGATAATGAAGAAATTGCTTGAAACAAGCCATTTCTTCATTTTCCACAATGTTTTCCATAGTTTTTTCTAGAGAGGCGTAAAAAGGAGGGATTGAGGAGTAGGAATGGGTTAAATTCGAATCGGAAGATGACTCTGATATATGTTTATCGGTATATTCCATTTGGTTTGATTTTAAACATCCCTTTTCATTTGTTCAACAACAGACGAACTGCATTTTACAACAGCACAAACTGGCTTAATGAAATTTGATATTTACATTGAGCAGTCCTGTTGGTGCATATAACCTTTACTCATACTAGATTGATTGATTGATTGAATGGGGTTTAACGCCACTCTAAACAGTATTTCAGTCACATCGCGGCGGTTTGAGCACCTAACAATGGATTCCTGGTATTTCTCACACCATCACTACCACTACATCCTTTCCAGCTCCAGCTGCTATCCCACTAAGGACATGCAATACACATGTTTTAACCCATTCCAGTTAATTTTTTAGACTAGTCAAAATTCAAATAATTTGCAGACGATAATTTAAGTTGGTTGAATTTTAACGATTTTGTCATTTAACGTACAAAACTACGGAACCCCTAAAGAGACATTCAAGACTTTTTTTTTAATATGCAAATGATCCAATGTTATTTCGTAATTACAAAATCTTATTTCGCAATTACGAAATATTCTCGGAATCATTTCGTATTACGTTATACTATTTCGTAATTACGAATTAATCTTCCAACGTATTTCGTAATTACGAAATAGTATTTCGTAATTACGAAATAGTCTTTCAAAATTAAATGTCGTGTCATAGTAAAGATCCACTAGTGTGTCTTTTAACTGTAGTAGCCTGTTTAGTTCATCCATTATTACTATTTCGCGAAAATATTGGTATCGTTGGTAACCTCAGAAAAATATGTCTCAATTCTCTTGGACTTCGGACTTCAAAGTTGAACATATTTCGTATTTACAAAATAATGAAGAAATAGTATTTCGTAATTACGAAATGTTATTTCGTAATTACGAAATAATTTGGATCATTTCATATTAAAAAAAAGTCTGGAATGTCACTTTAGGGGTTCCGTACAAAAAAAGTCTGGAATGTCACTTTAGGGGTTCCGTACAAAACAATGTGGGTGATTCAATAATTACTTGTAAAAAGTAATTTCCTATAACTGTAACAATGAAGGTATCCATGAAATATAACATGACTTCTAACCTCAAGATCACGGGTTCGAGCCCACGGCTGACCATATCAACTAACACAACTAATTGTCTGTAGGATGTGACGTTAAACCGAGGTCCCGTGTGACGATGCTATACATTGAGCACGTTAAAGAACCAGGCGGAGCTCTCAGTAGTTTCGCCCTGTATCCTTGCACTATCCGCCGTAACAACTAACCGTCTTCTTGGGGCGTCGCTCATATGGGCACGTGATTCGGTAGCGACGATAAATAAACGGAAATACGCACAAATATAGCAATCTTTCCAGTTCTAATGGGAAAGAGACCTAGCTGGCAACTTTATTGTTTCTTGTCAATCTTTATTAAATTCTATGAATGACTATATTATCAGGAGGAAGGTCCACGATAAATACGGTTACGTTCTGTCCAATATACCAGGAAAGAGGCCTTAAAGTAAATATCTTTGTTACCATGCTAAAGGTCACAATTTTGGCACAATCTTTCTCAATCTTGCTGAATTTATGGTCTTGAGAAGAGTCCTTATTGAATATGGTTACATTCTGATGAATGTCAAAGGAAAAAGGCCCTAATGACATAACATTGTTACAATTTTGACTCAGTCTTTCTCAAATATGCTGAATATGTTTTTTATGGTCATCAAGAAGACCCTTACTGAATATAGTGACTTTCCAAATTAACCAATGTTAAGGCTGTGGCAAGGAATCGTGAGGTCCAGGGTTCAATCCTCGGTCGCTGCAAATATTTCACCGGCGTTTGTCTCCTACCAATGGGTTTTTCATAAATCTAAGTGGGGTGAGCAGCTGGAGCCTTGGAAAAGATGTAGTAGTAATACTGGATCTAGAAATTCCAGGAAAAAAATGTTAGGTGCTCCACCCGCCATGATATGACTAAAAAACTGTTAAAGTGTCGTTATGCCCCCTTCAATCAAACAAATCAACCAACCAGTGTTAAGGAAAAACGACCATGATAACAATTCCTTGTTACTACTTTACTAGACGCAAATGTAGCTCACCTGAGCACAAAGTGAGATGTGAGCTATTGTCATTGTCCGTCGTCCGTCGCCGCCGCCATAGCAAAGCTGGTAACGCATCAGATCCCCACTCTTCAATCAACGGCGACACATATCCTTTCCGACATTTTTCTCTCACCGATGGATGGATAACAGTAAAACTATGTTGGAAAGCAGATGCGGACTAGGAAAGGATGTACTGGTGGTACTGGTGCTAGATATACCAGGATTCCATTGTTAGGTGCTCCAGCTGCTGCGATATGACTGAAAAATGTTAAAAGCGATGTTTAACCACAATAAATCAACTAATCCGTCTGTCCTTCCGTCCACAATTTCTTTGAAAATCTTCTCCTCCTAAATCAGTAGAACATTCAAACTGAAGGGGTGTTCCTTGTTGATGTTCTACAAAAGTTGTTAAAAGAATTTCATTCTGTGAAAACTGATGTGGTATTTGAAATGGGGAATAGTAATCTTTAAAAAAAAATCTCATAAACCAATAGGCCAATAAGCTGAAATTTTGCAGGGATGTTCCTTCGGTAAAGCTCTGTTGGTAAAAGAATTTCATTCGGTGAAAAACTCTGGTTGCCACGGCTTTTGAAAATGGGAAATTTTAGTAAATCTTTGCATTTTTGAGTTGCGGCAGACCGAAGGTATGAAGCTAATCATCGTTGTCGCACGATTATACTATATCATGTATTCCTCCAATGGCCCGGGACGAATCACCACCCTGACAGTCCCGTTTCCTAAATAGGCTCATTCTGTGTTATCAGGCCAAATTATAACTTTTGGACACTCTTTTAAAAAGTGGCTTCATTTTGAGAGGTTTCAATACAAAAGTATCGAAATTCTTCCCAAATTTTGATTTTAAAAGCGAACTTCATTCTACGCGTAAAGAGCCATGATACATACAATTGGATCGTCAGATTTGATTAAAGACCACAAATTCGAAAGGACATTGTTTATCTTCACACGATTTTGTATTTCTTAGAAATAAATCTTTAAATGCATTATAAATGTCATTTCGGTTATCTTCGATGGAACAAATTATCAACGATGAAATTGAGCATCAATACATATGATACTTGAAACACGGCGTATGAGTTATATTCGGCCGTACATATTAAATGGGTCTGTAGGAAATTGTATGGACGATATTCACTTATTTTGGTATTTTGAGTATAAAATGATATAATCAGTCATTTATACTAACATCAATGATTTGAATAATCATTTTTAGGAGTTATTTGTGATTTAAAATCTAGAGGGCCACATCTAACAGCCCCATATAACCTACTGAATGCAGGTTATTATCAACACCTTTTTGGTGTACCACGCGTGCGCATTTGTTTATATCCTGCCTTGATACCAAACTAGAATGTTGATTCCTGATTTAAATCCGATTTCTTGTTTGATTTCGAGACAATCGATAAACATTATTTCGTGACGAATAAAAGCATTAAGCATCGGGACAATGCTTATATCCTAGATTAATGACATATCTTCGAAAGGCTGATTTGACGTACGGACCGGATGGATCGAAACGCCAAATTAGGTCATGGTTTTCTCAAGAGCCCTTTACCACATTTTCTGTTTTTCTTTTTCTGTTTGACATTTAAAGTTAAGAAAGAAGAGAAAAAAGATTTCTGTTGTACAAAAATTGTGTTACAGCCCGGGACCGGTAATCATTTTTCAAACCAATTTTCTGTCATTCTCGCGCCGACCCTTCTCGCGTTGCATGCAATGTAAGCAAATACGTGTTTGAAATATTTTCAACTT
The DNA here is from genome assembly GCA_946902895.1 of Fragum fragum. Taxonomy (NCBI): domain Eukaryota; kingdom Metazoa; phylum Mollusca; class Bivalvia; order Cardiida; family Cardiidae; genus Fragum; species Fragum fragum. The sequence goes on along the minus strand of OX336373.1, from coordinate 12,815,345 downwards.
TGAAGTCCGAAGTCCAACAGAATTGAGACATATTTTTTCTGAGGATACCAACGATTTTTTTATTTCATTTTTTGTTATATTCCCTTATGAAGCAGAGAAAAGCTTATTTTGATCACTTCATCCGTATAAAAAAAAAAAGTTCGACCAAAACCAAATTTGTTTTTTCCTAGATGATATGTACGATCTTTTTTTTAATCTGGATTGGTGGTTTATTTATTTTAGTATTCATTTCAAATTTCAGCTGGGATATATAGTTCATTAAATTGTATAATGAAAGCACTGTAAATACCTCTGGTGACAAACAGAAACCAGATTTACACAACAAGAAGTTACTTTCTCCCCAATTCATTCAGTCCTCTGCATTTGCTACGACGATTTAAAAACTGTTTTCCAGAGCTTGTGCAACACTGAGAATAAATATGCTCTGATGTCTATCAATAGTGGAAAAAATATTCATATTTCAAAACACAATTCACCTCAGATATTCCATTATTCCTGTGTGATATGACATATGTAAGAAAATACATGTAGTACCTAAATGCACAATACAATCACACTAGGCTTTGAATATAGAACTCACTTACGCAGAATTTACTTGAATTGGTCTCCTCTACATGGATTAATCTCATTTGATCAGTCACATGCCAACAGCCTTATCTATATCTTTAGTAATGGACACTAGACAGTCTGTCTGTTGTCACAACTCTCGGGTCCTACAGGGCTTTGATTATTGATTCAGTTATAGAATAACGAAATAATGACGGTTTGCTTTACAGATTTACATATAGTCTTACAAGTCCACAGATTTAAGGAGAAGAAACGCATTAAGATCTTTAAGCACATTTTTAAAATTTTATGTGCGAACAATGTCATTATTGAGAAATAAGATGTATAGAAATATTGTGGTGAAAGAATAAAACTGGAAATTGTTAAGTGACGTCGGCTCGACGGAAAAGCTATGTACTGACGGTACATTTTGAAGGGGTCTGTCTTAGACTTTCAAGACAATCAAACCAATTTCATAAAACAATATTGCAAACAACAAATGCGTCAATATCTTTTTCAGAATGACCTTGATAATAGACCTTGATCGATGACTTACATACGTGATGAGAAGTACATTTATGCTTAACATGAACTTGTACCTTAAATAGTTTATGGGTTTTGGTTTATGTAAAGACAAACAATTACAGTTTTCATACGAACGGACAGACAGACGGGCACTGGTAATACAACTTGCCCCAGTATATATTAAATGCACACTACTTAAAGTGAATTTTCTTTTATTTATCGCCACTTCCGTCGTTTTAGAGCACCGTCCCAAGGGGTCTCGATTTAAGGTCTTATCCGTTTGTTAGATTGGTCAGCTTAGTGCAAAAACATGTAGTCTTGGGGTTTTAACTAAATCCCACTCAGTGACGCTTTTAGACGCCCCCAAGGAAAAAACATTGGCAGAAAACATTGTGGAAGATGAAAAATGCTGGTGACAAGAAAGTTGAAAAAATGCAAAGTTTCATGAAATTCAAATTGTCGTCTGCAACTTCTTTCAATTTTGGGCAAGTCTAAAATTTTGCCATCTGGTAATGGGTTAAAGTCAAATGCTCTAATCGGCTGTCACGTACTACTGATTTTTTTTTTTTTTTTTTTTTTTTTTTTTTTTAATAAAGCATCTTTATATTTTCATTTATCCATATTTGTCAATGAATAGCGTTACAAACAATCTTTATAGAGCGAATAACCGAAAATTATTATTTTCATACAAAGGTTTCCCTTTCTATAACAACAAAATTTAACTACGAAATAAAATGTATGAATAAAAGTTTGGAAACCTGAATAGTTTATAGGAAAATACATCTATAAACATACATGTATTTGTTAAAGCATCGGAAAAATACGTCGTGGCCGGTTTGACGATTTTGGGGCCGGTTTAATCGTTTTTCTCAATGCTTGGGCCGGTTTGACCGTTTCGTGGGACCGGTTTGACCGTTTTGGGGCCGGTAACCGGGGGCCGGTTTCACGAGGGGTCGGTTTGACTGGTTCCCGAATATACCACTCTTTGAATCATCCCCAAGGCACTTAATCATTATTTGAATAACAGAAAGCATGGCTTTAGATGTAATTCGCTGGTTTTTGAATAGTAGCTTGTCATTTCCCCTAAAAGGCTTAATAAGATGCCCAGAGTTCCACAACTCAGCGGGGCTCGGATTGTTTCACAATTTTTAAGTACAAGGTATTTTCCCACCATCTCTTTGCAGGCCGATTGAGAATGACAGGACTTCATCTCCGCATTAAGTGTCTCTGCAAGATTCCCGTTAATAATGTCCCCGAAATCGTCCTCAGTTTTATACTCCTTGGATATTTTCCCAGTTTATCAATGCTAGTGGAGCCAGAACCAGTGTCTGAGGTAATTGTGTAAGTGGAGGATTTAAGTGCAGTAGAAGAAGATCTAACATAGTTCTGGTCATGTCACTTTGTGAAATTCGTCGCCAGACGACACACCGGAGTACAAAGGATCCGTATCGCATCGCTCAGGGAATGGATCGATCTTTCTTTCGATGCTTTCGCCGATCTTTTCCGCCTTCGAAGGGCTTTTGTTTGATTGAAATTAAATCGCTCCTATAGGCTTTAAATACATTGCTGCAGTTGAACAATCTGTAGGTATCTTCATAGTTAGATTATTCGTAAATAGAGCACAGTACGAAACTTTTCGCAGTTGCTCGTGGGATATTTGTATATAATAAATAGTTAGTTTTTACCAGGTGGTCCTGGGAGCCTCTTTTCTCTTCCTCCTAGCGGGCAAGATACAAGATTTTTACATTTTTATTTTTAGCGTAAATAGTTTTAAACCACGAGGAACAAATTTTAGACCATAGGGACAAACTCAAATAGGCCAGTATTTTTTTAATTGCATAGTTATATTCAATAGCCGCTCGTGAAGTGGTTACAAACCGAACATGAGGGTAAACAGAGTACACCCCCCCCCCGAGCAACCCGCCGAAGGACCCGGATTAAGACCCGGGGGGATAGGCGGGTCGTTTCCCCGGGAGGAGAGGGAAACTACAACAATCTGTGGCATTTGTAATTTGATACCCACCGTAATACGGCTTTGAGGCTGCAAAATTCGCCGCTGGCGTCCATAGCTGTTGTTGTAGTCTCGGAAAGTACTCGTTTCCGTACGAGAATTTCGAAATCGAAGCTCTTTGTCCTCCGTGATATTCTAATGGTGGCCTACCAGTCATGCTAGACCCCGGCTCCATACGACTGAAACACTTTTAAAAGTGACGTTAAACCACATTTAAACAAACAAAATCAGCCAATGTCAATGTCACGCTCAGTAATATCATTGTCCAGACCATCTATGAATAGATTCTACACTAATTATCACAGCCGAATTCCATCAGGAGTAGAAATGTCCTTTAACCCATTCCCACATAATTGCACTTTAGAAAACATTGAAGAGAATGAAGAATTGTGTATTACAGGCACTTTCTTCATTATCCACAATGTTTTCATCCCTGAAGGACAACGATTTTCAAAATTCCACTAACTAGGAATTGTCATCTGTATTTTTTTTTCAATTTGTTCGAGTCTAAAAATTGTTGTCTGGTAATTAGTTGAAAAAGGTCCAGGCTGGTATCAATTGTCTACGGGGTCGACACGAGTCAAGTTGTTCTAGACATCTAGTAACCAATTCCATCACAGTCCCTCCTTTTTAGCCCCCCCCCCCCAAGTAAAAAAGCAAAAACCTTTGGAAAACATTGTGGAAAATAAAGAAATTCTTAACTATCTACATTTTTCTATCCAAAAAGACGAAAGAATATAATTCCATCAACTTGAAAAAGTCGTCTGTAGCTTTTTGAATTTGGACCAGTCTAAAATTTTGATGTGTAGGAATCAATTAAGTCAGTGTTTACTATCAAGAGCATTTTAGTTCCGTCTCTTGGCTGCTGTGCGGAATGATACATATCACTATACATCTTTTCCGAGCCTCCAGCTGCTCAATCCACGTAGCTTTACGATTATCCATCCATTGGTGAGAGAAAAATGTCGGAAAGGATATTCGCCGCGGTCGGGGATCGAACCCAGGACCCCATGATTAGGAGTCTTACGCACTACAAATGCGACGAAGGCGATATGGCCCCGGCCTTCCTGGTAAAAAGTAGTTCTTTTACAAATCATTACCCCGACACTAAAATAACATTTTTAAGTACACAATAGTGATCCACATACTCAAATTTTCACTTTTTCATGAGTTCTTTATCTCTTCTATAGTTTCACGCTTGATTTAGCCGTCGGCAACTTTGGATTTATATTTCAGAGGACGGCAAACAGATGAGGGCATACCCCAACTATCCGACCTTTTTGATGAGTCGAAAAAAAAAAAAAAAACAAAAAAAAAAAAACAAACAAAAAAACAAAACGGTGCCTCAACCCTGGGTAGACTAGCCTCGTGACCTATGAATTTTGGTTTCGAGAGAAATAACTATGGATGAGGATGAAGCAATAAAGAGGGCATATGTCAATGAATGTTTTAGAATCTGATGCTGCGTCATAAACATGTGTAATTTTATAGAAGAAAGAAAACAAGTTTATTCACAATAAGACATGACAGGCCACGAAGTACAGTAATGAACATAGTCCCACGGTATACATTTCATACAAATGTATTTCAAAGTATAAACGTTTCAGTTCCCGGAAAATGGCGGTTAACAACATATTTTGTAAAGAAGGTAAGGGAGTGGAAGATGGAGAAAAGCGAAGTTTTATGAAACTTTCTAAGACGTAATTTTGACATTCATAAAGAATAGGAAACATAATATATACCATCACATTAGCATACATACATTCACACATATGTAAACATATACATACCTACGCACATATATACATATACGTTGCTGTAATATTGATCTCAAATATTTGTTAAGAAGTCATATGACACAGGTTTGACTGAAACGAAATAAAAACTCTGCGAATCAGTGACTTTAAACATCAAATCTGAAATTTGTTGTATAGAACAAAGAAAGCCGAAAACCCGGTGAGGTCTGACCAAATATCCTTATGCGGTGTTTACAATTTGAATAACCAAAAGTTTGGAACTACAACATGTAGGTGGCTTAGTGCAAAAACATCATTAGTGTTTATACAAAGGATAGACGCTTCATGATGTTTTAAAACTTAGCTATCGATGTTTGCCAGTTTAGATGTTTCATTGAAAATAATTTCTCTATCTCAATCATTGATTTTACTATGACAACTGACAGGGAGGTGAATACCCTATTTAAACCATTCCCACACAGTGGCGCTTTTAGACACCTCTCCAGAAAAACAACTGCAGGGAAAACATTGTGTAAAAAGGAGAAATTGCTTGTTACAAACAATTTCTTCATTTTCCACATTTTTCTACCCAGAAAGTTTAAAAAATCTAAAATTTCACCAACTTTTAATTGTTGTCTGCAACACCTTTGAATTTGGACCAATCTAAAATGTTGGTGTCTGGTAATGGGGTAACTGTGACGTACGATTATATACGTCTCTCTCTCTAAGACACACACACCCGCGCGCGCACTGCGCGCGACGAGGGAGTCAGTAGTTCTGGTAATATATTTTTATGTTCGGATTATTCTCTAGATCCAGATTTTCCGATTTTCTAGATCCGATTTTCGACTTTCTGTCGGAATGTACGAATTGAAGTCTAAATCTGCCTTCACCGTGGCTGTCACAAAGTTTGCTGTTCTAAACACACACATACAAGAAAGGAAAGAACCGCAATTTGATTTATGAACAGGCAGTGAAAACTCTTTGTATATCGATCTGCCCACGTGTTTTTTTAAAGGTAATTAAATACAATGTACTCGATTACTAAGCGTCTCGCGTCATTCATTATGAAGGTGTATTCATAGATCTGAAACCGAAATTTTGTCATAGTATGACTAAAACCAAATTTTTCAGCCACAAAATGGGGGCTGCAATACTGCACTAAATGTCTATATTTTAATATTGACAACAATCCCAGTCTAACCCACAATCGTAGAAATCGTTATCTTTAACCCTTTCCTGTTTTTCAAAATTCTAGACTTGTCCAATTTGAAAGAAGTTGCAAACAATAACTAAAATTGGGTAAAAATTGAAAAGTATCCAATCTACAGGGTAGAAAATATCGTGGGAACAAAAGAAATTATTTGTTATGAGCAATTTCTTCTTTTTTCAAAATATTTTCTCAAGTATACAATCACACTATGCATTGGACGGGACAGGGTTAATTAGTAAACGAATGTTCTTTTCCCATTACGAATACTGAGAAAAGTACAACCAATTTAATCGTTATCCCTTCACAGGGAAGATTTTCAGTCTTCTAGTTAAAACTTGGGTTCACACATTGCGCGTAAATAAGTCCTCTCGTTAAAGCTTATGCGTAATTAACCCATTCCCACACAATCCCTCCTTTTTATGCATCTCAAGAAAAAAGCTTCGGAAAACATTGTGGAAAATGAAGAAATTGCTTGATACAAGCAATTTCTTCATTAGCCACAATGTTTTCTATCCCAAAAGATGAAAAAATTGAAATTCCATTTACTTGAAATTGTCGTCTGCAGCTTCTTTCAATTTGGACCAGTCAAAAATTGTGTTGTGTAGGAATGGGTTAAACAATCGCGACTGTAAATCAAATAATCTTTCCGTCCACACCAGTCTTACACTTTGTCGTCTGTTTGTAGAATACACGTATAATTTTGGTTATGTCTATGCAACCATCATGATTCTATCTGCTTTTGCGATCGGAGGTAATATTATTGAAAGTGAAGACGTGTTTTTGAAGCTTTTTCTTCATTTTCCATAATCGGTTAAAATTATATAACCCTGATGTTCTTGTCTGCAGTTTCTTTCAATTCTGGATTTTTTCCCGTGTGTAAATTCTGTGTAAGATGAGGAAATTGTTAAATAAAACCGGTTTGAGGTGGAAATTCGTCGAGTTTTTGAGAAATACCGTCAGTGTACTCAGATGTCCATTAATATATATGGGAAATGTTTGGCATTTTCAAAAAGTAAAACAGGTTGCACCGGTCTCCTATATATTATGGTACTTTTATTGTTCAATTTTATATGGTCTACGGTGTGGTAGGGAGGCAAATTAAGGATCCTTATGAGTGCACCGGCTTCGCATAGTCTGTTCAAGGCTATCAGTAAGCATGTGGGTTTGAAAGTAAGTAAGATAGATCAATCATGCAAGTACAATTCATTCCTTGAAATTACCTCCCTTACGTCTCACAGTCTGACATTTGACATCACTGATCAGCAAAAGAGCGAAAGATAACAGCTAGAGAAAAGAAACTTTTCAGCTTATCAACTTATCAATGAGACTGGGAGCGAATCTACGGCTTCGCACCGTTCGCGGTAATGTTATGTATTATAATTATGTCATCGGGGGAATGGAGAATAAAGAATGATGGATAACAAAAGACTAGTAAAATACATTTCGTTTGCGGGTGACGTAAAACGTCTTAATCACAACCGACATACTCAAGCTGTAGTTACGGAGTTTATGTCTAAGCTGTAGTTACGAATTTGTGTATTTTCGTAAAATCGAGTTCGTCATTTTGTGCGTGAGGTTCAATCGCAAATCGTTATCTTTATTGACCTCTGGGTTTTCATTTTAAGGATTTTCAGTTGCTATAAATAATCATTCTGTCATTTATGTGTATTGCGCATGTCCTGTGAAACAGAGGAAATCATTTGATTGGTTAATGTGAACGAGGTTGCATGTGATAAGCTACTGACCGATATATCATATCGCAGCTGTCAAAACAACAAGAAAGTACACTTCTTTATCTCGTATTTCTTTTTGTACTTTGCGTAATGTAGATGAGTTGATAATGTCGTGCTATGTGTCTTTGCCTAATTCCACCTTGTTGGATATAAAAGTGAACCCGAAAGGAAATGGACAAGATTGTATGGATCAGGTGGGTACATTAGCACTTTGTTTCGGCAAATCAGCTGTGCATGGAAGAAAATCTTTGATAATGTGGCTTTCTTGACTGTTTTGAAGATGCATAGTTTCTCTTATTTTAATTAACATATTTGAAGACGATTTGGATAAAATTTACATTTTTTCTTTAGGTGAAATCAACTAATTAATTTGACAAAGAACAACCTTGACATTGCCTTTGTTAGGGAGTAACGTTATAGTTTATAACCTCCTTAAACACACCTTAAAACAATGTGGTAAATACTTCTTTTCTGGTGCATGTTATATGCAACAACCACTAATCGCGGGTTCAGCATGACAAGGGTTAATTTTTCCAGTACGATATGAACTGTGGCTAAATATGGAATATTATGTTAATAAGCCTATCATATCACAGTTTTGAGGCCTCATCCACTTGCTTTTTAGCTGACCTGAAAAAGAAGTTCTTAACCCTTGTCATGCTGGATATATTACCTTACTGGATTGCTGTAAAATCAAAGGGCTAAAAGAACTTGTTGTTCAAAAAATCATTTTTTCTTATAGAAATCAACTTTATATACAACTCTGGCAGGGAAAGGACAAGCAGGAGGTGTAGACTAAGAGGGTACCCAGACTAAGATCAGACTGCACTTATGTGCAGGCTTATCTTGGTCTACAGCTCCTGCCAAAACTGGAATATTCCAGGTTCAGCATGACAAGGGTTAAGTGAGCAGTTGTGACCACCTTTTGTTCGGGACTATCCCTCAAGGGTTTTCCGTCAACTATTTCTTTAAACAACATCTCCTCCCAAACCATTTTACCAATATGAACCAAACAATAAAGAACGATTTTTAATCAACATCTCCTCCTTAACCACTGGGCCAATATGAACCAAATTTGGCAGAGAAATCTAATATGACCATCTTTAAAAATAGCTATAAGAATTGAAATCTATTAAATACTCTGTTTCCCATGGCAACAAAGGGGAAATTTTAAAATAATCTTTAACAATCTTCTTCTCCTGACCCAGAAGGCATAGAGCCTTGATATTTTGCATGAAACATCAGTATATTGACCCTTTTCCAAATAACTTGAATCATGACTCTCCTGTCCCCAGGGGCGGAGCCACGGGGGGGGGGGTTTATACAGAAATAAAGAATGATTTTTAAATGATATCTCCTCCAAAACCATTAGGCCAATCTGAACCAAATGTGGCAGAGATGTTCCTTACTTGGTCACCTTTAACAATGGCCAAAAGAATTGAAATCTGCTTAAAATCATTGTTGCGATGGCAACAAAAGTGAAATTAAAATTTATCCTCAAAAATCTCCTCCTAACCCAGAAGGTGTAGAGCCATGATATTTTTCATGAAGCATCAGTTTGTTGAATTCTTTATTATTTTTGGAATTATAACTAATCGCTTCAAAGGAAGGAAATACTGTTTCCCTCTTTCCAAATTAATCCTAAAGCCTTTGAATTCATAAATTAGACTTTGGGATCCCTAGGTTCTTTTTATATGTATAAAGTTTGGCCAACTTGTATCATAATCCTAATGTTAACATTAAATTAGACTGTTTAAAGAAAAAGAGCTTTTATCTCAGGTGAGTGCCCAAAGGGCCAACATCCTCCTTGTTTTTAATTCTCTACTCCCTCATAAAAATGCTTTGGAAACCATTGTGGAAAATGGAGAAATATTTTGTTACAATTAATTTCTTCTTTCTCTGCAATGTTTTCAAACCTGATAGACAAAATACCCTCAAAAAGATCATCAAATTAAAATTGTCATCAGCAACTTCTTTCAATTATTACAAGTCCAAAATTTATTCATCTGGTAATTATTTTTGTGAGTATAAGAAATTTATTGAATTGTTTACAGGTATGCAAGATATTGGGAATAATTGAGCAGGATTACTTTGGTCTGCAGTATGTGACAAACCGTTCTGAAAATCTTTGGTTGAATCTAAGAAATCGCTTAGATCGTCAGCTAGCCCCTCCCTACAGGCTCCAATTGAAGGTTAAATACTTTGTGGAACCTCACAGACTACTACAGCAATCATCAAGGTATAAAACATTAAACTCTTTGCTATTTTTCAAAATTTTAGACTGGTCCAAATTGAAAGAAGTTGCAGAAGACAATAAAAATTTGAAAAGGAACCATCCTATGTGATAGAAAATATTATGGGTAAAGGAGAAATTGCTTGTAACAATCAATTTCTCCTTTTTCCACAATATTTTCTCAAGTATAAAATCACAGCAATGTAAATTCCCTGATTTGAACAGGAAAGGGTTAATTGATCCATCACTATAGGGCCAGCAAAAAAATTCTAGAATGGCCTGAATTTAAAGAGGTTGCAGATGATAATTTATCTGATCGCACACAATCCCCCTTTTTACTCTCCACAAGAGACACAATTGGGGGAAAAATTATGGAAAATGAAGAAAGTGCTTGTAACAAGCAATTTCTTCATTTTCACAGTGTTTTCTTCTGATAAAAGTGAAAATATCTCAAATTTCATAAACTTTTTATTGTTTTCTGCAACTCTTTTCAATTTGGACTAGTCTAAAATTTTCTCGTTTCAGAATGGGTTAATGTGCATTTCCTTTTTAGAATAGGCGTTGAAAAAATATGAGAAAAGGAGAATTTGCTAGTAACATAACAAGCAATTACAGTGTTTATTTTAGGATTTCAAAAATATGGGTGATTTCAGCACAAAAATCTACACAATTGAGAATTGTTTGGTATTTCATGCTCTTTGTTTATAGAAAAAAAGCCAACAACTAATGTTGAAAATATTTGGGATCTTTGGAAAAAATTGTAGCAATCCCCCTTTGTAGAACAAACACTACAATAAATGCCTTTTCTCAAAACATTTACTGCTATTTTTATGCCTCCGCCATGTAATGGGGACAGTCACAGACATATTCCTGTATGGGTGGGTTGGTATGTTTGTTTCTTATTCAGAGCATACCATCTACACTATTTGATGGATTTTAAAATATCTTGACATAGTTGTTTCCCCATTGATTAGTAATACATGCAATATTACGCTCAAAGATCTGTTGGATTCTCCGAAGTTCAAGGTCACAACTGATGTGCTCTGTTAGTGCAGCTAATCAAGACTCGGGACTGATATCCACACTTCAGGGAATCTAATTTATACCACATGATTAGCAGGCTTCTCATAACTGCAATAACATGGCTTACCTTTACAGTGGTAGATGGTGATTGGCTCTAAACCCCTTTATTTTTAGGTACTATGTATAAACCAGATTTTCTACCTTTTTCTAGGGCCATATTCTACGATCAGGTAAAGGAGGAACTTGAGACGGGTAAACTAGTGGTGGATGATGGAGATGAGTTACTCCAGATCTTGTCGTATATCGTGCAGGCAGACTTTGGGAACTTTGACAGTAATACATGTCAGATGAACATGTATACAACACTTCTAGGAGGATCTCTACACATGACCCCTGAAATGGTTAGACAACTTGCTGAATTACACTTACAGCTCACCGGAGTCAGTAAGGAATCTGCACAATATAAACTGTTAAAAGCAGCGTCAACACTTCGTAATTATGGTGTGGAATATCACGATGCTGTGCTACACAATGACAGTGTAAGGATCGGAGTTGGACCTACAGCAATTGTGTATTATACAAGTAACATGGAGCCGTTGGAAAGGTACGCTAGCTGTGATTATTTACAGTATAAATTGTATTACTAATACAACCCCTGGCATCATCTGCATAAAGAACAAATGCAAGACATGTGTTAATTTAGACTAGGATTATAATATACGTGGGAAATGTAGCATGGTCACAAGAACGGTTTACCTTGCTGAAGTTTCAATTATGATAGCTGTGATATCATAGCCCTCTTTTTGATAATCTGCTGACGAGCAGATTATAAGAGGAGGGCTACGATATCGCAGCTACAATTATGTGAGATAAAAGTACAAGTTCTATAAAAGAGAGTAGTAAGATAATGTAACAACATGATTTTCACTTGTTCAAAATTATCACAATTGCTGGTAAACACCCAATGCTTGTTTTTCAACAATCAATTATCAGGTGTGGTTATAATCTTACATGTAATTATGTTACATCCTTACATGTGTTTATAATTAAACAACTGTTGAATTCATACTGTATTTGGTACTCATTACTGATTGTAGTCTACCAGATAGAAGTTTGCATAGGCTATTCATGGTGGAATAGAAATATTGTTTTGAAGTGAATGTTTATTATTAGGCACAAGGTTTGATGTTTCAATGAATGTATATGCAAGAAACTCTTAGAATCTTCCCTTCATTTCTACCGATATGCATAAGAACTCTCAAACCTGTGTCTTATTGAAAGAGATCGCTGGCTATACCGGCTGACCTTCAACTTTTCAGTTCAACTAGGACAATAAATGATATGATTTTGTAAAATATGTTGTCTGAGGCTATGAACCTAAAAGGTGTTTTACAGCTCAATCCATTACCACACAGCAAATTTTTAGACTGGTTCAAATTGAAAGAGTTGCAGACGACAAATCAAAGTTTATGAAATTTTAGATTTTTTAGCTTTCTGGGTGGAAACATTGTGTAAAATGAAGAAATTACTTGTTACAAGTAATTTCTTCATTTTACACATTGTTTTCCCACTTGCTTTTCTTGAGGGGATTTCAAAAGCGTCACTGTGGAAATGGATTAAGAAAGCTTTAGTTACAACATTTAAGTTCAAACTGATAAAAATGCTTAATATAAATGATGAAGTTAAAAATTAAATTCTAGTGAAAATGAAAAATTTCTTTAATAGTAATGCTTAATATAAATGTTGAAGTTAAGAATTAACTTCTTGTGTAAATGAACAATTTGATTGGTTATTTGTGATCTGTCAGTTGCCTAAAGAACACCTTGTTGAAAACATTATCTTCATACATGCCTACTGCTTGTTTATTTTGCAGGCTAGAATATATCATGGTGTTGAAAGCAGAACATTTAGGAAAGAACTGTACATTACGTGTATTAAGTGATAATGGACTATTGCATGATCTCGTGTTTAAAATGAGTTCTCAGCCAGCCGCTAACGGCTTGTATAGAAGTGTGACAGAGATGCATTCCTTTTTTTGCTGTGATACTGTACATAATGATGTGTCCACACAATTCAGTCGAGACTTCAAGGGAATGCTGGCCTCTATTTTCAACGTTAACACAACATTAGGTTTGTATTAAGTTTGATTTACTGTCCCTCTAGGGTTTTAAGCTTTAACCCATTCCCACTCACTGACGCTTTCAGACGCCCCCAAGAAATACAGCTTTGGAAAACATTGTGGAAAATGAAGAAATTGCTTGTTAAAAGCAATTTCTTTATTATCCACAGTGTTTTCTACACTAAAAGTAATAGAAATCCAAAATTTAATAAGCTTTAAATTTTCCTCTGCAACTCCTTTCAATTTGGACCAGTCTAAAATTTTGTCGTCAGGTAATGGATTAAATTATGAACAGGCCAAAATTTTGTAGTCTGGTAGTCATTAAAATCAGTTAAACTTCTGTATTGGACTTCAATAATTGGTCAAAATAGTGATGGTAAATGACATTGAAATTAAACTTTTAACCAATCACCAGACAAAATTTAAGACTAGTCCACATTCAAAGAAGTTGCAGATGAAAATTTTTAGTTGATGGAATTTTAGAAAAAAAATCCTTATGTAAACTTGGGATAGAACATTAAGGATAATGAAAAATTTGCTTGCCACAATGAATTCCAAAGTTATTTAAGGGTCGTGAAAAAGCGTGATTATTTGGGAATGGTTGATAAGGTAAATGGGAAAATCCTTTTACCCATTACCACAGCAAAATTTTAGGCTGGTCCAAATTGAAAGAAGTTGGAGACAATTTATGAAATTTTTGTGAGTAGAAAACTTTGTGGTAAATGAAGAAATTGCTTGTCACAAGCAATTTCTTCATTATACACAATGTTTTCTTCATTGCTTTTCTAGAGCGTCACTGGGTGGGAATGGGTTAAAACAAAAATCTTGGTAAAAGTTTCTTTATTTCTTCCTAACGTCCAAGCACAATGTAATCTGTGCATATAAGGAAAATTTGAAGGACAAAGGTTAATGGTCAGGAAATGGACTTTCAAGTATAGTATGAGATTATGCATCATTGTAATTTGCCCTGATCATTTACAGTAAATGCTCATAAATGCTACAAACTTAAACTTTGATCAGTAAGTGAATGGGAAAATGTTATGTTTTGTAACTTTTGGAATATGCTGATTAACCTGTCCCTTTTTGTTGGAGAAACTTTTTTCGGTTGCAGGGTTCATTTTTGACTAGTCAAAGGGGCTGTTGAAAACTAACATGCTACTGATTATCTCCTTCAATATTTTAATATATGTTCACTATCATACAGACAATCTATAAAAACAAGGGGCGTAAGTCTAACTGCAGTTTTTAACAAATTATGTCCCTTTTTTTACGAAGAAATTTCTACCTTTAACAAGCGCTCAAACAGCTGAGTATTGGCATCCACAGTGCTTTTGTTTTATGTTCCTGACTTTTAAACTCATTCCCACACAGTGACGCTTTTTGACGTCCCTCAAGAAGTACAATTGGGAAAACATTGTGTAAAATGAAGAAATTGCTTGTGACAAGCAGTTTCTTCATTTTTCAAAATGTTTTCTACCCAGTAGTGGAAAAAATCTAAAATTTTCGTAAAAGTTGATATGTCGTCTGCAACTTCTTTGAATTTGGACCAGTCTAAATTTTGCGATCTGAAAATGGGTTAAATCATACTAATTACCAGTAATGTCCTTTAATATCTTGGTCAAACTGCCTCATCAGTGGTTGGTGAATGAGGCCACCAATCCATCAATTAGACAAGAATCCAGCTTAAATAGGGAGGGGCTGTTTCAGATGTGATAATTAGACTCTAATAGATCTACCAATAACCATACAGGGTTACCTAACAACTAGTCTACATGATCAATACTGGTAAACCAGGATTTTACAACTTGTCATATGTAAAGTATATACCTGGTAAATACATTCCCACACAATCCTGTTTTATACAGCATGTATGCCTTTTACAGCAACCTCGATCACTTTGCACCAACCAGTCTTGATTATCTTTTTATGCCACTGCATAGAAAGATCCCAGTAATGAAGTTTTACTGATGTCCATCTTTCTGTCTGTCTATATACATGTATATACCGTAATTTGTCCATATATTCGGACACAATTAAATATTTTTTTTTTTCATGTCCGAATACATAGATAATTACTCAAGTCAGTGTCCGAATTTATAGATAAATCGTCGTGCGGCCGGGAACAACCATTGCCGATTTTCATGAGTCACTAACTGTTTTGCTCAGACACTGAATTCATTTCAACAGTAAATAAACTTGATATGTGTTACGCATTACGTTCGTAAATTTATTCATTATTATTTTATTTTTTCAGATTGTTTCAAGATACCGGCGAAGACGACGTGAATTTAATGATCATTCACTGATTAAAAACCTTAATAAACGATTTACTTTTCTAAACTGTTGTTTTTCTTCGTTTTAACGATTGATAGAATCCCACATATCACCGTAAGAATACGACAAGGTCGTAACTGCAGCATGTTCAGGCAAAATTGTTACGACGTTTCGGTAGTCAAAGTCCGATTTTGAGCGTATGGTAAATTCTTTTTCTGTCATTTATATACAATCATCGTCGGTTGAATTGAAAAAAGGGATATTGATATGGAGAGCTAAACAAAATCTTCGCATGTCAATTGTTCATGTATTAAAGTCACCAAGAGATAAGAAGTAATTTATCAGAATAAAATCACGGCATCGGTCAATTACGACAGTTTTTCTCTGATCTGCTTCACATAAATCATCGCGTAATATTCCCCGCAAATTTAAAGTAAATGCGGTGGCCTACCTGTGAGAAAAAATCCTTTTTTTTAAAATTATATCCGTAATGTTTTAACAGTATTCAGACAGTCGATTAAACCATGTAAACTTTCGGCATAATGACAAGGGTAAAAATTCGGTCACCAAGAATTCTCACGGGGTACGCGTCTGGCACGTGCCAACTCCGGAAACTCTCCCAAATATAGCTGAACATCTGGCGGCGGCGCCTTTGATCACCTTTCCTCCCTCGTAGTAAAATAAACTTTACCCGAAAACCTTTACTTTATATTTGTCGAACGATACTTGTTACGTGTGTTTTATTGAATTGTATGAAATTAAATTTTCGGATTATTAAAAGAAGCGGGGATAAAAAAAGGTAATTTATTTTAATCTACCAATATTATATATCGGATGAGAAGTTAATAATTCTGTGACAAATTAACAAGTTAAATTCTCGCATTTTCCGTATTTAGGGAAAACGTCGTTGCTACGACTGATTCTTCTCGAAGCATATCATTGCATTTTTTTTCTTGATTTGATACGGCCGATGACAATACCCTCGATGAGCTCCGGATACGAGGAAAGTGTAGTAAAATCGAAAGTAGGTTCAGGTCAATTTGACTAATTTCATAGGGTCGCACATGTTAATCGTAGCCATCCTTTCAGAGCAGGTCCTGTCGGGGATAGAAAATTAGGAAATCAGAGAGAGAAACCAAGCATGATATTTTAATTGCATCACCTTCACGGTTCGTAGCTTAAGCATATCGAGGTGCGTGCCTATTCTCGGTTACTGTTATAAACAATATACACCTGTTGACACTTAACCCAGACAGTTTGGAGATACCGATCGCCAAGATTCCAAATTACCGATAATGGATGCAGTATTTGTTAACCTGATATTTTATGTTCGTAAATTCGGTGTCCGAATTTATAGATAAATTCCAGACACCATTTGTCCGAAATTAGAGGCACAAAATAAATTATTTCATGAAATAATTAATGGTGGCCGAATTCTTGGAGTGTCCGAATATATGGACAAATTACGGTAGTCAATATTGCTCGAGTGATAATTTCTATTAACCCATTAACAGACAGCAAAATTTTACACTGGCCCAAATTGAAAGGAGTTGCAGACCACAATTTAGAGTTGATGAAATTTTCTATTTTTTTCAACTTTCATGATATAAAACAATGTGGAAAATGAAGAAATTGCTTACAACAAGCAATTTCTTCATTTTCCACATTGTTTTCCAAAGCTTTATTCCTTTGGGGTGTTTAGAGGGGTCACTGAGTGAGAATGGGTTAAGCGACAACTTCCATTAGGTGAACAAAATCGAAATCTCAATTTAGAAAGCTAAATCTCTTAAGAAGTGAAAGCATTTTGCTAAATAAGTGAAAGCATTTTGCTAAATAGTAAAATCCTAACAAAGTCAAATGTTGTTCATTAGAATCTTCATTCATTATATTTATTAATTGTTCTATGTTTAACCCATTCCCACATGACAAAATAGTACAACACTGGTCAAACTGAAATGGGTTGTAGACAGCACTTTCAAGTTGGTGAAATTTTAGATTTCTCCAACTTTCTGGGTAGAAAACATTGTTTAAAAATGTAACAAGCAATTTCTTCATTTACCTCAATGTTTTCTCAATTGTTTTTCTTGATGGGCATCAAAAGGCGTCATTGTGTGGGAATGGGTTAAAGTCAAATTTTTAACCTTTGTTCTTGAGGAAAAATGAGAAACTTGATTTTGAAACTGACTATATTTGTAATGGTCATATTTGGTACATGGGTATTGACATCAATACCTAATCATTTGGCTTTGTATGTCCAAGGTCAGGGTCAAAATGAAGGTCATGTTCAAGAAAATCAGCTATGAAGGGGGGCATCTTGTTTTCCATGATTTCATGGTTAGTGTTCATTGCAGGCTTGGACTATGTGTTTGATATCAAAAGGACATCTCAAGAAGCTTATGATCATGCCCGACGAGCCACGTATAGCGGAATGCCCACGAATATGTTGTCGCGTAAAAGGCATCAGTCTGATGATATTGAAAAGACTGACCTTGATCGACACGATAAAACAGATTTACAGTTACGTCAGCAGGTATATATGAATGATATGTTTTCTTTAACCCATTATGCAATTTCTTCATTTTACACAATGTTTTCTACCCATAATGTTGAAAAAATCTTAAATTTCATTAACTTTAAAATGTCATGTGCATCTCCTTTGAATTTGGACCAGTCTTAAGTTTTGTTGTCTGGTTACGGGTTAATGCTTTTTGTTGGTTAATGAGGTTTCTCAATGAATTATTGCTTGATAACATACCAGTAACCTAAAAAAAAAAAACGAAAAAAAAAAACGGTGAAATTTTCAAAATGATGAACTCACTGTTTTTTTGATAGACTTCTTTTATTGAGCAAACATCAAACATTGCAGTTTCACTCATGGGAAAGAGAAGCTTTTGTCGATCACTCAATGACAGATTGATTGGTCTTATGCTGAAATAAACAACTATCCTCTATGTAAATGGGATCTGTCACATGTCAAGGGACCATCTAGAAAATTCTATAAATCTAATATGTCAAACAAAATTGGATTTACTGCAGGTCACTTTGGATTCTCATAAAATCCAATACCGGATTTCATCATTTTAGACCTGTCCAAATGAAAAGATATCCTGACAACAAAACAAGATGTGTTTAGAAATGCAGAATAAGTATCCATTACAGTTGAATTTTGATTATTTCTAAGTATTTTCCCCTTTACCCACAATGTTTTCACAAGCTATTTTTTTTTCAAGAGCATAAAAATGTTGGATTGTATGTGAAGGATTAAAAATGTAAAGTAGAATATCTGTGAGGAATTTTTTTAAAACTGGTTTATATTTTTAGCTCTACATGTACTTGATACATGACCAGGTGACAAATTAACCAATCTCTGGCTCTGTGGGCCCAGCCTATTGACTCAGAAAATTCCAGTTCTGATTTCAAACAGCGTTACTTTGCAGTAGGATTAGATTGGAATGGGTTAAACATGAATTGTTTAGAGTATGTTTGTAATTCAATACCACCCAATCACCCAATTTTATGTTGGGGGGGGGGGTAAAAACTGAATTATAAGGAAGTTAAAGATATAAATAGATATGATGTCATTTCATGTATCAAAGTAATGTCATCCTTTTGTATTTTCATATTTATGATTTTGATTTATGATCTTGATGATCTCAGACCATTTTTTATGATGATTTTATCCAAATAGCTGCCCATTTTCCTACATTGAGTGTTTATTATCAAGTACACACTTGACCTATTTATTGATAGTCTGCCAATATGACTGTTGTCTAAGATACCAAGCTTCCCTGACTTAAGTTTTACCCATTACCAAACAATTTTTTTTAAACTGGTACAAATTTCAAAAATTTTGCAGGCAACAAGTTAAAGTTGTTGAATTTTTTTTTTGTACTTTGGAGAAGAAAACATTGTGGATAATAAAGAAATTGTTTTTAACAAGCAATTTCTTCATTTTCCATAATGTTTTCTTAAACTCTTTTATTGAGTGGTGTACAAAACCTACGTGGTGTACAAAACCTCGATTGTGTGGGAATGGATTTAACTGACACATGTATAAGTACTAAGCTCTTCTCAATAAGGCTGAAATACAGGTTAGGATAAAGCTCTAGAAAATTAAAGATGTTAACTTTTCTTTTGGGATTATATTAACCCATTCTCACACAGTGACGCTTTTAAACGCCCCTCAATATGAAAGCTTTGGAAAACAATTGTGGAAAACGAAGAAATTGCTTGTTACTAGCTTGTTACAAGCAATTTCTTCATTTTCCACAATACTTTCTACCCAAAAAGACATAGAGAATAATCAACTGGTTATTCCAGATCTGAAAAAAATATTTCACGAGGATGAGTTCTTAGGCGTAAAAAAACTAGTGCTGCGCACTCGTTTTTTAACGCCTTACAACGCATCCTCATGAAATATTTTCTTCAAATCTGGAATAACCAGTTGATTATTCTATTTATTTTATACCTTATTATTTTTTTTTATTATTAAAGTATCGAAACCAATATTTTTGATAGAGAAAAGGTCTATTGAAAAAAGTGCAGATGAGTACATGATTAAAGATTTATTCCAGAGAGTGAAACTGAAAAGTGTTATCGTCACTCAGGTGACAATATCAAACTTTATTACACTGAGAAATCTCAAGATTTCACATCAAGGTAATAAAAAGATTTTAAAGATTTTACCAGCTTAAAATTGTTGTCTGCAATTTATTTGAATTTGGACTGGTCTAAAATTTTTTCGTGTGGGAATGGGTTAACCCATAAGTAGATAACAAGAATTTATACATGTCTTGCAACAAGTTGTTTCTCTCAGAAATGAGATTCTGTGTTCAACAACGGACAAAAGCCATTGTAACTCTTTTAACCCTTTCCTGTATTTCATAATTTTAGAACTGTTTAAATTCAAAGGTTTTGCCAACAACAATACAAAGTCAATTTTCATTTGAAAAATAATCATTCTGTAGGGTAGAAAAAATTGTGGAAAAAGAAGAAATTGCTTGTTACAAGCAATTTCTTCTTTTTTTCACAATGTTTCTTAAGTATTAAAGCAAAGGGACATAAGAACAAAGGGACATAAAAACCAGGGATTGAAAAGGAAAAGGGTTGAAATACTTGGATATAATGCTTGTACGGTTAATTGTTTTTTACATGATGAGTCATACAATCTTAGCAGGAAATATTTGGTTGAAATTGATGTATTATCTTATTCCCACAATTCAAAGTTTTAGAGACTTATCCAAATTCAAAGAAGTTGCAAATAACAATTTTCAGTAAATTAAATTTTTGAAATCTTTGTCATATAGGGAAGAAAACAGTGTTGGTAATAAAGATGTTGCTTGTCACTCTCAACTTCTTCATTTTCCACACTGTCTTACCAAGTTTTCTTTCTTGTTTAACCTATTACCACATAACTAAATTTTACACTAGTCCAAATTCAAAGAGGTTGCAGACACCAATTAGTAGCTGATGAAATTTCAAAATTTCTGATGATCTTTTATAATAGAAAAAATTATGCATAATGAGGAAATGGCTTGTAACAAACAATTTCTTCAATATTCACAATCTTTTCCGAAACCCTATTCTTGAGGAATGTAAAAGAGCGGGATTGTGCGATAATAGTTAAAGAAGTACAAATAGATTATATATAAAAAGTAATCTATAAACCAGTTCAAAGATTGATGATGTCATTGTACAAGATAATCCTAAAACTCCAGGTTTTTTGGCAAATTTACAACTGTTATCTATCACGTTGATAATAAATGGGCCAAGAATTCTTTTATTGGGAAGGACAAGGAGGAAGGGATTTGTGCCAAGATAACTGACATATCCTGCAGTAGAGGGGATCATCAAGGACTTTTGAAAAAGAAAACTTTTGAAAAAGATATTAGTTTTAGAGCAGGTCAATATGTTTTAGATAAACAAACATTAAATTATAGCTTATCTAGATTGAAAAATATACCAAACACAAGAGTTTTTACCTCCACTAGCCAGTCTCTTCTTTCCCTATTTCTCCTTTGCCACAATGTTTTCTTGAATATAATGTGTTTAGGATCATTATAAATCTGAATGGTATAGATTCCAATCTCCAACTGCCATCAACGAGTACAATGACCCAGCTGTGATCTTGTTTGTTGAAATTCCATACACATCAAATTTGAACACACTCATCTAGATTTTCAGTTTTCAATTCACGTGAAGCACAATGACCGTGTGACTTTATTCTCAGACACTCTTATCGGGTAGTTGGTATTCTGGTTTACATGCACAATGTTTCTTTTTCAGGTTCTTGAGGAGACCATTGAGAAGATCGAAGAATCATTTCTCTGTATTGTGTGTCGTGAACTTGAAAACTCGTCAGTGTTGTGTCCGTGTGGTCATGTGACTTGTCATGAATGTGCCAATAAACTATCTACATGTCCGTTGTGTCGTAAAGATATAACTCACATACAGAAGGTCTACCTACCAACATTACACATGTTTAAAGGTTCTCTCTGTTCCAGTAGTATATCATTAATAGGAAAGAAAGGAGCAGAGACGGGTAGTCGTATGCGGCGGAAAGATTTAGTTTGGGATGAAATGGAGGTTGTAGAACCATAGTACATGTATATATGCTGTGATAATTGGTGATGGTGCAGGACATTTATCATTACAGATCTCATTCAATTGATATGTGACCAATCACACAAAAAGGGAAATCTCGAAAGTTTGAAAAAATATCTAGGAATTCCCAGGTTGATCAGGGTTAATCCTTAAAACTCTTTGAAGGTTTTTACACCTACATTTTAAGATCGAGAACATAATTATTATTTTACAGTAGTCTGTCCGTCATTCTTTCTGTAAAACTTAACCAAAGCAATCAATATTTGAAATTACTTTAAACCTATCCAAGATACAATGCTCACATTTTGTATGATGATACATCTCATTGATATGCATCTGCATATACCAAGGTTGAGGTCATATGACAAGGTCAAGGTTACTTAACAAGGTCACATTTATAAAAAAAAAGGCTGTTACGGAGGCATTGTGTTTCACAAACAAATCTTATCTTAAATTATTTCATTTTTTTACCTTTCTATATATTCTTTCTTAAAAGTTTCTGAATGACCTCTACTGAATCTGATCCCCTTTTCAAATATCTAGATTACGGAATTACAGGATGATCCCTTTTATCTGAGTGGTCACATTTAATCCACTTGAGAACAGATCTGAAAGAAGGTGCCTTAGAGCATCACAGACTTATGAGAAAAAACATCATGTAAAAGAGCTGTCAACAAGAAAAAAAACATCATGTAAAAGAGCTGTCAACAAATGTAGTATTAATGTTCTACCTTAATGATATCCCATTACCAGATGGTAAAATTTTAGACTGGCCCAAATTGAAAGTTGTTGCAGACGACAATTTAAAGGTAATGAAATTATGGATTTTTTCAACTTTCCAGGTAGAAAACATAGTGGAAAATGCAGAAATTGCTTGAGAAAAGCAATTTCTTCATTTTCCAAAATGTTTTCCAAAGCATTTTTCCATTGGGGCGTTTAAAAGCGTCACTGAGTGGGAATGTGATATGAAAGTCTGTGCGTAACATTTGATCAATTTCACATGGTGAACCAAGTAGACTCCGATCAGTAGAGTATTTACTAGGAGTCCTGTAGTAAGCTGCTGGCTAAAATATTCTGTGGACCATAAGTTAACCCTTGTCATGCTGTATAAATTACTTAACTGAATTGCTGTTAAATCAAAGGGCTGAAAGCACTGATAGAACTGTTGTTCAAAAATCAATATATTTTTTTTAGAAATCAACTTCTTAAGCAACTCTGGCAGGAAAAGTACAAGAAGGAGGTATAGACTAAGATCAGCCTGCACATAAGTGCAGTCTGATCTTAGTCTACACCTCCTTCCAAAACCGGAATATTCCCGGTTCAGCATGAGAAGGGTTAACCCATTACTACACAATGACACTTTTTGATTCCATGAAGGAATATGATCATGAGAAACTTTGTTGGAAAAGGAGTAATTGCAAATTGTAACAAACAATTTCTCCTTTTCGCACAATATTTTCTATCATATTTCGCTCTTACTTTCCATTTTCAGAGCAATTCAAAAATGTCTTCTCCTATTTCTTTCAAATAAGACCAGTCTAAAATTTGGTAGTCTGGTAACAGGTTAATGCACCAGTTACTACAGGTTACTCAATGTCTATCCTTCAGGTAAGTTAGAGAATATTTGGAATTTCACAGTCCTAGTATTGGTGTGCTTGTGCTTAACCCATTCCCACTCAATATCTCCTTTTTCACCCTAAAGCAAAAAGCTTTGGAAAACATAGTGGAAATGAAGAAATTGCTTGAATAGCAATTTCTTCATTTTCCACAATGATTTCTACCCAAAGAGACAAAAACATTTCAAAAACCGCCAACTTGAAATTGTCGTTTTCAACTCCTTTCAATTTGGACCAGTCTAAAAATTATGTTGTGTGGGAATCGGTTTAATTGACAAATCGCTGGTACCATCCGCTGATTCTGAAAGGAAGGTCCACTTGAATTGTTAACGATTGTTACATGTATTTTGAAAAATTTATCTCCAAAACATATAACAAAAAGTAAAATTGTTGGTTGGCAATGTTATCGTTATAGCTACAGCTGTATTTATGATACTTAAGTCGCCAAACCAACGAAAATGTTTGACCTTGATGTGAGCCAATTTGGGAGTTCAAAGTTCGCTTCCCGTATAAATGTATGTTTTGATTGGTCTGTTGATTCTTTGATTGAAAGCCATGATTGGCCAATTGTATACAATTTCTTGCCATTAATTCATTTAGGGTTTGAAGGAATGTGCTTCAGTTTTTGGAATCAATGTTCATATTGTGCATTACAGTTATGCAAAAAAACCCCAAAGTTTTCTGCTAGTCAGCTAACCTTGGTTGAAGTATATTTTACCATTAGGTAACAGATACTCCCAAAATTCATAAAACATAGAATTCACAATTTTTTCCAATATTTAAGGCATCTTTTATGATCAGATCGGAGCTCTCGTCCTGTATGTTACAAAATTTTTAGAAAGGAATCTAATGTCAAAAAGTGTCATTGTTTGGGAATGGGTTAACCTATCCTGTTTTGAAAATTCTAGTCTTGTCCAATTTTAAAGAAGTTGGAGACAAAAATCCAAAGTGAGTACAAATTGAAAAATAAGCAACCTTTAGAGTCTATAATATTGTAGGAAAAAAAGAAATTGCTTGTCACAAGCAGTTTCGTTACAATCTTTTCTCAAATATGTAATCAAAGGGACATAAAAACCAGGGATTGTACAGGAAAGGGTTTAAGAAAGGGTTAGGATGTGCAATAGATTGGAAATTGTATTGATATTTTTGTTTGTAAATAAGTTTTGTAAGGTCATTTTACTTTTAAGATCTTTTATGTTGAACAAGTAAGAATTTTATTTTAGGTACAAAACATTTTTATTGTGAATCTAGAATTCTTCATTTTGAAGATTAACAGATCTGAAATGATTGCATATATCTCAGGAATAAAAGAGTACCCTTAAATCAAGGAAAGTCTTGATAAAGATTTTAGAATTGAATAACAATGAATTTGAACTGGTGCTTGATGTTTAATGACATTTTGAGAGCATGAGTTCTTGTTAAAAAAGAAAAAAAAAACAGAATAAAAATGAAATGTTGAATTGCCTTGCATTGAAAGATTATTTTGTCAAATGCAAGGTTTTGTAAAGCATTTCAGGTTGATAAGCAGACATAGGCCAGTTTTCAAGGTTAGTTATGCTGTTAAAGGTTAAGTTCTTTTGCAAAGATTTCAACCAAAGTAAGAATTAATTTAATTACTTGTAGCTCAGCTGAAAAATATATTGGGATAGATATGTGTCAATCAATACAACATATCTCATTTTTCACTTCAGATGTACTTATTCCTTTGCTTAATTATAAGTAAATAAAGAAGATTTACACAAGTAATTTGTACCATTCTAAGATTTGCCCTGGTACATGTATCTACTTGTCCCTAGATAAGTAGCCTTGAAAAATGTACTTGCCATAAGTAGAAAAGTCTATGTCGGACAGGTGTTCAGGCATGGAAACACCCTTTACTCATTAACCAATTCCAATACAATGAAATTTTGGACTAGTCCAAATTCAAAGAATTTCAAAAAAACAATCTTAAGTTGATGAAATCTTTAATATCTTTGCCTTTTAGGGTAGAAAACATTGTGGATGATGAAGAAATTGCTTGTGGCATGCAATTTCTTCATTCTCCACTATATTTTCCAAAGCAATCATATTGAGGGGCGTTTAAAAGTGTCATTATGTGGGAACGGGTTAATATAGCAAAGGTAAATTCATGAAAAATGTTTTATGTTTGTGGTTAGACCCTCAAGAAGTTAAATCAGAGGCAGTGTTCATTACCAGTGTGATTAAAGAGTTTATTAGGAAAATCAAATCAAGGTCTCTTATTGGACAAGACATTTGTCCTGACCAATCATAGCCCTCATTATGAAGAATTGGACAAAATATTTATTTAGACTTAGTAGAAATGGAAACATTAATCATATGAACATGTTAAATTCAAAGCCCTGGATTATGAAGATTTTAACTCTGGTTGAACTGTCCTGGGTCTGATCTTTCTGTTTTGCAGAATTCAAGTTTTTTGCATTTTGGGTTACAAATGAAACGTTTCTAAAAGGTGAATCAAAATATCAAGAAATGATTTTAAGAAATTTCTTATTGTTTGAACTTATATTGTACACATACCACAAAAATCATTCTTTATCAAATGGCTGGTTCAAGTTGCACAAGTAAACAGTCTCGAATCATCAATTTAACCCTTGTCATGCTGTATAATTTACCCTACTGAATTGCTGTAAAACCGAAGGGCTGAAAGCACTGATAGAACTTATTGTTCCAAAATCAATATTTCTTTTAGAAATCAATTTCATAAACAACTCTGGCAGGAAAAATACAAGCAGGAGGTGTAGACCAAAATCAGGCTGCACTTATGTGCAGTCCGATCTTGATCTACACCTCCTGCCAAAACTGGAATATTCCCTGTTCAGCATGACGAGGGTTAATAAAGGCAATTTGATTAAGTTTTATCTCGTGAAATCTGACAGAAAGTAGTTTTATATTTTCTTTTTGTATCTCTGGTTTTAACACCGGTCAGGGGTTCACCACAAAATAAAGGCTCAATAGGGTTGAAAATAACAGAAAACTTTGGTGATGTGTATAGATTATCTAATAACAAGGTATATTCATAAGTTCAAACTGTGAAATTAGTATTCTCAATCTTGAGTATTAATGGAATTACTCCTTTGCTGGGTTTTATATACTTATTAATTAACGATTGTTGCATGAGGGCTCTCAGATGGTTTGAACCTGTCTCAGTCAAAAACAATTCATTTTGTCGGTTGGAGAGCAAAATGTCTTAACTACAGCTATTAAAGCTATAGTTACAACATTTAGTGTGTCCAC
The DNA here is from genome assembly GCA_946902895.1 of Fragum fragum. Classification (NCBI taxonomy): domain Eukaryota; kingdom Metazoa; phylum Mollusca; class Bivalvia; order Cardiida; family Cardiidae; genus Fragum; species Fragum fragum. Next base: position 12,788,458 of record OX336373.1, on the reverse strand, counting down.
TGACAATTTCATTAAAATGGAAGATTTTGCTTCAATTTTTACACAAAAATTGTTTACATTTTACTGAAAAATGATTCTCAATAAATTGTATGTTCCGAGTTCAACCCATGAAATACCCTCAAAATACTGCATTTCACTGTACATGACCAAGAAAATAAAATACAATGAAGATGAAAATATTGAGTTCTTCCTTCTTACTAACCTGAGGGTAAAAGGATCAATCACTGTCCCATGTCTATGCATCCAAAATTACTAAAATACCCCCCCCCCCCAAAACTTACTAACATTTTGACCAAAGATAACAAAAATGAACCTTAGTTAGGTCATGCTATTTCAAAATTCTTGAAATTCACATTTAATTGAACTGGATTTTGACGCCACTTTTAACAATATTTTAGTTACATAGCAGCACAATGGATTCCCAATGTTTCTCACACAAGTACTAACATTTCCGATTTAAAATCTTAGAACTGGTTGCCATAGCATCCAGGTAAAAATAATTGAAAGATACAAAATTGTCCCAAAACCAGGTTTTCAATGATTTCATTAAAATCCAAAAAGAATTTTTAAATAAGTCTCCTTTTTTAGCAACAGTATTGAAGCACAAAATACTGAGAAAATTTCTTCAAAAGTGCAGGAGTAGTTGTGCACAAAAAGTACGTAAACGTCCGCCAAACTAGCATTCACCGCCAACATTCACCAATTAAAAAGATTTTTCCTTCAAAACCTTGCTTACCCTTTTCTGTTCCATCCCTGATTTTTGTCGAGCCTGCTTGTGGTGAGCAAGATATAGTTGTCACTATGACAAGTTGGTGTATGTGTGTAAGTATGTTAGTCTATCCATCCAAATTTGTCCGGACAATTACTCCTACATTTATGGATTTCAAATAACTTGGTACAATTATTCTCCATCATGAGTAGAATTGCCATTTGAGAGAATTTTTTGATAGTTCTAATGTCAAGGTCACAGCTCAAGGTCAAACACTAAAATTGTGTTTGTCCGGACAATTACTCCTACATTTATAGATGGATTTCAAAATAACTTGGCACAATTATTCTCAATCATGAGCAGGTGTGCAATTTGAGATAATTTTTTGGATAGCTTCAAGTTCAAGGTCAAAGCTCAAGGTCAAACACTAAAGTTGTGTTTGTCCGGACAATTACTCCTACATTTATAGATGGATTTCAAAATAACTTGGCACAATTATTCTCAATCATGAGCAGGTGTGCAATTTGAGATAATTTTTTGGATAGCTTCAAGTTCAAGGTCAAAGCTCAAGGTCAAACACTAAAGTTGTGTTTGTCCGGACAATTACTCCTACATTTGATTTATGGATGGATTTCAAAATAACTTGGCACAATTATTCTCCATCATGAGTAGGTGTGCATTTGAAAGAAGTTTTTTGATAGCTTCAAGTTCAAGGTCAAAGCTCAAGGTCAAACACTAAAATTGATGGTCAAGGTCAAGTTGATCGTCAAAACTTTGTGGGCTACACAGCAATTGTACTGGGACAACCATCTAGTTACATCAATGTGAATATATCATTGAGAAAAATTGTGGAAAAATAAGAAATTGCTTGTGTCAACAAATGTAGTATTAATGTTCTACCTTAATAATACTCCATTACCAGATGGTAAAATTTTAGACTGGCCCAAATTGAAAGTTCGTGCAGACGACAATTTAAAGGTAATGAAATTATGGATTTTTTCAACTTTCCGGGTAGAAAACAGTGGAAATGAAGAAATTGCTTGAGACAAGCAATTTCTTCATTTTCCACAATTTTTTCCAAAGCTTTTGTCCATGGGGGTGTTTAAAAGGGTCACTGAGTGGGAATGTGATATGTAAGTCTGTGCGTAACGTTTGATCAATTTCACATGGTGAACCAAGTAGACTCCGATCAGTAGAGTATTTACCAGGAGTCCTGTAGTAAGTTGCTGGCTAAAATATTCTTTGGACCATAAGTCAACCCTTGTCATGCTGTATGAATTACTTAAATGAATTGCTGTTAAATCAAAGGGCTGAAAGCACTGATAGAACTGTTGTTCAAAAATCAATATTCTTTTTTAGAAATCAACTTCTTGAGCAACTCTGGCAGGAAAAGTACAAGAAGGAGGTATAGACTAAGATCAGCCTGCACATAAGTGCAGTCTGATCTTAGTCTACACCTCCTTCAAAAACCGGAATATTCCCGGTTCAGCATGAGAAGGGTTAACCCATTACTACACAATGACACTTTTTGATTCCATGAAGGAATATGATCATGAGAAACTTTGTTGGAAAAGGAGTAATTGCAAATTGTAACAAACAATTTCTCCTTTTCGCACAATATTTTCTATCATATTTCGCTCTTACTTTCCATTTTCAGAGCAATTCAAAAATGTCTTCTCCTATTTCTTTCAAATAAGACCAGTCTAAAATTTGGTAGTCTGGTAACAGGTTAATGCACCAGTTACTACAGGTTACTCAATGTCTATCCTTCAGGTAGGTTAGAGAATATTTGGAATTTCACAGTCCTAGTATTGGTGTGCTTGTGCTTAACCCATTCCCACTCAATATCTCCTTTTTCACCCTAAAGCAAAAAGCTTTGGAAAACATAGTGGAAATGAAGAAATTGCTTGAATAGCAATTTCTTCATTTTCCACAATGATTTCTACCCAAAGAGACAAAAACATTTCAAAAACCGCCAACTTGAAATTGTCGTTTTCAACTCCTTTCAATTTGGACCAGTCTAAAAATTATGTTGTGTGGGAATCGGTTTAATTGACAAATCGCTGGTACCATCCGCTGATTCTGAAAGGAAGGTCCACTTGAATTGTTAACGATTGTTACATGTATTTTGAAAAATTTATCTCCAAAACATATAACAAAAAGTAAAATTGTTGGTTGGCAATGTTATCGTTATAGCTACAGCTGTATTTATGATACTTAAGTCGCCAAACCAACGAAAATGTTTGACCTTGATGTGAGCCAATTTGGGAGTTCAAAGTTCGCTTCCCGTATAAATGTATGTTTTGATTGGTCTGTTGATTCTTTGATTGAAAGCCATGATTGGCCAATTGTATACAATTTCTTGCCATTAATTCATTTAGGGTTTGAAGGAATGTGCTTCAGTTTTTGGAATCAATGTTCATATTGTGCATTACAGTTATGCAAAAAAACCCCAAAGTTTTCTGCTAGTCAGCTAACCTTGGTTGAAGTATATTTTACCATTAGGTAACAGATACTCCCAAAATTCATAAAACATAGAATTCACAATTTTTTCCAATATTTAAGGCATCTTTTATGATCAGATCGGAGCTCTCGTCCTGTATGTTACAAAATTTTTAGAAAGGAATCTAATGTCAAAAAGTGTCATTGTTTGGGAATGGGTTAACCTATCCTGTTTTGAAAATTCTAGTCTTGTCCAATTTTAAAGAAGTTGGAGACAAAAATCCAAAGTGAGTACAAATTGAAAAATAAGCAACCTTTAGAGTCTATAATATTGTAGGAAAAAAAGAAATTGCTTGTCACAAGCAGTTTTGTTACAATCTTTTCTCAAATATGTAATCAAAGGGACATAAAAACCAGGGATTGTACAGGAAAGGGTTTAAGAAAGGGTTAGGATGTGCAATAGATTGGAAATTGTATTGATATTTTTGTTTGTAAATAAGTTTTGTAAGGTCATTTTACTTTTAAGATCTTTTATGTTGAACAAGTAAGAATTTTATTTTAGGTACAAAACATTTTTATTGTGAATCTAGAATTCTTCATTTTGAAGATTAACAGATCTGAAATGATTGCATATATCTCAGGAATAAAAGAGTACCCTTAAATCAAGGAAAGTCTTGATAAAGATTTTAGAATTGAATAACAATGAATTTGAACTGGTGCTTGATGTTTAATGACATTTTGAGAGCATGAGTTCTTGTTAAAAAAGAAAAAAAAAACAGAATAAAAATGAAATGTTGAATTGCCTTGCATTGAAAGATTATTTTGTCAAATGCAAGGTTTTGTAAAGCATTTCAGGTTGATAAGCAGACATAGGCCAGTTTTCAAGGTTAGTTATGCTGTTAAAGGTTAAGTTCTTTTGCAAAGATTTCAACCAAAGTAAGAATTAATTTAATTACTTGTAGCTCAGCTGAAAAATATATTGGGATAGATATGTGTCAATCAATACAACATATCTCATTTTTCACTTCAGATGTACTTATTCCTTTGCTTAATTATAAGTAAATAAAGAAGATTTACACAAGTAATTTGTACCATTCTAAGATTTGCCCTGGTACATGTATCTACTTGTCCCTAGATAAGTAGCCTTGAAAAATGTACTTGCCATAAGTAGAAAAGTCTATGTCGGACAGGTGTTCAGGCATGGAAACACCCTTTACTCATTAACCAATTCCAATACAATGAAATTTTGGACTAGTCCAAATTCAAAGAATTTCAAAAAAACAATCTTAAGTTGATGAAATCTTTAATATCTTTGCCTTTTAGGGTAGAAAACATTGTGGATGATGAAGAAATTGCTTGTGGCATGCAATTTCTTCATTCTCCACTATATTTTCCAAAGCAATCATATTGAGGGGCGTTTAAAAGTGTCATTATGTGGGAATGGGTTAATATAGCAAAGGTAAATTCATGAAAAAGGTTTTATGTTTGTGGTTAGACCCTCAAGAAGTTAAATCAGAGGCAGTGTTCATTACCAGTGTGATTAAAGAGTTTATTAGGAAAATCAAATCAAGGTCTCTTATTGGACAAGACATTTGTCCTGACCAATCATAGCCCTCATTATGAAGAATTGGACAAAATATTTATTTAGACTTAGTAGAAATGGAAACATTAATCATATGAACATGTTAAATTCAAAGCCCTGGATTATGAAGATTTTAACTCTGGTTGAACTGTCCTGGGTCTGATCTTTCTGTTTTGCAGAATTCAAGTTTTTTGCATTTTGGGTTACAAATGAAACGTTTCTAAAAGGTGAATCAAAATATCAAGAAATGATTTTAAGAAATTTCTTATTGTTTGAACTTATATTGTACACATACCACAAAAATCATTCTTTATCAAATGGCTGGTTCAAGTTGCACAAGTAAACAGTCTCGAATCATCAATTTAACCCTTGTCATGCTGTATAATTTACCCTACTGAATTGCTGTAAAACCGAAGGGCTGAAAGCACTGATAGAACTTATTGTTCCAAAATCAATATTTCTTTTAGAAATCAATTTCATAAACAACTCTGGCAGGAAAAATACAAGCAGGAGGTGTAGACCAAAATCAGGCTGCACTTATGTGCAGTCCGATCTTGATCTACACCTCCTGCCAAAACTGGAATATTCCCTGTTCAGCATGACGAGGGTTAATAAAGGCAATTTGATTAAGTTTTATCTCGTGAAATCTGACAGAAAGTAGTTTTATATTTTCTTTTTGTATCTCTGGTTTTAACACCGGTCAGGGGTTCACCACAAAATAAAGGCTCAATAGGGTTGAAAATAACAGAAAACTTTGGTGATGTGTATAGATTATCTAATAACAAGGTATATTCATAAGTTCAAACTGTGAAATTAGTATTCTCAATCTTGAGTATTAATGGAATTACTCCTTTGCTGGGTTTTATATACTTATTAATTAACGATTGTTGCATGAGGGCTCTCAGATGGTTTGAACCTGTCTCAGTCAAAAACAATTCATTTTGTCGGTTGGAGAGCAAAATGTCTTAACTACAGCTATTAAAGCTATAGTTACAACATTTAGTGTGTCCACTGACAATTTCATTAAAATGGAAGATTTTGCTTCAATTTTTACACAAAAATTGTTTACATTTTACTGAAAAATGATTCTCAATAAATTGTATGTTCCGAGTTCAACCCATGAAATACCCTCAAAATACTGCATTTCACTGTACATGACCAAGAAAATAAAATACAATGAAGATGAAAATATTGAGTTCTTCCTTCTTACTAACCTGAGGGTAAAAGGATCAATCACTGTCCCATGTCTATGCATCCAAAATTACTAAAATACCCCCCCCCCCCAAAACTTACTAACATTTTGACCAAAGATAACAAAAATGAACCTTAGTTAGGTCATGCTATTTCAAAATTCTTGAAATTCACATTTAATTGAACTGGATTTTGACGCCACTTTTAACAATATTTTAGTTACATAGCAGCACAATGGATTCCCGATGTTTCTCACACAAGTACTAACATTTCCGATTTAAAATCTTAGAACTGGTTGCCATAGCATCCAGGTAAAAATAATTGAAAGATACAAAATTGTCCCAAAACCAGGTTTTCAATGATTTCATTAAAATCCAAAAAGAATTTTTAAATAAGTCTCCTTTTTTAGCAACAGTATTGAAGCACAAAATACTGAGAAAATTTCTTCAAAAGTGCAGGAGTAGTTGTGCACAAAAAGTACGTAAACGTCCGCCAAACTAGCATTCACCGCCAACATTCACCAATTAAAAAGATTTTTCCTTCAAAACCTTGCTTACCCTTTTCTGTTCCATCCCTGATTTTTGTCGAGCCTGCTTGTGGTGAGCAAGATATAGTTGTCACTATGACAAGTTGGTGTATGTGTGTAAGTATGTTAGTCTATCCATCCAAATTTGTCCGGACAATTACTCCTACATTTATGGATTTCAAATAACTTGGTACAATTATTCTCCATCATGAGTAGAATTGCCATTTGAGAGAATTTTTTGATAGTTCTAATGTCAAGGTCACAGCTCAAGGTCAAACACTAAAATTGTGTTTGTCCGGACAATTACTCCTACATTTATAGATGGATTTCAAAATAACTTGGCACAATTATTCTCAATCATGAGCAGGTGTGCAATTTGAGATAATTTTTTGGATAGCTTCAAGTTCAAGGTCAAAGCTCAAGGTCAAACACTAAAGTTGTGTTTGTCCGGACAATTACTCCTACATTTATAGATGGATTTCAAAATAACTTGGCACAATTATTCTCAATCATGAGCAGGTGTGCAATTTGAGATAATTTTTTGGATAGCTTCAAGTTCAAGGTCAAAGCTCAAGGTCAAACACTAAAGTTGTGTTTGTCCGGACAATTACTCCTACATTTGATTTATGGATGGATTTCAAAATAACTTGGCACAATTATTCTCCATCATGAGTAGGTGTGCATTTGAAAGAAGTTTTTTGATAGCTTCAAGTTCAAGGTCAAAGCTCAAGGTCAAACACTAAAATTGATGGTCAAGGTCAAGTTGATCGTCAAAACTTTGTGGGCTACACAGCAATTGTACTGGGACAACCATCTAGTTACATCAATGTGAATATATCATGGAGAAAAATTGTGGAAAAATAAGAAATTGCTTGTGTCAACAAATGTAGTATTAATGTTCTACCTTAATAATACTCCATTACCAGATGGTAAAATTTTAGACTGGCCCAAATTGAAAGTTCGTGCAGACGACAATTTAAAGGTAATGAAATTATGGATTTTTTCAACTTTCCGGGTAGAAAACAGTGGAAATGAAGAAATTGCTTGAGACAAGCAATTTCTTCATTTTCCACAATTTTTTCCAAAGCTTTTGTCCATGGGGGTGTTTAAAAGGGTCACTGAGTGGGAATGTGATATGTAAGTCTGTGCGTAACGTTTGATCAATTTCACATGGTGAACCAAGTAGACTCCGATCAGTAGAGTATTTACCAGGAATCCTGTAGTAAGTTGCTGGCTAAAATATTCTTTGGACCATAAGTCAACCCTTGTCATGCTGTATGAATTACTTAAATGAATTGCTGTTAAATCAAAGGGCTGAAAGCACTGATAGAACTGTTGTTCAAAAATCAATATTCTTTTTTAGAAATCAACTTCTTGAGCAACTCTGGCAGGAAAAGTACAAGAAGGAGGTATAGACTAAGATCAGCCTGCACATAAGTGCAGTCTGATCTTAGTCTACACCTCCTTCCAAAACCGGAATATTCCCGGTTCAGCATGAGAAGGGTTAACCCATTACTACACAATGACACTTTTTGATTCCATGAAGGAATATGATCATGAGAAACTTTGTTGGAAAAGGAGTAATTGCAAATTGTAACAAACAATTTCTCCTTTTCGCACAATATTTTCTATCATATTTCGCTCTTACTTTCCATTTTCAGAGAAATTCAAAAATGTCTTCTCCTATTTCTTTCAAATTAGACCAGTCTAAAATTTGGTAGTCTGGTAACAGGTTAATGCACCAGTTACTACAGGTTACTCAATGTCTATCCTTCAGGTAGGTTAGAGAATATTTGGAATTTCACAGTCCTAGTATTGGTGTGCTTGTGCTTAACCCATTCCCACTCAATATCTCCTTTTTCACCCTAAAGCAAAAAGCTTTGGAAAACATAGTGGAAATGAAGAAATTGCTTGAATAGCAATTTCTTCATTTTCCACAATGATTTCTACCCAAAGAGACAAAAACATTTCAAAAACCGCCAACTTGAAATTGTCGTTTTCAACTCCTTTCAATTTGGACCAGTCTAAAAATTATGTTGTGTGGGAATCGGTTTAATTGACAAATCGCTGGTACCATCCGCTGATTCTGAAAGGAAGGTCCACTTGAATTGTTAACGATTGTTACATGTATTTTGAAAAATTTATCTCCAAAACATATAACAAAAAGTAAAATTGTTGGTTGGCAATGTTATCGTTATAGCTACAGCTGTATTTATGATACTTAAGTCGCCAAACCAACGAAAATGTTTGACCTTGATGTGAGCCAATTTGGGAGTTCAAAGTTCGCTTCCCGTATAAATGTATGTTTTGATTGGTCTGTTGATTCTTTGATTGAAAGCCATGATTGGCCAATTGTATACAATTTCTTGCCATTAATTCATTTAGGGTTTGAAGGAATGTGCTTCAGTTTTTGGAATCAATGTTCATATTGTGCATTACAGTTATGCAAAAAAACCCCAAAGTTTTCTGCTAGTCAGCTAACCTTGGTTGAAGTATATTTTACCATTAGGTAACAGATACTCCCAAAATTCATAAAACATAGAATTCACAATTTTTTCCAATATTTAAGGCATCTTTTATGATCAGATCGGAGCTCTCGTCCTGTATGTTACAAAATTTTTAGAAAGGAATCTAATGTCAAAAAGTGTCATTGTTTGGGAATGGGTTAACCTATCCTGTTTTGAAAATTCTAGTCTTGTCCAATTTTAAAGAAGTTGGAGACAAAAATCCAAAGTGAGTACAAATTGAAAAATAAGCAACCTTTAGAGTCTATAATATTGTAGGAAAAAAAGAAATTGCTTGTCACAAGCAGTTTTGTTACAATCTTTTCTCAAATATGTAATCAAAGGGACATAAAAACCAGGGATTGTACAGGAAAGGGTTTAAGAAAGGGTTAGGATGTGCAATAGATTGGAAATTGTATTGATATTTTTGTTTGTAAATAAGTTTTGTAAGGTCATTTTACTTTTAAGATCTTTTATGTTGAACAAGTAAGAATTTTATTTTAGGTACAAAACATTTTTATTGTGAATCTAGAATTCTTCATTTTGAAGATTAACAGATCTGAAATGATTGCATATATCTCAGGAATAAAAGAGTACCCTTAAATCAAGGAAAGTCTTGATAAAGATTTTAGAATTGAATAACAATGAATTTGAACTGGTGCTTGATGTTTAATGACATTTTGAGAGCATGAGTTCTTGTTAAAAAAGAAAAAAAAAACAGAATAAAAATGAAATGTTGAATTGCCTTGCATTGAAAGATTATTTTGTCAAATGCAAGGTTTTGTAAAGCATTTCAGGTTGATAAGCAGACATAGGCCAGTTTTCAAGGTTAGTTATGCTGTTAAAGGTTAAGTTCTTTTGCAAAGATTTCAACCAAAGTAAGAATTAATTTAATTACTTGTAGCTCAGCTGAAAAATATATTGGGATAGATATGTGTCAATCAATACAACATATCTCATTTTTCACTTCAGATGTACTTATTCCTTTGCTTAATTATAAGTAAATAAAGAAGATTTACACAAGTAATTTGTACCATTCTAAGATTTGCCCTGGTACATGTATCTACTTGTCCCTAGATAAGTAGCCTTGAAAAATGTACTTGCCATAAGTAGAAAAGTCTATGTCGGACAGGTGTTCAGGCATGGAAACACCCTTTACTCATTAACCAATTCCAATACAATGAAATTTTGGACTAGTCCAAATTCAAAGAATTTCAAAAAAACAATCTTAAGTTGATGAAATCTTTAATATCTTTGCCTTTTAGGGTAGAAAACATTGTGGATGATGAAGAAATTGCTTGTGGCATGCAATTTCTTCATTCTCCACTATATTTTCCAAAGCAATCATATTGAGGGGCGTTTAAAAGTGTCATTATGTGGGAATGGGTTAATATAGCAAAGGTAAATTCATGAAAAAGGTTTTATGTTTGTGGTTAGACCCTCAAGAAGTTAAATCAGAGGCAGTGTTCATTACCAGTGTGATTAAAGAGTTTATTAGGAAAATCAAATCAAGGTCTCTTATTGGACAAGACATTTGTCCTGACCAATCATAGCCCTCATTATGAAGAATTGGACAAAATATTTATTTAGACTTAGTAGAAATGGAAACATTAATCATATGAACATGTTAAATTCAAAGCCCTGGATTATGAAGATTTTAACTCTGGTTGAACTGTCCTGGGTCTGATCTTTCTGTTTTGCAGAATTCAAGTTTTTTGCATTTTGGGTTACAAATGAAACGTTTCTAAAAGGTGAATCAAAATATCAAGAAATGATTTTAAGAAATTTCTTATTGTTTGAACTTATATTGTACACATACCACAAAAATCATTCTTTATCAAATGGCTGGTTCAAGTTGCACAAGTAAACAGTCTCGAATCATCAATTTAACCCTTGTCATGCTGTATAATTTACCCTACTGAATTGCTGTAAAACCGAAGGGCTGAAAGCACTGATAGAACTTATTGTTCCAAAATCAATATTTCTTTTAGAAATCAATTTCATAAACAACTCTGGCAGGAAAAATACAAGCAGGAGGTGTAGACCAAAATCAGGCTGCACTTATGTGCAGTCCGATCTTGATCTACACCTCCTGCCAAAACTGGAATATTCCCTGTTCAGCATGACGAGGGTTAATAAAGGCAATTTGATTAAGTTTTATCTCGTGAAATCTGACAGAAAGTAGTTTTATATTTTCTTTTTGTATCTCTGGTTTTAACACCGGTCAGGGGTTCACCACAAAATAAAGGCTCAATAGGGTTGAAAATAACAGAAAACTTTGGTGATGTGTATAGATTATCTAATAACAAGGTATATTCATAAGTTCAAACTGTGAAATTAGTATTCTCAATCTTGAGTATTAATGGAATTACTCCTTTGCTGGGTTTTATATACTTATTAATTAACGATTGTTGCATGAGGGCTCTCAGATGGTTTGAACCTGTCTCAGTCAAAAACAATTCATTTTGTCGGTTGGAGAGCAAAATGTCTTAACTACAGCTATTAAAGCTATAGTTACAACATTTAGTGTGTCCACTGACAATTTCATTAAAATGGAAGATTTTGCTTCAATTTTTACACAAAAATTGTTTACATTTTACTGAAAAATGATTCTCAATAAATTGTATGTTCCGAGTTCAACCCATGAAATACCCTCAAAATACTGCATTTCACTGTACATGACCAAGAAAATAAAATACAATGAAGATGAAAATATTGAGTTCTTCCTTCTTACTAACCTGAGGGTAAAAGGATCAATCACTGTCCCATGTCTATGCATCCAAAATTACTAAAATACCCCCCCCCCCCAAAACTTACTAAC